>SJYT01055791.1:39364-166200 GCA_006410635.1 Cephalophus harveyi | reverse complement strand
TCCAACCTAGATAGCATTTTCAAAAGCAGAGACATTACTTTGCCGACTAAGGTCCGTCTAGTCAAGGCTATGGTTTTTCCTGTGGTCATGTATGGATGTGAGAGTTGGACTGTGAAGAAGGCTGATTGCCGAAGAATTGATGCTTTTGAACTGTGGTGTTGGAGAAGACTCTTGAGCGTCCCTTGGACTGCAAGGAGATCCAACCAGTCCATTCTGAAGGAGATCAACCCTGGGATTTCTTTGGAAGGAATGATGCTAAAGCTGAAACTCCAGTACTTTGGCCACCTCATGCGAAGAGTTGACTCACTGGAAAAGACTCTGATGCTGGGAGAGATTGGGGGCAGGAGAAGAAGGGGACGACCGAGGATGAGATGGCTGGATGGCATCACCGACTCGATGGACGTGAGTTTGAGTGATCTCCGGGAGTTGGTGATGGACAGGGAGGCCTGGTGTGCTGTGATTCATGGGGTCACAAAGAGTCGGACACGACTGAGCGACTGAACTGAACAAGTTCTCCTCAGAGGCAGCTTTCCTATCCACTTTCCTGTCAACCTTTCCAGAGAAATTTCAGACGCATAAAATGCAAATACAGTTGCATTCTCTGTTTCCTCCTTTTTGCAGAAATGGTGGCATCCCAGACACACAGTTTTGAATGTCTACTGAGTTAAAACGTATGTGTTATATTACATATAATATCTTGCAGACATCCCACTTTGCAGGTACAGACAAACCTCAAGCTTTCAGAGGCAGCAGAGTTTCCATTTTCCAAACCACTGACTACTGTGTGTCAGTCTAGGGACATGGGTCAATCTCAAACTTTTCCTCTTGGTCGCAGTGGATGTCTTTGTACCTTACCCTTCCACACCTGTAGGGGAAAGGATCCTCTCATTTTGTCAGTCCTAATTTAATTTTCAGAGGTATCCTTAAGGGCAGGGTGCGATAGGTGATGAAATATGGTGAGTAAGGTTATGAAACAGCTAATAATTTTTTCAAGCTGAACCTGAGATTCCAGGCTGTCTTCGGGCAAAGACTGACTTCCTTCCCCCATCCTGGGACAGGGGCCAACAGTGGGGGCATGAGGGGCTCTGCTGGGGTATGACCTTTCATCTGTGTCTGGCAGGAAAGCAAGGCATGAATGCCTGTCCTTTTACACTGAAAGTTCTCTCCCTGTTCCTTGGCAGCACCAGGGGTGGCGGCAGGAGGCTGACCATTTTTGAACCCCCGGGCTGCCCTTTTGGTGGGAGGAACCTGGTATCCAGGGCATAGATGGATCACCCTCCCTGTACCCCTGGGAAATACAGGAAAACATTTTGAAAGAAAGGGCAGAGGAACTGGGCTTCCCTGGTGGCTCAGATGGTAAAGAATCTACCTACAATGCAGAAAGACCCGAGTCTGATCCCTGGGTTGGGAAGACCCTCTGGTAGAGGGAATGGTTATCCACTCCAGTGCTTTGGCCTGGAGATCCCATGGACAGCAGAGTCTGGCAGGCTACAGTTCATGGGGTGGCAAAGAGTCACACTACTGAGCGACTAACACTGGCAGAGGAACTACAGTTAGTTTTCGCCTCCCACCAAAGCTCAGTCCAGACAGGGGACCGGAGGTGGAGGTGATGAGAGAGGAGCCAGGGAGGTTGCCGGCAGAGGCCATCCCACTCCTGCCTTGCATTTTTCTAGATGATCCCTGAGTTCATGGGCCATGATCCTCACCTTCTCACCTGGGCTATGCAGGGCAGCCTCCTCAAAGGCGGCAAGAAGTAAAAGCAGGCAGAGTGACATACACACCGCCTCCCCCAAGACTGGGAGGCCCCAGAGGGGTGGGAGGATAGGGTGAGGTAGGGGCTGTAATGTGGGAGACAGGCATACTGCAGAGCCCAGGCCAGGCTGTTCCCAGAGGCTGATGTGGCCCCTTAGAGAGCTCAGGGACAGGCTGTTTGTTTCTTGGGAGGTCTGTGTTCCACCCTTGCTTAATTCTCAGGAATTGCTTGTGCAATGGATGGGTGAGGAGAGGAGGTTCAGTGTCCCTACCTAGAGTCTGAACTGGCAGGGTAGCCTCTGGGTGCAGGGGTCTGGGGGATCCTGGGGATGGGGGAGAGGCCAGGGACTGGGCATTACCCTTCTCTGAGGCTCTAAGGATAATTTATGTAAAAGGGTTCTCAAGGTCACAGTTGGGCAATTGGTTCAAAGTAAGTAGGTTGGTGCATGCTAGGTCAGGGGTGGTTGTGTTTCTAGTGCTCTAACACTAGTGTGTGCTAGAGGAAGGGGGTGGGGTCTGACCCAAAGTAAATATTTTTATTAAACAAGAAATGGAAAAGGACTTCCCTGGTGGTTCAGTAGTTAAGAATCTGTCGGCCAATGCAGGGAACACGGGTTGGATCCCTGGTCCAGGAAGATTGTACATGCCCTGGGGCAACTAAGCCCTTGCACCGGAACTACTGAGCCTGGGAGCCCAACAAAGAATAGCCCAACTCGCTGCACCTAGAGAAAGCAGGCAGAAATTAAGGGCAGCTGCAGAAAAATAATAAATAAATGTATATATAAAAACAAAGCAATGGAAGGAATAGAAACCAAAAACAATTTTGTTGCCAGTCTAAAGGAACCTGGAGGGACTTCCCTGGTGGTCCAGTGGCTAAGACTCATGTTCCCAATGCAGGGACCTGGGTTCAATCCCTGGTCATGGAACTGGGTCCCTTATCCTGAGAGCCAACCTGTTGTGGCCAAATAAATGAATATTAAAAAAAAAAAATTTGGAGTGAGGCTATGGCTAGGGAGAAGGTTCTGCTGGGTGTAATCTGGAGTCTGGGGTGTAACCATCAGTCTTGATCTCACTCGTGGAGCTCATTGTTTCAACAGCTCCTAGGACCCTTCCTCTGGGAAGCATGAGACAATCATGCACGTAACTAGAAGGCAGTATAGCCTGAGGACGGGTCTCATAGGAATTTGGAAGACTGAGAGAGCTCCCTGGAAGATATGGGGTTTGAGAAGGATGGAGGCGTTTCAAGAGAGAGGGTAGCAAGAGGCAAGCGCTTAGGAGAGAGAGGGCTGGGGAAGACATAGGGCAAGGGGGTGGGGATGGAACTGGGACTTGAGGGAGGTTTGGGCAGCTCAGAAGATGTTAGGAAGAAGCACTAAAGCACAGGGTCTATGAGAGTAGACTCAGGGTACCGTCTTGTTTTGAATCCAGCTGTACCACTTAGTGAAAGTGTTAGTTGCTCAGTTGTATCTGACTCTTGAGACCCTCCTCTGTCCATGGGATTCTCCAGGCAAGAATGCTGGAGTGGTTAGCCATTCCCTTCTCCACGGGATCTTCCCAACCCAGGGATCGAACCTGGGTCTCCCACATTGCAGGCAGATTCTGTACTGTCTGAGCCACCAGGGAAGCTACACCACTAGTACCCCAGCAAATCTGGGGCAGATCATTTAACCTTTTTTTTTTTCCTATTTTTTTTTGGCTGCACCACATGGTATGTGGGATCTTAGTTCCCCAACCAGGGATTGAACCTGTGCTCCCTGAAGTGGAAGCTCAGTGTCTTAACAACTAGGTTGAGAGTGAAGTCCCTCATTTAACATTTCTGTGCCTCAGTCTCATTTGTAAAGTGGTAAAGAGGATAATGATAAAGCCTGTGACTTAGGTTTATTGAAATGGCAACCCACTCCAGTGTTCTTGCCTGGAGAATCCCATGGATGGAGGAGCCTGGTGGGCTACAGTCCATGGGGTCGCAAAGAGTCGGACATGACTGAGCAACTTCACTTTCATTAGGTTTATTGTGAAGATTAAGTGAGCTCCTACTTACAAAGGATTTACAATAGTGTGTGGCACATAGCAGTTCCCCGTTCATTTATCTTCTTCTCTTAGAAGCACCCCCAGACAAAGATTCAAGTGTAGAGAGTACATTAGGGAGATGGTTCCAGGAAACATGGGTCGGGGAGTAGGGAGGTAGGAAAGGGAAGGAAAGAAGCCAAGGCAGAATGTGTTATCTATCTAGTGATTTCAAATTGTTGGCAAGTGGTGGTTAGGAACCCTGGAGTTGCTGACTATCAGTTATCCCATGGAGGGCGTGAGCAGGCTGGGATGTGTACATCCCCACCCCATGCAGTCACAGCCTGGGGGCTGCTTTCAGGGGGCCTTAATTCTTTGGCAATTCCAGTTTTCTGTGCACAGATGGGACAGGACACCTGAAAAATCCTCAGACAAAGAGATAGAGATCTTGCTGTCATTGGCATGACCTACTAGTGAGACCCAAGGGATGTGAGAGGGGCAATGATGGAGCCGTTACAATCACAAAGTGACTCATGGGTTTGCTTGTTTTGTTTTGTCTGCTCCCCAAAGCATGTGGGATCTTAGTTCCCTGACCAGGGACTGAACCACCTGCCCTCTGCCGTGGAAGTAAGGAGTCTTAATTACTAGACCACCAGCGAAGTTGAGTAATACTGAATCCTCAGCTGAAATCACACAGCAGGCTTCGAACCATGATAGGTCAGCCTCTTTTCCCAAATGAGGGGTTGATCTGGAAGTGGGACTCAGCTCTGCAGTTGTCATGGAAGTCTGAGGGTGGCAGATCCTGGAATCTCAAGTCCATGTCTAAGTGTCAGGACTGGACAAGGATTAGACGGTGGCCAAGTGGAGAGGATACTACAGTAGCTCTGCCTGTCTTAACAGCCAGCCAGTTTTTCTAGGAAAGTTTCAGTTGTGAGGTTCTGAGCTCCCTATGGGACTAGTAAGGCATCCTGAGAGGCCATCATTTCCTTTTTCTAACCTGTGAATTGCAAATGAGTTGCAGAATAAGGATGTTGCTTTCTTGTCTCTGGACATAGATATTAGAAGCCTTGGACTGATGAGAAGAAATGTGGACAAGACAAGAAGCTGATGGGAATGGAAGGCCTGTCATTTTAGGCATTATTTACCTCTTTTCTGGGCTTCCCAGGTGGTGCTAGTGGTAAAAGGACTCACCTGCAAATGTAGGAGATATAAGAGATGTGGGTTCAATCCCTGGGTTGGGAAGATCCCCTGGAGAAGGACATGGCAACCCACTCCAATATTCTTGCCTGGAGAATCCTATGGACAGAGGAGCCTGGTAGGCTGCCGTCCATGGGGTCACTAAGAGTCGGACATGACTGAGCGACTTCACTTTCACGCATTGGAGAAGGAAATGGCAACCCACTCCAGTGTTCTTGTCTGGAGAATCCCAGGGACGGGGGAGCCTTGTGGGCTGCTGTCTATGGGATCACACAGAGTTGGATACGATTGAAGCGACTTAGCAGCAGCAGTAGGCAGATATATCAATATTTTTCTGCTTGGGCTGCCATAAAATAAACAAACAAAAAAAACCCCCACAGACCGGGTGGCTTAAACAAAAATTTATCTTCTTATAGTTCCGGAGATCAAAGTGCCACTATGGTCAGTTTCTGGCAAGAGCTCTCTTCCTGGTTTGCAGGCAGTCCTTTGCACAAGGGCAGGAGGGATATACGTGTGTGGAGAGAGAGAGAAGAAAAGGAGGAAGGGAGAGCAGGAGGGAGGGAGAAAAAGCTCTCTGGTGTCACTTCAAGGACTTAAGCCTATTGGATCCACGATCCCATCCTTATGACCTCATTTAACACAAATAACCTCTTTACAGGCTATGTCATCTCCAAATATAGTTACATTGGGGGTAAGGTGTTAAACATACACATTTTTTTGGGAGGGGCTCTGATTCAGTCCATAGCAGCAGCTTTAAGAGGCACCCATAACTCAGTGGTTTAAGTATTCAGAGTGAGGATTCATGATGTCCTGATAGTAAACAACCCCCTAATCTTCATTGCCACAGTGGTTTGCAAAATATGGCCGCAAATCTCTCTTATTCCGGTGTGCATGCCTCTTTGCAAGGTGACTTTGCCACTCCTCGCATCAAGAGGTGAAGTTTCCCCCACTTGTAAACCTGGATAACCTCGTGATCTGCTGTGACCAATGGGATGTGGTGGAAGCGATGTCGCTGACTTCTAAGGATAGGTCTCAAGAGACCTAGCAATGTGTGCTCTGGATCTCTTGTCATGCTGTTCTGAGACTGCCATGCTATGAGGGGCTATGGGTGATAGACCACGGGTCCTGCTGTTACCCACTGAACTCAGCCCTCAGCTGACTGCAGTTGTGAGGGTGAGCCCAGGCCAGAACCACATGGCCAACCAGCAGAATCACGAGAAACAAGAAATCATTTCTTTAAGCCCTTAAATTAGGGGTGGCATCTTTTTCCCTGCAGTGGTAATGCAGTGGGTTAAAACAACAAGGGTTTATTTTTTTGCTCACGTTGCCTATCTGCCAAGGTTCAGCATGGGTTCTGCTCTGGGTGTTACCCAGGGGTCTAGGCTGATAGAGCAGTCTTCTCAAACACTGCCATGAAGAGGGAAAGAACATGAGGAAGACTGCATGGGCTTACAGAGTTTCCATCTAGAAGTGAAGTGTTAGTTGCTCAGTCACGTCTGCCTCTTTGCAACCCTGTGGACTGTAGGGTTGCAGTCTCTGCCAGGCTCCTCTGTCCATGGAATTCTCCAGGCAAGAATAGTGGAGTGGGTAGCCATTCCCTTCTCCAGGGGATCTTCCCGACCCAGGGATCGAACCTAGGTTTCCTGCATTTCAGGCAGATTCTTTACTGTCTGGGCCACCAGGGAATCTAGAAATGGTACATGTCATTTACAGTCATGTTTCACTGGTCAAAGCAAGTGGATGGGGAAGCTCACACCTACTACATGATAGACAGGAGACTAAGCCAGAACATCTCTAATACTATGACTCTGAAGGTAGTTTTTTTCTCTCTTGTAAAAATCTGAGCAGGTCAGAAGGACTGGTATAACGTCAACACAGAGTCAGAGACCCAGGCTCCGCTGTCTGTTGACTCTATTATCTCCAGGATATTGCTCTTGAATCACCATCAGGTTCATATTCCCGCCCATGGGAATGGGGGTCGGCGTGAGGAGAATATTCACCTTTTACTTGGAAGTTACACACATCAGTTGTACTCACATTCTACTGCCAGAATCTTGTCACCTGGACACTAGCTGCAAAGGAAGTTGGGAAATGTAGTCTTTAGCTGGGTGACTGTGTGTCCTGCTAAACATCTCTAACTGTAGGAGGAGGGAGAGCAGGTACTGGGTACAGAGTGAGGACCGGCCGCTCGGTCGCAGCAGCAGTTTGGGGACTGCAACACCAGGGGTGTCAGTCTTCCTGCATTCAGTCAGTTTTGTCCAAGCAACTGATTTTGTGTATGTTCACTTGTGTACATGTATTTCTGAGAAGTTATTTCTAAGTCAAAAGAGTTTTCATAAACTTAAATGGTCACTTCAGAGATGTTTCGTCTTCATCTTTGACTAATTTTACTTACTTACACCCCACATTCTTCCAGTTCATTCAACTCCCGTTTCTCTGTCAGCTCCACCAGTTCCGGCACTGCTGTGCTCCTCTACTCAAAGGAGCTCAAAAAGTGGGATGAGTTTGAAGATGTTTTAGAGGAAAGGAGGCATGTCAGTGACTTGAAATTTGCAATGATACACACCTCTTGTCTATAAGGGAGTTACTCCTTGTAAGCCAAGTGATATTAAATGTAGTGTTCTCAGTTCTGAAGACATTCATTATGTCTTTAAACAGGTGGTGCCAGCGGTCAAGAACCTGCCTGCCAATGTAGGAGACTTAAGAGATGCGAGTTTGATCCCTGGGCTTCCAAAGAGTCACACACGACTGAAGCTACTTAGCACATACCCATTGTTTGATGAATATTAAAGACTTCTGTGGGATGGGGAGGCTAACACAGTAGCTCAGAGTTTCTTTGCTCCCTGAATTTCATACAAAATGCACATTGTAATTAAAAATTTTATTTTTCTTAATGGCTGGTAATTTAATATCTTTTTCTTTTGCTTTTAATTTTATTTATTTTTTGGCTGCATCAAGTCTCCACTGAGGCGTGTGGGCTCAGTAGTTGTGGTGGCAAGCTTAGTTGCCCTGGGGATTGAACCCGAGTCCTCCACACTGGAAGGCAGATTCTCAACCACTGGACTACCAGGGAAGTCCCTTGCACATTGCAATTTGAAGGCACGTTCCAAATCTAAAAATATTTTCGCTTCTTTGAATAATCAACCCAGATTTATTTTTTATAAGTTGGGGAATTTTTATCTACTGGACTTTCCTTAAAAATGTTCTCAATCTTTTTCTTGTCTCTAAGTGTTGATTTCATTTTTATCCCTAAGGGAAGAAAAAGATGGTGAATCCTCCTAGGCATCAAGAATTTTTAAGACAATTAGTTTAATCCCTTGGGGGCTTATGTTGAAGAAGACAAAACTAACCTAGGCTCTGAGGAAGTATTTGTAATATCCACTTGGGAAAATCCAAAAGAAAACTGAAACTTTACTTAAATAAAATGTTTTGCAATCTCAGTTGGTTTGTGTGCTTTAGACTACTCATGTAAGAGTGTGTGGGCACGTGTGTCTGAGAGGCAGCGGCGGTGGGGGAGCAGTGGGCATAGCCTGGGTGCAGATCGACTGACTCTAGGGACGTGTGGAGACTAGTGAGACGGGGCAAAGCTTTCACCCCTTCAGCTCAGCCCCTAGTCCCTGATTATGCTTCCCCCACCCCCACCCCCAACAAGGGAACATTCCCCCTTGCCACTCCCTAGTTTTCTTTCTCTGGCAGCAGATGAAGCAGCTGCTGAGCCAGCTCCAGTTTTCGGGAAGTCAGATGACCTTTTCCCTCTCCCGGTTCTCTGCCTGTCCCTGCCCCTGAGGTAGACACCATGGACTCACTGATGGCCGTCCTTTGCCTGCTGCCCCTGTACCCAGGTAGGAGCAGAGGAGAGGGGATGCTGGGGTCCTGCGGGGCCGGGCTGGTGCCACCAGACTGAGTTTCCACGTGTGAAACGGACAGCCCCTTCTGGTTTCCTTTTCTCATCCGTGCCTTCCTTCTCTGCTGCACTTCTGAGTCGTGCCCCCCATGCCCGCAGGTTTGGCTACAGCCGCGCTTTCCTGCCCCAAGAACGTGAATATCTCTGGTGGCAGTTTCACCCTCAGCAACGGCTGGAGCCCTGGCAGTATCCTCACCTACTCCTGCCCCCTGGGCCATTACCCATACCCGGTGGCGACAAGGCTGTGCAAGAGCAACGGACAGTGGCAAATCCCGAGATCCACTCGGTTGACAAAGGCAATCTGCAAACGTGAGGCTCCCTGCCAGCAGCCACCCTGGGACTCCTATTTAGTTTACTCAGCGTGGGGCTTAATGTGACTCAAGGGGTGGCAAAGCTCCTTTTCCACAGGGCTTTTCAAAATAGCAAGGAAACGTCTACTGCCCACAGCAAGGCGTTGGAGGCAGGCTATGATGGAGATTGTGGGGTACTAAAGCCAAGGATGATGTTTAGAGGTTTTGACAATCTGCCACACGGTACTGACTGTTCAGAATGGATGCCATGTGTCACCCTTCTAGTTACCCACTCCTGGGACATCAGAGAACACCAAGGGAGGGACTGGGGTGGTCATAGTCCTCACAAGGCTGAGAGAAGTAACCGTTTTAAAATCTATTAGATTGAACTATGTGAAATTGCTAATATTCAACCACTTGTCAAAAGTAGCAATTTCACAGGTATCCACCTAATATTTTGACAAGCAGCTGGCTGTTGCCATGCCTCCAAGCTGAATATCACCCACTTTAGTGTCCAGTCCACGTGTCATCCTTCCATCCCTGTATTATCATCCCCTTCTCTCCCTCCAGCTGTTCGCTGTCCAGCTCCCGTTTCCTTTGAGAATGGCGTGTACATCCCACGGCTGGGGTCCCACCGGGTGGGCAGCAACCTGACCTTTGAGTGTGAGGATGGCTTCACCCTGCGGGGCTCAGCTGTTCGGCAGTGTCGCCCCAATGGCATGTGGGATGGCGAGACGGCCGTGTGTGACAATGGTGGTGAGTGTCCTGACCCAAGGCTGCATGGGGCAGGGGTCTCCCAGGAGCCCTGGGGCCAGATATGTGCCCAGGGAGCATATGTGGGGTCAGGGAGCATATGTGGGGTCAGGGACCAGGTATTTCTGGTGCCAAAATCATAATCCTAGATTTTGGTCAATTGAGGTCTACAGTCACACATCTCCAGCCTGTTAGGCTCTTGGCTCAAGGAAGTCGGTGCTAAGGTTTGGGTCCAGCATCAAGGCTGCAAATGCTCTGTCCAGCTTTTCCCAATGCCTCCAAGCTAGGCTGGTACCTGCTCCAGCTGGGCTGTTGCAGGGAGGATGTGATGAAGGCAATCAAGTGCTGTGCTCAGCTGCCTTGCCTCTGGAGCCAGTCTGAGTTCCAAGCCCAGCTTTGATTTTGACAGCCTTTGGGGAGGTTATTTGAGCTCTCTGTGCCTCAGTTTTCACATCTGTAAAATGGAGACGGTGAGAGTACTGACTGCAGGGGGTTGCCGTGTGGATCAAATGAGTTGCCTGTGGAACAGCTCCCGGAATCTGCTGAGCACCGCCATACTTTTGTCATGGTGACTACTGCCCTTGTGAAAGATTTAGGAGGGGCATCTGCTCGACAGAAGTGAGGTTCCCGAGATTCCCTGGAGCTACATTTGCCTAGATCACAGTTCTAAATACATGATACAGAGGACTCAGAGGTCACGAGGCGGTAGGACTGTATCCTCACCTGGAGCCCAGCTGCTGGCTTTCTAGTCACAGCCTTGATTCTTTGACAACAGCCATTTATTCAAACATAAACATAATTCATTTGAAAATTGAGGTTGAATGTATCTAAAGTGTACAGATTTTAAGTGTTCACAAAACCAAGTGTCCATCATCTTAGGAGGCTCCTTCCTATCCCCTTCCACAAGGTAACCCTCTCCTGACTTGTATCTCCATAGATTCGTTTAGCTTATTCTTACACCTCATACAAGTGGAATCAGACAGACTGTGCTCTTTCGCATCTGGTTTCCTTTATTCGACATTCTGCCTGGGAGATGTATCGACGTTTCCCCGTGTATCAGCAGTTTGTTATTTTTTTATGCTGTGTAGTTCCATTACATACTACAGTTTATCTGTGTATTCTCTTGTTGGTGAGCATTTGGCTATTTCTAGTTTTTGGTTATTGTGAGTAAAGCTCTATGAACATGCTTATATGTGACTTTTGGTGCACTAGACACTTACCTCTCTTGAGTATATTATCTGGGAGTGGAGTTACTGGGTCACAGGTTGGCATCTGTTTTCTTTTAGTAGAGTCTGCAAACAGTTTCTCGATAGATCAGCAGCTCTGGTTGTCCTCTAACACCTGGAATTGCCCATCTTTTTAGTTTTAACAGTTCTGGTGGGTGTGTAGTGATGTCTCATTGTTTGCAAATGTTCTCTGTGGAGGGGTAGCTCTAGCCTCCATCTTCCCTGAGGTTCTGGTATGGTACTAGCAGGGACCCTGGGTTGGGATTGGGATGTTTTAGGTGGCCACTGAGGCCACAGAGTTCTAAACCTTTTTTTCCATCTGCACCCCCGGGAAGCACAGGTATGATGTCTCCCAAGGGAGAGGCCAAGAGACCCGCAGAGGCTCTGAGGGTTTCCGGAGGAGGAAGAGCCTCGGAGAGGGTGGGCCAGTGGGGTCCGGAGTCCCTGCTCACCTCCATCTTCCTTTGTTCTTCGCAGCCAGTCACTGCCCCAACCCAGGCATTTCTGTGGGAGCAGTGCGGACCGGGTCTCGCTTCGGCCTTGGGGACAAGGTCAGATACCGCTGCTCCTCGAATCTGGCGCTGACAGGGTCTGCGGAGCGCGAGTGCCAGGACGACGGGGTCTGGAGTGGGACGGAGGCCATCTGCCGCCGTGAGTAGCAGCTCTGACCCTGCGGACACTGCTGGGCCCCGATTCCCGGGCCCAGCTGACCCCATCGGCTCTCCCCACAGAGCCCTACTCCTACGACTTTCCTGAGGACGTGGCCCCCGCCCTGGGCACCTCCTTCTCCCACTTACTTGCAACCACCAATCCCATCCAACGGAAGAAGAAAGGTGAGTGCTTGGGGTGGGCGTGGCAGGGGCGGGGCAAGCTTGGGGGAGGGGCAGGAGCCTCCTGTGGGCTCACTGGGTCTGAGCTGTCTGAAGGCGGGGCAGAGGGGTTTGCAGAGGGGTTTGATCTCCGTGGCTAGAGAGCAGGTGGGCGGTGGAGGTCTGAATCGCCCCCCTTTCACATTTCTCCCAGAAAACTTGGGCCGCAAAATACAAATCCAGCGTTCCGGTCACCTGAACCTCTACCTGCTCCTGGACGCCTCTCAGAGTGTGTCCAAAGATGACTTTGAAATCTTCAAGGACAGCGCCTCCCACATGGTGGACAGGGTCAGGAAATAGGAGCCTGCGGATATCGGCTGCCTTCCTGCACTGTCTCTGCCTCCTTCCCTTCTCAGAATCCCATTCCCAGCCCGCTTCCTCCAAGAAGTCTTCCCGGATTATACACATGCCATGGATCATGAATTTAGAGGATACTATTTTTCATTCCACAAACACTGTTGGGGTACCTACTATATGTCAAGCACTATTCTGGCTCCTGGGAGACCAAAAAGATGAACGAGACTGAGATCCCACTTTTCAGGAATTCTAGAACAGTGGTCTTCACAAAGGGGTACCCAAAACAGTCTGTGGGGGTGTGTGTGGCAGAAAAATACTAATAATCATGTGGAATAACTGTAATTTAACTGAAATGAAGAACTTAAAAGTTTCCTTTTAAAATTTCAATCTTTTCTATACCTTTTAAAATGTGTACAATATATCTCAACAGTGATACACTTCATGAGTATACTTTATAAATACATATACCTATATTGAGGTATGTGCTCAGAATGTTTTTGCTGATGGGATGCATGAACAGAAGAGTTTGGAAACCCCTGGTTTACATTTCTTGCCAGGTCTTTGCTTGGGAATTATGCTTTTCACAATAGTTTTTGTAGATAAGTGTTTTCCCTCCCTGCTCAATTGGAAAGAAGGCAGCTTTTGTGCTCCTTCATTTCTCTCTTCAGATGTAAAGTTAAGTAAGCCACTAAGCCATGAGGCAATAAAATGCTATAGGCAAGTGCTGATAGGTTTGAATTCTTCCTCCATCTTTCACCAGTGGTGTGATCAGGGGCAAGGTAACAAGTCTCAGCAACGTCATCTATATAGTAGGGACCATCATGACCCCTCACATCGTTGATATGAGGATTAAATGCAGAGTGAACCTGTCAAACAGAGGAGAGGACCAACAACTGTCAGTTTCCTGGCTTCCTTAAGCAGCCACCTCCCAGGAAGGGATTCTCCATGGGCCTTGACTCTGTCGATCTCTGTCTCGGCTCTCTGTCTCCTCCAGGGCCCATTGCTGGCTCACTTACCATCTACTTTTTGGTCTGGGGTCCTCACCCTCTCACTTGCCCTTCACAGATCTTCAGCTTTGAGATCAAGGTTAGTGTCGCCATCATCACTTTTGCATCAAAGCCCAAAATCATCTTGTCTGTCTTGGAAGACAGATCCCAGGATGTGACTGAAGTGGAGAGCAGTCTGAGAAGTATCAACTATAAAGGTATGATGCCATCAAATGAAGGGGATGGAAGTGGGCGCAGAGGATGAGCTCTCTGTGCCTGTAGATTCTGGACAAGTGCAAGAGAGAGGCCTCTTGGTGGCATTCAGGTCCCACGGTTCTGGGCCTAAGGTTCCTTAGATTGGGGTGGCTTCCAAGTCAGGCTCATGGTTGGGGAGTTGCAGCTCCTACCAATACGTGGCTTGTTCACATGTGCTATGTGTCCGAAAGCATTGTGCAGGTCTTCAGCTCCTCCCTGAACCACATGGTCTGGTTTTCATAGTCTCCTTATGTCATTAAGAAACTACCTGGGTGGTAGGTAGCAGCTGGTTGAAACAATCCACTTTCTTTGGAAACCCTATCTTCAAATTCTGGGATTTTAGAATGACCTTTAGTGCTGTTATGCAATGAGCATTTCTAAAGGGAAAGGTTTGAAATGTTTGAATGGGAAATGATGCCAAATCTCTAACTGAATATCAAAGGTCTGTCTTTATCAAATCAACTGATAATTGCATTTCCAGTGTTTGGGGAAAATAAAGTGATTCCCTTCTCCCAGGTGGTAGGTGGAAAGTTTCTAAGAGAGCTTTTCATCTTCACATATTCCAGACCATGAAAATGGAACTGGGACCAACATCTACGAGGCCCTCCATGCTGTCTATATAATGATGAATAACCAAATGAATCGGCTCCGTATAAACCCAGTGGCCTGGCAGGAAATCCGACATGCCATCATCCTTCTGACAGATGGTAAGTATTGTTGTCTCTGTGAGTGAGCCTGGTACCGTGGAAGGAGCAGCAATGTGGGGTCAGAAGACCTGCCTTCTGGTTCTCCCTCTGCCATGTCAGGCCTTGGTTTCTTATTTCTAAAGTAGAAACAATGTTGATGATGATGGTAATGACAACCACGACAATTATTGATAATGGAAGCTGCCCTCTTTTCTGTATATAGTTTGTTCGTTTATTTTTTGGCTGCACCACACGGCATGTGGATCTTAGTTCTCCGACCAGGGATCAGACCTGAACCTCTGGCAGTGGAAGTGCAGAGTCTTAACCGTTGGTCCTCCAGGGAAGTCCCCTTACACAATTTTTACGAAGAGCAATAAGTACCTTGTGTAAAAGTGCTTTATGATCATGTGTTTGTTGTTGCCACCTGGGAGGTCACCTAGAGGGAGTTGGGTGGGAGATGTGCAGCAGTGATGTTGAGGTCCATGGATGAAAGGCATATTGGGTAGTGGATCAGGGCTCTGCCATTTATCTTGATTCTTCCCAAATCACACAGCTCCTCTAGAAATCAGATTTCATATCTATAACATGAGGAGACCCACACTTACAGGGGCTGCACGAGAATCAAATGAGATAGAGTATTAAGATGCCCCTGACCCAGTGCTAAAGAATTTCTGTGAAGAATGTATCTCGAAACTCCAGCAGGGAGTATAAGTGTTGAGGCTCCTGGGGTGAATGCCTCTCTACTTCTCCAGGGCCGAGGGGATTGTGCTGCATCCATCTTAATGAACAGTTCTTTTCCCTCCTTGATCCAGGAAAGTCCAACATGGGCGGCTCTCCCAAGGTGGCTGTTGACAATATCAAAGAAGTCTTGAACATCAACCAGAAGAGGAAAGACTATTTGGGTGAGCCTCTGCCCCCGCCCTGCCGCAATCTGTGCTCTCTGCAGAGGACCCAAGGCCCACAGCCAGGAGTTTCAGCATCTTGGCTGTATTTCTCTGCATTTCACTTTTTTTGGGGGGATTGCACTATACACAGCATGAGGGATCTTAGTATCTTGACCGGGGATCAAACCTACACCCCCTGCAGTAGAAGCGCAGAGTCTTAACCACTTGACCACCAGGGAAGTCCTCAGCTATATTTCTATCGAGACCCCAGGCTGTGTTGTTCTGTACACAGTCAGCCAAGGATCACACTGAAGAGTCTGTAGTCAAACTACAAACCTTTGTGCTTTCAACCTTGGCTTCATCTTTGATTGGCTGTGACCATGGGCCGTTTCTTTTCTTGTAAGGAGGATACAGGACAAGGACCTACCTCAGGCCAGTAAGGGCAAATGCTCAAACATTATCTGGTGCAGAGAAACTCACGTGTGCAGTGGTGGTCACCACCACCACCACTATCATCATCGTCAACGTCATTTTCACTCACCAGCTTTTGTTCCACAAACCTCTCCAGGAAGAAAAGGTCTGGAATCCTCGTGGGGACTGTCTCTGGCCTTTTCTCCATTAGTGCAGTTAACTAAGGCTTTGGCAATTGCAGTCTCTAAAAGAACAGTTCCTCTAATTCAGATAAACAAAAATTGCTCTGACCTTTGACCAGAAAAGAACTTCAAAGAGAAGTGCTCCAGATAAGGGGTAGCAGCTGGTTTTGAGGTCCCAGGTTTTACTTACTTCCCCCTTGGGTTCTCTCTTTTCTGCTCCTGCTACCCACTCCGCCTGCCCCTTGAGGGTAAGCAGATTTCTTTGGGAAAACCCTTGACTAAGGAAGGCGAAATCCAAACTTCACTCCCTAACTCCTTAGCATCACTGGGCCAGAGTTAAATGCTTGAAAACACTTTCTTAAAAAGAGGCAGAAACCTCAGGGAAACAGAGAAAACACATTGCTATTGTTCAGTCGCTCAGTTGTGTCTGACTCTTTGCGACACTGTGGACTGCAGCATGCCAGGCTTCTCGGTCCTTCACCATCTCCTGGAGCTTGCTCAAACTCATGTCCATTGAGTTGGTGATGCTATCCAGCTATTTCATCCTCTGTTGTCCCCTTCTCCTCCTACCCTCAATCTTTCCCAGCATCAGGGTCTTTTCCAAAGAGTCAACTCTTTAAATCAAGCAGCCAAAGTATTGGAGCTTCAGGTTCAGTCCTTCCAATGAATATTTAGGACTGATTTCCTTTAGGATTGACTGGTTTGATCTCCTTGCAGTCTAAGAGACTCTCAAGAGTCTTCTCCAACAGCACAGTTCAAAAGCATCAATTCTTCAGCAAAAACTCATGGGACGTGATAATCGTCCAGCTCCCACTGTAACTGCATAAAAGGACTATGAGGGGTGGGAGAAGGCTAGACTTGGTGGCCATCCTGGGGCAGTTCTGACTGGGTCAGAGGTTGGTGTGGATGGTCGTGTGGATCCAGGTCCTCCAATGGGAAGAGGTGGCTTCAGGCCCTTCTCCCAGAGCCATTTTGTAGGGGATGACCAGATCTGAAGCTGTGCCTCCATGCTACATCATGAGTTCTTTTTCATTCATTTATTTATTTAAAATTCCTCACCGAAAGCCTCTTTTGGACCAAGCACCACTCTAAGAATACAGCTGTAAACATACAGAGGAAAATGCCTGTTTCGAGGGGCTGTCATTCTGGAAGGGGGTGATATGTTCGTTTCTTAGGGCTGTGGCAACAAATGGTACAAATTTGGGTGGCTTGAAACAACAGAGATGTGTTCTCTCATGTTCAGGAAGTAGGAAGTCCAAAATCAAAGTATCAACAGGGCCGTGATCCCGCCGGAACCTCTGAGAATCCTTCCTTACCTTGTCCAGCTTCAGGTGGCCCCAGGCATTCCTTAGCTTGGGGTTAAGTCACTCGCTCAGTCGTGTCTGACTCTTTGTGACCCCGTGGACTGTAGCCCACCAGACTCCTTCATCCATGGGGTTCTCCAGGCAGGAATACTGGAGTGGGTTGCCATTTCCTTCTCCAGGGGATCTTCCCAACCCAGGGATCGAACCCAGGTCTCCTGCATTTCAGACAGACGCTTTAACCTCTGAGCCACCAGGAAAGCCAGGATTACCCAATCTCTGCCTCTCTTCACATCACTGTCTTCCCTGAAGGTATCTCTGTGAGGTCACATGGTTCTCCGTGTTGGCGTTCGGATTTCCACATTCTTGTAAAGGAGTCAGATTCATCTTTCCCTCCCTTCCCCCATCCAGTGAGACCTCACTTTAACTGACTATATCCGCAAGGACATTATTTCCAAATATATACGAGCATATTCACAGGTCCTGGGGGTTAGGACCTGAACATACCTTTCAAGAAGACACAATTCTACCCACTCCAGGCATTACAGAAAATAAATAAGGAAGCCATATGGCACAGTAGAGGGTGACGTGCACTGAGATATAAAATTAAGCAGAAAAGAAATCGAGATGTCTGGGTCATTGCAGTTTTACACAAGGAGGCCACAGCAGGCCGCCTGCGATGACGGTGACATTTGAATCAAAGCTTAGAAATGTAAGAGAGTGAGGCATGTGGGAAGCCTGGGGTAGGCGTGAACCAGGCAGGGACAAAGCTCGTGCAAAGGCCCTGAGGTGGGAGTGTATTTCAGGAACTTCAAGGAGGTTGTGTGACTGGAAGAGACTGAAGTGGAGGAGTGGTAGGAAACGAGGTCAGATAGGTAGTGGAGGGGAGGGGAGGGCATCCCGCTCATGCAGGGCTTCGCGAGACACAGCAAGTTCCTAACTGCAGCCTCCTGTGCTGCGGGAGAGCCACTCACTGTGAGATTCTGCTAATTCCCTCCCCCTCAGACATCTATGCCATCGGCGTGGACAGCCTACAAGTGGACTGGAAAGAACTGAACAACCTGGGGTCCAAGAAGGACGGCGAGAGGCACGCCTTCGTTCTGAAGGATGTGCAGGCGCTGAGCCAGGTCTTCGAGCACATGCTGGGTGAGTGCACTTCACCCTCTCTGGAGGGGGTGGTCAGTGTGGAGCTGGCTGAGGGTCCCGGGATGGCACCTGCTCACAGTGCCCCTCACCGGCCTCCTTCACCATCTGCTCCTCACACCCACAGATGTCTCCCAGCTCACAGACCCTATCTGTGGGGTAGGGAACATGTCTGCCAATGCCTCTGCCCAGGAGAGGACACCCTGGCACGTCACTATTAAGGTACCCAGAAGGAGGGATGGGGCTTGGATCCCAGAGGTGCGGCCACGAGCCAGAGACATAGCAGTCCTCGAGATTCCCTGTCCCCCTGCAGCCCAAGAGCCAGGAGACCTGCCGGGGTGCCCTCATCTCCGACCAGTGGGTCCTGACAGCCGCTCACTGCTTCCTCAATGCCGAGGACAGAACGCTGTGGAGGGTCAGTGTGGGTAAGGAAGGGCCCGGACCAGATTCCCGATCCCCTGGGCAGAGCTCCCACCCCTTGTTCCTAGCCTCTGGCCCCTTTAGGAGCCCTGGTCCAGCCTAATCTGCTACTTTGTTTCCAGGGGATCCCAACTTTCAGGGGAGCAAAGAATTCCAAATTGAGAAGGTAGAGATCTCCCCAGGCTTCAATGTCTTTTCCAAGAAGAATCAGGGAATCCCGGAGTTCTATGGTGATGACATTGCTCTGCTAAAGCTGACCCAGAAAGTGAAGATGTCCACCCATGCCAGGTGCCGGAGTCTGGGATGGGAGGGCACCCTCTATAGGGGAGGGTGTCCTGGGGAGCCCTGGAGGAGGGGCCACCAAGGATGGGCCTCTGTGACCCTGGTCCTTCTCCTCAGGCCCATCTGCCTCCCCTGCACAGTGGGGGCCAACCTGGCTCTGCGGAGACTCCCAGGCAGTACCTGCCGAGACCACGGTGAGCACTGGACTCAGAGTGCGAGAGGGACTGGCACCAGGGCTTGGGGACTGGCACCAGGGCTGGCACCTGGTGATATCATGGGCTGTGCTGCAGTCCCCAAGTCAGGATGCTGGGTAAAGGGACCAGCACTGACATCCTTGTCCTTGACTGCAGAGAAGGAGCTTTTGAGCCAGGAGAGCATTCCTGCTCATTTTGTGGCTTTGAACGGGGATAAGCTGAATATTAACCTCAAGACAGGGTCAGAGGTGAGGGTCTCAGGTTCTGGATGCTGTTGAGGGTGGGAATGGGATTTCTCTCTGCATCCCCTAGCTCTGGCTGCTTTCTCTCTCTGATCCCAAGTCATCCCTCCTCCTGGGCCTAGCAAGCTCTGCCCTGGGCTCACTCACTCCATCCTTCTGTCCTCTTCCATCCCTCCTGCAGTGGACAAACTGTGTCAAGGTCGTCTCCAAAGACAAAACCACGTTCCCCAACCTGACAGATGTCAGAGAGGTGGTGACAGACCAGTTCCTATGCAGTGGGACCCAGGGGGACAACAGTCCCTGCAAGGGTGAGCCCCTCCTCCACCCACTTCCCACCCCCAGCCTCCACCCCGGAGTCTGGATGCCCCAGGGGAAGGCCACCGGTGTCCCTTGTGGCTAGCATGCAGGCCCCAACGCAGCGGTGATGGTTGGCAGGATGACAGTCTCTGTCCCTCCTTTCTGGTAGGAGAATCCGGGGGAGCAGTTTTCCTTGAGCGGAGACTCAGGTTTTTTCAGGTGAGAAGGGAGAAGTTCGCAGGACTGGAGTCATGGGATCTTGGCCTTGTTGGGGGTTGAGGCAGGCCTAAGGAGGTCGGGGCTGGGACAAGGGAAGCCCCCCACTCCAACCTTTCCCTCTTCTAGGTGGGCCTGGTGAGCTGGGGTCTCTACAACCCCTGTGGCAGCTCCAATAAGAACGCCCGCAAACCTGCACCCCCTGGCAAGGTCCCGCGAGACTTCCACATCAACCTCTTCCGCCTGCAGCCCTGGCTCAGGCAGCATCTGGAAGGCATCTTGAACTTTGTGCCCCTCTAATCTTGGCCACCGAGCCCTCTGCTGACCTGCCAGGACCTGGTGTCTCTCCAGTCTCCTACCTCTGAACGCCACCCTCAGCCTCCATGACCCATCCGCAGTCCTTGCTCTGAACACATCCCCGCCTCCACGATCCCGGGGCAGAGGCACATCCACACTAGGGAATCCCCGGCACTCCTGCCAGTGCTGACCCCACCCTCTGCTGTACTTGGCTCACTCTCCTTCCCCTTACACAGGAAATTACCCAGTTATGAAATTAATAAAAAGCCAATGATCCCCACATCTGTCTGTGCCTCTGCCTAGGGTTGGCCTGGGAGGGGAGAGAAAGGCCAGAATGATTCCAGGAACTGCCAAGAAGGCAGGTCAGAGACCTTGCTGGACAAACAGTGGCTGAACTCTGCTCCAAAACAGAGTCAGCGGGGGCCGGGGGGGGGGGGGCGCACACAGTGTGGGCTTTATATCTAGTCCCCAAGGGGAGGTCTGGGCTTGAGCAGGATCAAGGGCAGAGAGGAGGTGTTGACTGGTAGGGTCCTGGACCTTGGGAAGCCAAAGGTGGAGTTTTTGCAGTTTCTGTTTCCTTGATTGGCAGCTCAGTGGGGCCCTCCCCGCTTGGACATTCCGGAAAGTGATGTGGGTAGGGAGGGTGGGGTGAACAACAGGTGCCAGAACAGGATTGCATAAAAGGCTGGAGGTTGGGGGGGGGCGGGGGGGGGGGGGGGGGGGGGGGGGGGGGGGGGGGGGGGGGGGGGGGGGGGGGGGGGGGGGGGGGGGGGGGGGGGGGGGGGGGGGCGCACACAGTGTGGGCTTTATATCTAGTCCCCAAGGGGAGGTCTGGGCTTGAGCAGGATCAAGGGCAGAGAGGAGGTGTTGACTGGTAGGGTCCTGGACCTTGGGAAGCCAAAGGTGGAGTTTTTGCAGTTTCTGTTTCCTTGATTGGCAGCTCAGTGGGGCCCTCCCCGCTTGGACATTCCGGAAAGTGATGTGGGTAGGGAGGGTGGGGTGAACAGCAGGTGCCAGAACAGGATTGCATAAAAGGCTGGAGGTTGTGGGGGGCGGGGGAAGGGAGTGTGACCAGGCTCAGGTCTAAAGTTTCAGCTTGGCCATCAAGCTAAGCAGACTTGCAGCAGAAGCCAGCAGAGGCCCTCCTGCCCCCAGCCCCCGGTCACCATGGGGATTGGTCACAACCCCCGACTCTGCCTGGTACCCTTGATCCTGGGCCTCTTGTGTGGAGGTAAGTGAGATCACAGCCCCCTTCCCTCCACTCCTGCTTCCCCCACGATCTGTCCTCGGCCTTGTGAGGCTGGGCCTCATCAACTTTTCTCTTTAGGTGTGGACATGACGCCACTGCCTGAGGCCGGGCCCCAAAGCCCCTGCTCTCTGGAGGGAGTAGAGATCAAAGGTGGCTCCTTCCGGCTTCTCAAGGCAGGCCAGGTGCTGGAGTACTTGTGTCCTTCTGGCTTCTACCCATACCCCGTGCAGATTCGCACCTGCAGATCCACAGGGTCCTGGAGCACCCTGCAGACTCAAGACAGAAAGATTAAGACGGCGGAATGCAAAGGTTTGAGGGCAGTGAGGATGGGCATGGGCCGGCTGTGGGATGGAGCAGGTGGCAGCCAAGGTCCAGACTTGGATAAGTCTAGGCTTGAGTGGAGACCAGGCAGGCTAAAAAGTTGGGCTGAGCACAGGTCAGAACTGAGCGAGGGTTGGAGGTGAGATGGAGAGAGAAGGAAGGGGAGCTAGACTTTACTAAGCATTTACCCTGTGTCAGGCAGCCCTGGCAGTTCAAAGAACACTTAGAAATGGGGAGGAGGGAGCAGCAGTACTCCTTATGGGTGGAGGTTCCTCCCGGGGTCGAGGGTAGTAGCCTTCCTGTGGGGCCCAGAAGTGATATTTCTCAGTGACAGGGTCCCTGAGACCAGAAGGGTTATCCTAAAGGGCAGCCCTTCCCTTCCAGTAACTTCTACTTGGTCTCCACCCCCTTTTCCCCAAAGCAATTCGCTGTCCCAGACCACAGGATTTTGAGAATGGGGAGTACTGGCCCCGGGCTGCCTACTACAATTTGAGCGATGAGATCTCTTTCCGCTGCTATGACGGCTACACTCTTCGGGGCTCTGCCAATCGCACCTGCCAAGGGAATGGTCGGTGGGATGGGGAAACGGCCATCTGTGACGATGGAGGTGAGAACCGTCCCCTCTGTCCACAACAGCTCCTTCTCCCTGACCATCCGCAGCCTGAGGAACCAGTGCCACGGTCTCGGTGCTCTGCCTTGCCCTTTGTGCCCCAGGCTTTGGCCCTCACCAGTGTGTCTTACACTTCTGCAGCGGGGTACTGCCCCAACCCGGGCATCCCCCTTGGCACGAGGAAGGTGGGCAGCCAGTACCGCCTTGAAGATCGTGTCACCTACTACTGCAACCGGGGGCTCACTCTACGTGGTTCCCAGCAGCGAACATGCCAGGAAGGTGGCTCTTGGAGTGGAACGGAGCCTTCCTGCCAAGGTGAGCCTTATTTATCTGTACCCTCAAGTCAGACCCTGCTCTCCCATCCGCACATCCCCTCGGGAGCGCAAGGCCTTCTCCCGCTGCCACCATCCAGCTCCTTCCTCCCTTCTAAATCTCTCCGAAGAACTTCTGAGCCCTTCCCGCCCCAGAAGCCCACCATCTCCTGTCAGTGTCCCTGACCCTCCCAGACATTTGACCTGCTCTCTGACCTCTCCCAGACTCCTTTATGTACGACACTCCTGCAGAGGTGGCCGAAGCCTTCCTGTCTTCCCTGACAGAGACCATAGAAGGAGTTGATGCTGAGGATGGACACAGCCCAGGTTTGAAGGCAGAGAGAGGAGGCGGGGCAGGGAGTTGGGCGTGGGGTGGAGAAGGGGCAGGAGATCTATTTGTTCTGGAGCCTGAGCCTCTCTGGTGGCATCCAGGGGAACAACAGAAGAGAAAGATCGTCTTGGACCCCTCAGGCTCCATGAACATCTACCTGGTATTGGATGGATCAGACAGCGTGGGGGCCCACAACTTCACAGGGGCCAAGAATTGTCTCAGAGATTTCATCGAGAAGGTGGGGCCCCCTCCCCTTGAAGGTGGGAACTCCCAGCCCCTCTGAGCCACAGGGGCCCAGAAAATCTCCAGGTCCCATTGTGTCCTCCTTTCCCTTTACTTGACCTTTAACTTGGACTGCTCGATGACCCCAGGGTGATGAGTCAGTCCTCGAGTCTCTTACTAAGGACTTTCCTATCTGTCTCAGCCAAGCTGCTGAATTCTCCCAACCGTATACTTTTGATGCTGTGACCTATTGCTTCCCTCACCTACAGGTGGCAAGCTATGGGGTGAAGCCAAAATATGGCCTAGTGACATATGCCACAGAACCCAAAGTTGTGGTCAAACTGTCCGATTCAAAGAGCAGCGAAGCAGACTGGGTCACAGAGCAGCTCAACCAAATCAACTACGCAGGTGAGAAGTCAGGGAAGGGTGGGAGGTTCACTTTGGGGTCAGAGAGGTCTGAAGTCAGGGAAGGGTGGGAGGTTCACTCTGGGGTCAGAGAGGTCTGAAGTTTCAGAAGTGTTGTGGGGAGGGTGTAGTGAGACCACCCTCCCTGTGGTGAGGCAGGGAGGACTACTTTTTAATCCACGGTTGGACAGCAAGGTCATTGGAAAATGGGGTTTGGTGGGAACCCTTTGGAACTGAGAGGGGTACTTTGTTGTCAAAGGGAAGACAGTGGGGTAACAATTCAAGTTGACAGATGCGGGATGCCAGTTGCTGCCAGACCTCTGGGGTCAAGGATGGCTTGGGAGACCAGGTGAGGTGATGGCATCTTCCCTGTTCACAGATCACAAGTTGAAAGCAGGGACCAACACCAAGAGGGCTCTCCTGGAAGTGTACAACATGATGAGCAGAGAAGTAAACAACCTCAGAGAGACCTGGAACCGCACACGCCACGTCATTATCATCATGACTGACGGTAAGAGGGGCTTTTCTCCTGCCTGACTCCCCACCTCTCAAACCAGCTCGTGGCCCCGAGTCCACACGTAACACCAGACTTGTGGCAGGGGATGGCGTGCTGCTCTTCCTGTGCCTTTACAGGGAGGGACCCTCCACTCTGCTCTCTCACTCATGATCTCCTCTCCAGCCTGCTCACTCAGCCCTGTATGTCATTCCTTCCAGCCTCTTCGTCTTCCTGGACCCTCTTCCTTCATGTCTTCCCACCCTCACGGTCCATCTCTCCTGCAGGTTTGCACAACATGGGTGGGGATCCAGTCACTGTCATTCAAGATATTCGGTACTTGCTAGACATTGGTAGAGATCGCAAAAACCCCAGGGAGGATTATCTGGGTGAGTTTTACTGCCTAGGACCCAGCACCCCAGTTTATTAGCTTCTTGCCTGTGCCAGGGCCAAGACACTCACTCTGTTTTTTCTCTCTCAGACATCTATGTGTTTGGGGTTGGACCTCTAGTGAACCAAGAGAACATCAATGCTTTGGCCTCCAAGAAGGATAAAGAGCAACATGTGTTCAAACTCCAGGGCATGGAAAACCTGGAGGATGTTTTCGTCCAAATGCTTGGTAGGAAGCTATGGAAGGCTATAAGGAGATGGTCAGGAAACTCAGCTCTCTCCAGACCCCTCAAGGTCACTCATTCTTCCACTCCTCCTAAAGCCCTGGAAAGTCTGGAAGCCCTTTCTATCCTCCTCTACCTCCAGGTCACTATTCTTGCTTTCTGGTACTTTCCACTCCCTGATCTCAGAATCACGAGTTCTGAAATGATGCAGACACCTTTCTCAAGTCCCTCCTTTTACAGATATGGAAGCTGGGGCCAACAGTGGTCAAGAAATGGCAAGTTAGCAGGAGTTGGGCCTGAAAATGCCCAGTTCTCTGAGTTTAGTCCCATGATTCCAGTGGTTCCTTGCCTTCCTTTCCCCCTTTTGGGCATCTGCTCCCCACAGACACACTGGTGTCCCTCCCCAAGACAGCTGCCATTTGGAAATGAACTGCCCCAGCTTTTAGCACAACCTCCTTTCTTGCCAGATGAAAGCCGGACACTGGGTCTCTGTGGCATGGTTTGGGAGCACAAGGACGGTACTTCCTACCACAAGCAACCATGGCACGCCAAGATCTCAGTCATTGTAAGTGCAGTGTCCTGGTGGTGGGAACTTAGGGGAGGGGAGGTCAGGGTGAAATGAAGGTCGGAGGAAGGGCAAGGCACTCTTGATCAGACTGTGATATTTGTGAAAGCTGAGCTTTCCCTCTGCTGCTGCTCCCAGCGCCCTTTGAAGGGGCACGAGAGCTGTATGGGTGCTATCGTGTCTGAGTACTTCGTGCTGACGGCTGCACACTGTTTCACTGTGGATGATAAGGAACACTCAATCAAGGTCAGCATGGGTAAGGATGCAACCCATCAATTCTAAGCTTCTGCGGTGCCCTCTCGGCAACACTGCCTCCAGGACCCACTTTCCACCTGTCATTGTAGCCCCTCCCTTGCATGCTGGACCAGTTAGGGATGGGGAAGATTTGGGTTAGGGATGACATGCAGGCAGGAGGCTGCCTACACAGACATCGGTGTCTAGAGGGACCCCCTCTCCTACTTCAGGAGGAAAGAGGCAGGAGTGGGAGGTAGAAAAAGTCCTATTTCATCCAAACTACGACCTCAATGCAAAAAAAGCAAAAGGCATTCCTGAGTTTTATGACTATGACGTGGCCCTCATCAAGCTCAAGAAGAAGCTCAAGTATGAGACTACCATCAGGTGAGCCCTCTGGATTCCGAGAGAAAAGGCTGGGAGAGGCAGAACTGAGATGGGAGCAGGCACAGGGTTCACGATCCTTGAATTTCCCTCTCTCTCTTCAACAGGCCCATTTGTCTCCCCTGCACTGAGGGATCGATTCAAGCCTTGAGGCTTCCAAGGTCAACCACGTGCCAGCAACAGAGTAAGACACGTTCAGGGAGAGCAGCTTGTTAAGGGTGAAGTTCTGAGACAAGGAAGGGATGAGGGGCACTAGAGGGAGAGCAGGTGATGCCCTGCCTAGCCGCCAGCTCACAGGAAGGAGTGGAGGGCCACTCGATGACAAGCATGAGGCGGGGAGGGGAGGGGAGAGTGCTGCAATGACCCAGTCTATCCATCTGTAAAGTGCAAGAGCTACTCCCTGCCAAGGACATCGAAGCTCTGTTTGTGTCTGAGTCTAAGAAGACCCTGACTCGGAAGGCAGTCTACATCAAGAATGGGGACAAGGTGAGGAAGGTGGGATCCTGAGGTCCTTTAGGCCCCAGTTCTTCCGAAGCAAGCTTTGTTCCTCATGCCTCTCTCCACACTTGCCCATCTCACCTACAGAAAGCCAGCTGTGAGAGAGATGCGCTACATGCCCCAGGTTATAACAAAGTCAAGGACGTCTCTGAGGTAGTCACCCCCAGGTTCCTCTGCACTGGAGGTGTGGCTCCCTACGCTGACCCCAACACTTGCAAAGGTGAGAGAAGGCTCTTTGGTTGTGATGGGAGTTCTGAGGCCTAAGTCTTTCCCTACAGCATCTCCCCCCCTGCAGGTGATTCTGGTGGCCCCCTGATTATTCACAAGAGGAGTCGCTTCATTCAAGTGAGTCTTCTCTCTCCTCTCTCTGGAGAGATGCTGAGTGGTCAGCGTGGGCCCCAAAACAGGAAAGCTCACTGCATGTGGCTGAAAAGAGGTGGGGGGTGGGGCAGAGCCTGCCTCATCTTCAGACTCTTCCTTGAACTGGCCAATTTAGAGCCATGTGTCTGGTCTGTGTGCTAGGGGACAGAACTGAACTGAGTCCCTAGTCTAGTCCTCCCAGGTCAGGTCAGTTCAGGTACAAATAGCAGTAGTTGTGCTTCCTGGGATTAAGGAGTTCTACCAAATGATTTCTGGCAACCCCTCATTCTCTCCAGGTTGGCGTGATCAGCTGGGGCGTTGTAGACGTTTGCAAGCGGCCACAGCAAGTACCTGGTTATGCTCGAGACTTTCACATCAACCTCTACCAAGTGCTGCCCTGGCTCAAGGAAAAACTCAAAAATGAGGATCTGGGTTTTCTATAAGGGGTTTCCTGCTGGAAAGGGGCATGAGACCAAATTAAAACAGCTGCGACAACACCTGTGTTCAAGATCCTTTTGGAGTAAACGAGTGGGGAGCGTGCACTAGCCATGTGGTTACAACTGAGATCATATCTAACAGCCGTTTTTCAAGGCTCAACCCCAATCCCAAGTGCTGAAAAACCAGAGGCTGAGGGAGATGGGTGAGCTTCCACCTCAGTGTTTTACTGAGACCAGCCTTGGGGCAGCTGAGGCACACGGAATCCAGCTCCACTCCCTAGAAGCCGTCCACAAGGTTTTCCTTGTAGACGTCGTCGCTGTAGACAATCTGAGTCCTCTTGTCCCGGTGGCAGCCCTTAGGGCTATTCTGGACAGCTGGGGAGGGAGGAGAGGTTCCGTTAAGGTCTGAGGGAGAGCACCGACCAGACCTGAGGCCCAGAGTTTGGCCACCACAACTCCAGCCTCTGGCCTTTGGATGCCCAGTTTCCATGCTGCCCTCTGGTGGCCAGGATGGCTTCTCTACCTTTAGCCCCCTTATGCCCATGGCTACCAGTCCATGGCCCCAGTGAAGAGTGGGCAGTTATCATGGTACACGCAAACACTGTAATAAGTGTTTTGTCCTCAGAAATAACCCAAATGTTATTCTTGACACATGTGAATAATGTTAACCACCTACTTCCAGTCAGTACACTACAAATTAGAAAATCTCTATAGCCCTTTGCTAACATGCTGGTCCTTCCTGGTTCCTCCTTTAGTATAACGGGTTACTCTGGCTCCAAACTCCCTTGTGCCTACTCCTTTACATGAAAATCTACTTCAGGTGAAACGGGTTATTCATTCCATCAGGAGAATTCACTCCAGTGTAACTCTGGTCCTAAGCATTCTCCCTGGAGCTGTCCCTTTCCCTTCCTCTTTCCTCCCTACACCCCATTCCCAAGGATTCCATTCCTGCCACTCTGGGGCTAGAGGGAACCCCCATGCAAGCCCCCATTGTCTTGGAGCTTTCATCTTGATGCCGTAGATCACTTCCGCCTTCTCAAAGCCTGTATCCTTCGGCTGCAACGACCCAGGCCCCTCGGGTCCTGCTCCCAGCTCTCTGACCGCTCCTTTGTCTCCTATGTTGCACTCTCAACTTCAGCCTAACATATCAGGAGGGCTGGGGCCATATGGGGCATAAGGAACACAGCCCAGCTTCCTCCCATAGTTCCCATTTATTCCTTAAGTCCAGTACTGGCTCATTTCTCCTCTGCATTCAATCTCTCCTGCAACACTACTGTGTCTTTTTGCAGCAGCCCTACGATACAGGTGACTCCAGTCTACATTTTCAGTCCTTACCGAACACCTGCGTTCCTGATTCCTAACTTCAAAGGCCTATTTTATAAAACCAACTATATTCCATCTCAAAATGAATAAGGTCACAGGAGGGCTCACCTTCTTCGCCAACCTGATTTACTCTCACTTTCTTCCTTGTTCCAATCAATGCCTTGGAAATGGTTTCCAATACTTTTCTTTCCTCCTGCTTCTAACTGATAGAAGGCCTGAGGATTCTCCTTCTAATCCCCACAGTTGCCACACAAAACCAGATCTCTAGCCCCTCTAGGGGACCCAGGGACAGGCAGGAGAACAAAACAGGGTGAGCTGTGGGCAACAGGCATGAGAAAGGAAGAATCCTCTTCTTACCCAGGGAGCCCCAGACAGACTTGCCCGTGGCGGCATCCAGCATGGGCTGTTTTCGGGCAATGCTGACTTTGAGCTGTACAGACTCCACTTGGGTCCCGTTGAGCTGGGGCAGAAGAGGGGAGCAGGCAGAGGATGGGGGCAAACATTATAGACAAACCAAAGGAGGGTTTCTAGGAGCTGTCATCCTAAGAACAGACTAAGTAGGGACTTGAAAATATAAGGTTTCCTGCATGAATAGGGAAAGACTTTCTTTGTCAAGAGGAAATGATTTCCTCTTGGCTCTCAGTATTTTACAGAGAAAATATGAGGATGTCAGGAGGGATGGGAAGAACAGATCTGGGAAGTCCCAACCTCAGCAACGGCCTGATCTGCTGACTCCATCTTTTCATAGGTGACGAAGGCACAGCTGGGATGAGAAAACACAAGGTCAGTAGAGGGCCTATGGGCTCCTCGGGACCCAGGCTGTGGAGACAGGCTACCTTCCTCCCTCAGGTCTCACATCCCAGGTCCTCCTAGGATAACCCACTGTGGTCCTTACTTTCTGGGTGGGTCCATGGAGAGGTCAATGATGTTTCCAAAGGGAGAGAAGGCCCCACGGAGGAGGGTGGGTGTCATGTCTTCGCCATACACATACAGAGTGTTTCCCTTCCGAGGGGCCCGGCGTTCGGGGAACGAGTCTGACCCTATGGATCACAGGAATCCAGTCATGAGACATAGGCCTAGCTCAACCTCCACTTTAGAGTACCCTTTAGTAGGACCCACCCACACCGTATCTGAAGTCACTTCCCAGTAGCCAAGATCACTCACTGCGGAAAGGGCCCTCCCGGTCGCGCTCCCTGTCCCGGTCTCGCTCTCGGTCCCTGTCCCGGTCTCGATCACGGTCTCGGTCCCGCTCCCGGTCTCGCTCTCGATCCCGATCTCGGTCTCTGTCTCGGTTCCGCTCACGACTGCGGTCCCGGCTGCGGCTTCGGGGAGGGGAGGCTGAGGAACGGGCACCACCACGTTCTTCGTAGCCCCAGTCGAAGCTTCGAGGGGGGCCATCGCCAGCCCCTGGGCCCTCTGCCTCTTCCCCATCTGGCCCCAGTTCCCGAAGCCGATCACTGGAAGATACGAAGCTGGCGAGCAGCAGACAGTGAGGATCAAAGGGGGCTTTTACCTCGTCTTCCTGGATCCCACGCAGACTCAACACCCCCACTGCAGCCCCAGCTCGTCCCACTTAAGTTCCAAACCTCCTAAGGACCCGGGCAAGCCTCTTGTGCCCCCCAAACCCCACCAATTGAGACCCCGACCTTTCTCTAACCTCTCATACAGAGATTTCCTCTGTGGACGTCTGGACGACTGAAAGAGACCAAGAACAGTTAAGATGAGTCTGAGTGGCTGGCATATGGCCTCCAATATGTGGGTTTCTCGTTTTTCTCAATTGCTTGCTCCTCAGAGACAGAAAACTGGAAACCATTACCTCCTGCAGGTCGTCGTCAGCAGATACGCTCCTCTGGAACGGTTGGAAAGTGGGGACTGGCCCCTTCTCAGGGTCCTGGGAAGGTGGGAGAGACCTATCTCAGTGAGGGAGCAGGAGGCTGCCTATCAGGGGTGGGGGGCTCCTCTTCCCTCATCCTCCTCTTGACTCCCCTGGTCTTTTTTTTTGTTTCTCACTTGACTACGTGTTATTTTACAAGACTTAATACACACTTGAAGCATTTAGTTTATTAAAAACATTTTGAACCTAATGACCTTCACACCCTTTTCAACTCCTTAGAGAACACAATCCAACAGATCTATTACATGACGGATTCGAGTCACAGAATACATAAAGCGGAGGAGAATCTGGGAGGCATCTAGTTTCTTCATTTTATAGAGAAAATGCCTGAAGCTCAGAATGGCACCGCAACTTGTCCATGACTGAATTGGCATTACTTCCCCCTACACCTACCTTCATTCCAACTTGGAAGGATGCCTTCTGACATGAAGGTTCCCTTGAACAATCTTTCTGCCTCTGCTCACCTTTAGCTTCCCCTCCAGGGTCCGAGAGCGCTTGAAGCCCGAGCTCTTGGTCTCGGCCTTGATGGCACTGATGGCCCCCGACTTCACCAGCTGCTTTGCCTGCTCTGTTGCCGTGGCTGTGTCCACCACAGGCTGCTCTGACAGTGCTGCGGCGGCAAGGGTTGGATGTTAAGGTTTACCACGCTGGCCAGAGGTCAGCCAGTGTGCTTACTCCCAGCCTCTCCCTGCCTCCCCCGTCACTCACAGCGTTTGACACCGCCTTGGCTGGCTGTGCTGCTGCTGCTTTGCTTTTTCAGAGCCAGCAATGCCTTTTTCTGGGAACAAGAGTGAGAAGAGAGGGACTGATGAGGGCCAATCTCTGGCCAGGTCTTCTCCCAAGGCCCTTGGGCGCATCACTCCGGGGATACCTTTCTGAGAGAAAATAATGCAAATGGTGCCCCTGGGGTGGTACACTGCAGCTATCTTGCCTCTCACATAGTCCCTCAGATCACATACAGCAGCCATCCCTACTCTGTCTAAACCATAGTATCCAGAGGCTTTGCAGAGTCTCGTATTTTTCAAGTTGAAAACAAGGAACTCAACCACAGACCATGGTCCCCGGATATACACTGCAGTTTAGTATAAGCCTCCATGCCTTCTTAGGGGCTTCATCTATCTACCCTTACATGTTTAATAAGAACACACCAATGCTTTGAAACAGATTTGCAAAAGAAAGAGACACAGATCCTCCTCTTGAGCTCACAGGCTGAGGAAGAAGATGACCAGATTGAACTGTCAAGACTGATAAGTGCAGACTGGAGCTGAAAGCAAGCAAGATTTTTCTGATGCAAATGGTTATTAAACCGGGCCCTGAGTAGGATCTACATAACGCAGGCTGAGAGGAAAAGGGATTTTAGACAAAGAAAACAGGGTGGCAGAGATGCAGAGATAAGAAGGTTTTGAGAATGCATGCTGTGGGACCAAGGAATAGTTCTATAGGAAGAAAGACCAGATTAAAGCATTTTATGGGCAATGCGAAACCACTGTGTTTTGAAATAAGAAGGGCAGTGTTTAGTGTTTTCAATGCACCGTTTTAACAGGAGTGAAAAAGTCTGTCCAAGAAAAGAAATTTGTTGAGAGCCCATTACAACAGTCAAAGTGAGCATCAGCAAAGACCTGATCTAGGGAATACATAGGAAAAAGAAAACAGAAGAAATTACTTTAAAAGAAAAATGAAGACTTGGCAAACGTTTGGCTACACAAATGGGCAGGAGACAGAGGTGAGATATTCATCTCAAACAAATCGAAGAAGTGAACGCAGACAGCCCTATTTGGAAGACCAAGTTTAGTACAGACAAGACGACAGCTTCAGTGGTTATCAGTAAGACACTAGACGGCACTGGAAAAACCAGGCTTGGATCACCAGTTCTTAGGTGGTACTAAAAGCCATGGGAAAGGAAGACAACTCCATGGCAGACCACACAGAAAAGAGAGAAAAGAAAGTACACACTTGGGAAAGTCCATCTCTGAAGTTACATTGAGAGATGATAGGCCTCCAGGTATTAGCTAGAGGAATCCCCACCCCCCATCCCCTCACACTCACCCCAGGTGTTCTCAGTGTAGAGTCTTTGAAAGTTTGGGCCGTGCCCACACACACTCCCTCACCTTTTTCTTGAGTTTGTTGAATTTCTTCTGCAGAGCCTCCTCCTCCTCGCTCAGTCCGGGGGGTATCACCAACATGGTGGCTCCTGGTTCGGGGGCAGGGCCCAAGACATCTTTCTCCACTGTCACCGCCCAGAGTTCACACGCCGTCCACACTGATCCCGATCCCACCCCTTCAGGCCTGCCTACTCCTATCTTTTGCCTCTCCCTACCCCTTGCTTAAACCAGGCTGCCGTCCAAACCCCAGCTCGTCGGGATCAACCAGCATTCCCTTCTGTCTTCAAGAATCACGGATACCAGCGCCTTGGGACACCATGTGGCCCAGGAAGCGATAAATACCCGCTCCGTCGCCAAGACGATGGCACCAGACCCCCCTATCTCGCTGGAGTTAGTATGGAATTGCGGGGTCCGAAAAGCAGAGGAAGCAGTGGAACCCGCGCAGCGCTCTCAGAACAACGAAAGGGGCAAGAAGATTTGAGTTTGTTGAATTTCTTCTGCAGAGCCTCCTCCTCCTCGCTCAGTCCGGGGGGTATCACCAACATGGTGGCTCCTGGTTCGGGGGCAGGGCCCAAGACATCTTTCTCCACTGTCACCGCCCAGAGTTCACACGCCGTCCACACTGATCCCGATCCCACCCCTTCAGGCCTGCCTACTCCTATCTTTTGCCTCTCCCTACCCCTTGCTTAAACCAGGCTGCCGTCCAAACCCCAGCTCGTCGGGATCAACCAGCATTCCCTTCTGTCTTCAAGAATCACGGATACCAGCGCCTTGGGACACCATGTGGCCCAGGAAGCGATAAATACCCGCTCCGTCGCCAAGACGATGGCACCAGACCCCCCTATCTCGCTGGAGTTAGTATGGAATTGCGGGGTCCGAAAAGCAGAGGAAGCAGTGGAACCCGCGCAGCGCTCTCAGAACAACGAAAGGGGCAAGAAGACAGAAGGAGCTCGGAAAAAGGGGGGCGAAGGCTGAGGAGAAGGCCTTACCTGAGGGGGCGGCAACCGGGGCCCCACGGTCTCGGGCGGCGCCCGCGCGGGCAGCGGATCCCGGGCTCAGAGCGATGACGTAGCGAGGGGCGGAGAACGCGGTAACCAAGGCGGCCCGCGCCGCACACACTTCCGCCCGGCCTCCCACCAGTTTGGGTCCGCCCCTAAGTAGCTCTTATCCCCGCCCCTAGGCTGGATCACCAGTTCTTAGGTGGTACTAAAAGCCATGGGAAAGGAAGACAACTCCATGGCAGACCACACAGAAAAGAGAGAAAAGAAAGTACACACTTGGGAAAGTCCATCTCTGAAGTTACATTGAGAGATGATAGGCCTCCAGGTATTAGCTAGAGGAATCCCCACCCCCCATCCCCTCACACTCACCCCAGGTGTTCTCAGTGTAGAGTCTTTGAAAGTTTGGGCCGTGCCCACACACACTCCCTCACCTTTTTCTTGAGTTTGTTGAATTTCTTCTGCAGAGCCTCCTCCTCCTCGCTCAGTCCGGGGGGTATCACCAACATGGTGGCTCCTGGTTCGGGGGCAGGGCCCAAGACATCTTTCTCCACTGTCACCGCCCAGAGTTCACACGCCGTCCACACTGATCCCGATCCCACCCCTTCAGGCCTGCCTACTCCTATCTTTTGCCTCTCCCTACCCCTTGCTTAAACCAGGCTGCCGTCCAAACCCCAGCTCGTCGGGATCAACCAGCATTCCCTTCTGTCTTCAAGAATCACGGATACCAGCGCCTTGGGACACCATGTGGCCCAGGAAGCGATAAATACCCGCTCCGTCGCCAAGACGATGGCACCAGACCCCCCTATCTCGCTGGAGTTAGTATGGAATTGCGGGGTCCGAAAAGCAGAGGAAGCAGTGGAACCCGCGCAGCGCTCTCAGAACAACGAAAGGGGCAAGAAGACAGAAGGAGCTCGGAAAAAGGGGGGCGAAGGCTGAGGAGAAGGCCTTACCTGAGGGGGCGGCAACCGGGGCCCCACGGTCTCGGGCGGCGCCCGCGCGGGCAGCGGATCCCGGGCTCAGAGCGATGACGTAGCGAGGGGCGGAGAACGCGGTAACCAAGGCGGCCCGCGCCGCACACACTTCCGCCCGGCCTCCCACCAGTTTGGGTCCGCCCCTAAGTAGCTCTTATCCCCGCCCCTAGGCCCATTTGTGCCGGAAGTCGCTTCTACTTCCGCCGGTTTCGGCTCCTCCTTACGTTTCCCGGCTGCCCGGCAGCTGCCGTGGCTCCAGGATGATGGAGACGGAGCGACTCGGTGAGGGGGAGGGGGTGGAAAGACGGAGGAGACAGTGAATGACCCTTAACCCCTGACCTGTGACCTTTCCTCCGTAGTGCTACCTCCCCCAGATCCCCTGGACCTGCCCCTTCGGGCCGTAGAGCTGGGATGCACTGGGCGCTGGGAGTTGCTGAATGTACCTGGGGCTCCAGAGAGCACCGTGAGTGCCGATTCACCCTAACCTTGACCCTGTTGAGCTTAAAACCTCCTTCACCCTCCTCCCAGTAGGATCTAAGCTGACTCGGCTGTCCTGACTCTGGATACTTGTCATCCGAGCCTAACCTGGTGCTGGACAGACTCCAACCCAATGGACCTGCAGTGGGTCAGAGCCCATAAGAAGACAGAGCAGGGAGCCCCGGGGAAACCTTAGTTCTGAGAATTGCTCTTTCAAACTGCTGTTTTCTCTCTGGAGTCCTGTTCTGTCTTCAAGCACCAGAGCTCTTGGTGACTGAGATGCTAGCCTTTGAAAACCTGGCTCTTCATCCTTAGGCCTGGGACCCCCTTTTCCTAAAACTAGAAATTCTCAAATATCAGTGTGCCTGATGATTAGTGGAAAATCCCATGGACAGAGGAGCCTGGCGGACCACAATCCATGGGTTCGAACACAACTGAGTGTGCACACACACACACACACAATTGGTGGGGGAGCTTTTGAAAAATACTAGTTCTTAGGTCCAAAGATTCAGAAATCCAAAATCTGTATTATTAATCAGAACCCTAGGTAATTTGGTTGCAGACCGTTTGTTCTGTAAAACAGAACAGCCTTTGGAAAATAGTGCTTCAGCCTGATTGTCCTCGTCTGGGACGTCTGTCATATCTGATCTAAATACAAGTCTCGTCACCTTCTCTTTTGTGTCTTACTCTCTTCCCTTACCTCATGCCTTTGTTCCAGCTTCCCCACGGCCTCCCTCCCTGTGCCCCAGATCTGCAGCAGGAAGCAGAGCGGTTGTTCCTGTCATCTCCAACCTGGCTGCCTCTGCATGGTGTGGAGCACTCAGCCCGGTGAGGGGTCTAGAAGGGCCTGGCCTTGGCAGGTGGGTCCCTGAAAGAAGCTGGGACAGAGGAGAAAGAAGACCTGAACGTTGCTTTGCTTCTGTCCAGGAAATGGCAGAGGAAGACAGATCCTTGGTCTCTCCTGGCCACACTGGGGGCCCCAGTCCCCTCCGACCTACAGGCCCAAAGACATCCAACCACAGGCCAGATACTAGGCTACAAGGAGGTTAGTGGTCGTGGGCCACCAGAAGCAGAGTTAGGAGAAGGTGGGGTCAGAGGCAAGCTCAGTCTCACTGGCGCTCTGTTCTCTTGCCTCAGGTCCTGCTAGAGAATACAAACCTGTCGTCCACAACCTCCTTGTCTCTTCGCCGGCCACCAGCACCCATCTCCCAGTCCCTGTGGGGGAATCCAACACAGTACCCTTTCTGGCCAGGTGATGCTTGTGGAAATGGGATGGGAGGGGAGGGAGCCTTTAGTTTCCACCTCTCTCATGTCACTGCCACCCCATGAATCTTTTCCAAAATCTGTATTATTAATCAGAACCCTAGGTAATTTGGTTGCAGACCGTTTGTTCTGTAAAACAGAACAGCCTTTGGAAAATAGTGCTTCAGCCTGATTGTCCTCGTCTGGGACGTCTGTCATATCTGATCTAAATACAAGTCTCGTCACCTTCTCTTTTGTGTCTTACTCTCTTCCCTTACCTCATGCCTTTGTTCCAGCTTCCCCACGGCCTCCCTCCCTGTGCCCCAGATCTGCAGCAGGAAGCAGAGCGGTTGTTCCTGTCATCTCCAACCTGGCTGCCTCTGCATGGTGTGGAGCACTCAGCCCGGTGAGGGGTCTAGAAGGGCCTGGCCTTGGCAGGTGGGTCCCTGAAAGAAGCTGGGACAGAGGAGAAAGAAGACCTGAACGTTGCTTTGCTTCTGTCCAGGAAATGGCAGAGGAAGACAGATCCTTGGTCTCTCCTGGCCACACTGGGGGCCCCAGTCCCCTCCGACCTACAGGCCCAAAGACATCCAACCACAGGCCAGATACTAGGCTACAAGGAGGTTAGTGGTCGTGGGCCACCAGAAGCAGAGTTAGGAGAAGGTGGGGTCAGAGGCAAGCTCAGCCTCACTGGCGCTCTGTTCTCTTGCCTCAGGTCCTGCTAGAGAATACAAACCTGTCGTCCACAACCTCCTTGTCTCTTCGCCGGCCACCAGCACCCATCTCCCAGTCCCTGTGGGGGAATCCAACACAGTACCCTTTCTGGCCAGGTGATGCTTGTGGAAATGGGATGGGAGGGGAGGGAGCCTTTAGTTTCCACCTCTCTCATGTCACTGCCACCCCATGAATCTTGTTTGTCCAACCTCTCCCCAGGTGGAATGGATGAGCCCTCTATAACAGATCTGAGCACTCGAGAGGAGGCTGAGGAGGACATAGACTTTGAGAAAGGTGAGATGGTGCCAGGAGGGACCATGGGAGGTAGGGCTCTGTGCCTGGGGCTTGAGGAAGAGGGGCCAAGTCCTGTCACTGGGTCCTTGCTAGCTCTTCCGTTCCCTTGAGCAAATTAGGAAAAGGTACCTCTTCCGTAACAACCTTTACTGTCATCTGTTGGAAGACTGTCACAAAACTACAACTACAGCGTGTATGCTGTGAACAACATTCTGCAGGTTAATGTAATGTATGACTTGTACGGTGGTGTGTGAGAGCCCTGATTCTCTCTGTTCCCGTCCTCCAGACCTCCTTACTGTTCCACCTGGCTTCAAGAAAGGCGTGGACTTCGCACCAAAGGGTGAGTTTTAGTTTTGACATGGGGAAACGGTGCCCTTCTTCTTCAGAACGGAGGAGGACACGACCAGGTCTCCATTTTTGCCTTGCTCCTAGATCACCCAGCTCCAGCTGCTGGATTGCTCAGCCTCAGCCGTCTGCTGGAGCCCTTGGATTTGGGTGGGGACGACGAGGATGAGAGTGAGGCAGTGGGACAGCCTGGCGGTCCCAGACAGGACACTGTTTCAGCCTCTCCTGGCAGTGTTCCTCTGGCCCGAGCAAGCAGCTTGGAGGACCTAGTGTTGAAGGTTGGTGGTTCTGGGTGGTTGAGGCAGGAAAGAAGGGCCTTGTCCCAGACAGGGTGGGCTGGCCTGGTTGGTTCCCCAGGGAAGACTGGAGCATCTTCTGGGAGGGGTGGTAACAAGAGAGCTCTCTGGCTGTGTGTTTATCATGCCCACACCCCTCTCTTTCCGCAGGAAGCGGCCACAGCTGTAGCCCCCTCAGAACCTCCCAAGCCCCCACCTCAGGAGCAGTGGGCCATTCCTGTGGATGTCACCTCCCCTGTTGGTGATTTCTACCGCCTCATTCCCCAGCCAGCCTTCCAGGTAGCGTGGCCCAGGCCTAGGTGCTCCCCCACCTCCTCCAGCCCACTCCCTTAGGCCAGGTGCCTTCAGTGGACGGAGGTCTTGGCCTTCTTCCCCTGCCCTGGAGGCCCCATGAGGTGGAGGCAGGAAGACCCCTGTGCCTTCTGCACCCCCATCTGTTTCTCTCTCCCACAGTGGGCGTTTGAGCCAGATGTGTTTCAGAAACAGGCCATCCTGCACTTGGAGCAGCACGACTCGGTCTTCGTCGCGGCTCACACATCCGCGGGGAAGACAGTTGTGGCTGAATACGCCATCGCGCTTGCCCAGAAACACATGACACGGTACAGGCCCCTCCTAGCCTCCCCTCACCAGCCCTGTTCTCTCCTGCATCCCTTCTGTGTCTCTTTTCTTCTCCACCTCCCTGCCTCATCCTTTAGATGAGAGGTTCGGGGAGAAACCAAGGCAGGTTTCAGAGGGAAATAAGAAGATGTACGGAGAGAAAAATGAGTGGCATCATTGGGGAAGGAATTGGGGGACGGGATTTTTCCAGAGTAATTCCGTGAAGGGGAACGTGAGGGGAGTTTGGGTGAAGAAGCGGGGGTGGGGGAGGCGCCTGAGCTCTGCAGCGTGCCGCTGGCAAGGGTCAGGGTGGGAGAGGAGGTGCTGACAAGGAGCCTGTGTGGAGGGCCTGGCTGACTTGGTGCCCTCCTCCCAGCACCATCTATACCTCGCCCATCAAGGCTCTGAGCAACCAGAAGTTCCGGGACTTCCGAAACACGTTTGGGGACGTGGGGCTCCTCACCGGGGACGTGCAGCTGCACCCGGAAGCCTCGTGCCTCATTATGACCACAGAGATCCTTCGGTGAGAGGCGGGCATTCAGCATGGGGCGGGTTTTTGGTCAGGAAAGTGAGGCCGCTTTGGAGAGCACTCTGGCTGAGGTGAGGGTGGAGACAGGAGCCGCTGGGGAGTCAGCCTGGGGCCTTTCTCCTCCAGCTCTATGCTGTACAGTGGCTCGGACGTCATCCGGGACCTGGAGTGGGTCATCTTTGATGAGGTTCACTATATCAATGATGCTGAGGTAAGGGGACAGGGTCCCCCGGTCCTGGCGGTCCTCTCCTGTGGGGTAGCTTCAGCAGCTCCGCTGTCCCACACACCCTGGGAACTTCACTGCCTTCTTTGTCCCTTCTTATGGAGCCTTGTGCCACTTCCCTGGGCAGAAGGGCAGCCCCCTCCGAGCTGCTGGTGACTTGTCCTCCTTTCCTGTGTGCAGCGCGGGGTCGTGTGGGAGGAGGTTCTCATCATGCTGCCTGACCACGTGTCCATCATCCTTCTGAGTGCTACTGTCCCCAACGCCCTTGAGTTTGCTGACTGGATCGGGTAAGACTCGTGTCCCGGGGTGCTTGAGTGAAGGGGGCCGTAGCATTCCTCAGTTGGCGTAGGGGTGTAGACTGTCCCAGCGAGGGAGTGGTCAGGCCTTGGGGGTGGGGAGGAGAAAGGGGTGCGGCTGGGGCACATGTCCAGCCTGGGAGGTTGTGGGATCCCACCTGGGCCGAGATCACTTTGCGTGTTGAGAGACGGGGTGACGGGGACAGCCTTCTAGTCCGGCTCCCGGAAAACCAGGGCGAAGCCACGGCGGGGAAGATGGCGGGGACGTGGGTTCCTTCCTGCGCTCCCAGCCCTGATCTTCTGTCATCCCCCCACCCCCTGCTCAGGCGGCTGAAGCGTCGCCAGATCTATGTGATCAGCACCGTTGCGCGCCCAGTGCCCCTGGAGCACTATCTCTTCACGGGGAACAGCCCCAAGACCCAGGGGGAGCTCTTCCTGTTGCTGGACTCCCGGGGCGCCTTCCACACAAAGGGGTAAGCCTGGGATATGGGGAGGGTCAGGGCTGGGCCCAACAGGGGGTGACTGATAGCCTCCCTGCCCTGCCCCAGGTACTACGCGGCTGTGGAGGCCAAGAAGGAGCGGATGAGCAAGCATGCCCAGACCTTTGGGGCCAAGCAGCCCATGCATCAGGGGGGGCCTGCCCAGGTGAGAGAGGGCCGGCTTTGTACCTGCCACTCCTTTCTCCTGAGTCCTTTCTTCCCTCGTCCTCCCAGGGTTTGGAGTGGAGCTTTGAGCACTGCCCAATTTGATTCTGCTTCACATCCCCCCACTTTGGCCCCCGTTGGTTCAGGGACTCCATCTCCACTGCCTTCTCCCCGCCTTCTTAGGACCGCGGCGTGTACCTGTCCCTCCTGGCCTCCCTCCGCACCCGTGCACAGCTGCCGGTGGTGGTGTTCACCTTCTCCCGGGGCCGCTGTGATGAGCAGGCCTCAGGTCTCACCTCCCTCGACCTGACGACGAGTTCAGAGAAGAGTGAGATTCACCTCTTCCTGCAGCGCTGCCTCGCCCGCCTCCGCGGCTCTGACCGCCAGCTGCCCCAGGTGGGGAGGGGGACTTGGAGACGGTGGGGATCAGGTGTTCACCGCCCCGTCCCTGACCCTGGGCCTTGGCCCCCACAGGTTCTGCACATGTCGGAGCTCCTGCACCGCGGCCTGGGTGTGCACCACAGCGGCATCCTGCCCATCCTCAAGGAGATTGTGGAGATGCTCTTCAGCCGCGGCCTGGTCAAGGTGCTTGTGCTGCTGGGAGAGGGACTCCTCAGAGCATTCGTCACCTGCTTGCGGGGGGGGGGGGGGGGCGGCGGTGGGCAGCACAGTGCAGCGGCTGAGAACTTGGGCTCTGGATCCAGGCTGCCTGGGTGGAAATCCAGGTCCACTGTTAACTCGCTGTGTGACCCTGGGCAAATTACCTCACCTCCCTGAACTGTAAGTTTCACATTTTGAAATGGAGTTACATAAAGTATGAATAGGGGCTTTCCCAGTGGCTCAGCGGTAAAGAATCCGTGTGCAATGCAGGAGCCACAGGTTTGATCCCTGGGTTGGGAAGATACCTTGGAGGAGGGCATGGCAACCCACTCCAGTATTCTTACCTGGAGAATCCCATGGACTGAGGAACCTGGCGGGCTATCGTTGGACATGACTGAAGTGACTTAGCACACACAAGGTATGAACAGGCAGTATTCAGAAGAGAAAACTAAAAAGCTAGCAAACTTATGGAGGTCATTAGTCATCAGAAAAATGCAAACTGAAATATAAGATAGGACTTGACAGGACTTTACAGTAATTAAAACTGGTAAAATTTAGGAAAGTAGGCAATGCCAAGGGTTGCCCGATCCGTGGGAGATTACAGGAAGCCTTGCACAGGTGTGGCCAGTCTGAAGTGTACCTGGTGCTCTTGAGGCAAAGACAAGTCTCTGCCTACTCTTTGTCCCTAAATTCCGCTCCTGAGTGCAGATCACAGTGAGATTCTCAGCCTGGTCGATGAGGGACCACATCTGCTCTGCCTCTGTGGGCTGCTGTCTTGTGGCAGGGCGCTGGGGGCACCAGGGCCCCTCTCCCTGGGAGAGCAGGTAGGCAGCTGTATGCCATGCACCCCACAAGGTGTTCTGTGGCAGGTTGGAAGCAACGGATTAGATATAATCACAGGAACACGGATGGATGTTGAAAATACTACATGGAAGAAAAGAAAACAGAAAGAGATACGTGTCGCCTTTCCTTCAAATTGTATTACACACTCAAAAAACACATTTTATAAAACACATTCACATGAAAAGATACACATTAAAGATTTACAGAGGGGAAACAGGAGTGGGCTGTGGGGGTGAAAGGAAAGAAATAGGTAGGTAAATAAGTAAAACAACAGTACCTACTCTGTAGATTTGCCTTGAGAGTCAGATGAGGTCTCGTGTGTTAACCGTCTGGGACTGTGTCTAGTGCCTTAGCCTTGATTACAAAGTGAGGTGGGCTCAGCCAGGGCTGGGCCACAGCTGTGCTTAGCCCCTTAGCTGATCCTCTCTTCTCCTCCCCATCCCAGGTCTTGTTTGCCACGGAGACCTTCGCCATGGGTGTAAATATGCCAGCCCGGACAGTGGTATTTGACTCCATGCGCAAGCACGACGGCTCCACCTTCCGGGACCTACTCCCTGGGGAGTATGTGCAGATGGCGGGCCGGGCGGGCCGGAGGGGCCTGGACCCCACGGGCACAGTCATCCTGCTCTGCAAGGGCCGTGTGCCCGAGATGGCGGACCTGCACCGCATGATGATGGTGAGCCAGGGCACCTCGAGGCCAGCTCTGGGCACCTGCTGCATCCTCTGTGCCCACTCTTCCCTTCTCTTCTCTCTCTCTCTCCTTTCCTTTGGTCTGGGAGCAGCCAGGGGAGGAGCGAGCCAATCTGAGGATGAGGGTGGATCTCGTCTTCTCTAGTCTTTTCACTGTGGATATGGAGCTAGGTGGGACCTTGGAGAGTCTGTTTATTTAGTCTCGCTCCCTTGTTTTGCAGAGGTGAGCAGGCAGTTTGTCTAGGGCCCCGAGGTTGCGGGGCTGGGACTATAGCTGCTTGGAGTAGAGCAGCCAGGCAGCGGGTCTCCCCCCAACCCCCGAGTCTCACTGGCGTCTCTGGCCTGGCCCAGGGGAAGCCATCCCAGCTGCAGTCCCAGTTCCGCCTCACGTACACCATGATCCTCAACCTGCTGCGGGTGGATGCTCTCAGGGTGGAGGACATGATGAAGAGGAGCTTCTCAGAGTTTCCATCTCGCAAGGACAGCAAGGTGAGGAGGTGGGTGTGCCCAGGTTGCCCTGCAGGATATGGGACAAGGGAAGCCAGGCTAGGACAAGGCGGGCCTCTGGAAACCAATGGGTGAAAGTGGAGAGAGCCGGCCCGGAGACTCTGGGTTCACACCCACCCTGGCTTCTCCCAGGCCCACGAACAGGCTCTGGCTGAACTGACCAAGAAGTTGGGGGCTTTGGAAGAGCCCGAGGTGACTGGCCAGCTCATCGACCTGCCTGAGTATTACAGCTGGGGGGAGGAACTGACTGAGACCCGGAGCCAGATCCAGGTGAGCGCCTGTGTTGGGGGCGGGGTGATGGACGGGGAGGAAGAGACTGGGACACTCTGGGTACCCCTGAACTTTGTCCCAGTGTCTCTGTGACACTTCTTATCCCCTTTCTTCTCATCCCTGCTCTTTAGCACCGCATCATAGAGTCTGTGAATGGGCTGAAATCTCTCTCAGTGGGAAGGGTGGTGGTTGTGAAGAATCAGGAGCATCACAACGCACTGGGTGTGATCCTTCAGGTGAGGGCAGTGGGAATCTGGACTCCAAGGCGGGAGGGAGCAGCCAGCCCCATCTCCATCTTCCCCACTTGGCGAGGAGCCAGTTGTACTCGGCAATGCTCTCATTTTTCCCTCAAGCCCTCCCTTCCTTCCCATCCCCAGCACTTCATGCTCGTCTCCTTGTCCTTCCCCACAAGCCCTGCCCCTGAAGTCTGCTCCAGTTGCTTGACTTGGTTACCAGTCTGTATGGCCGCCCCATGCTCCCTGCCTGAACTGGGGGATCTGGTCTCTTCTTGGATGTCCACTCCTCACACTGCCTTGTCCTGGCCTCCCCACATCCTCTAGGTCTCTTCGAACTCCACTAGCAGAGTATTCACAGCCCTGGTCTTGTGTGACAAGCCTATGTCTGAGGACCCGCGGGAGAGGGGGCCAGCCTCCCCAGATGTGCCCTACCCAGACGACCTCGTGGGATTCAAGCTGTTCCTGCCTGAAGGTGAGAGTGGACGGGTGCCCAGGCTCTTGCCAACTGCACGGCTGAGGTGCCCAGTCTGACCCTGCTCTTCCCTCTTCTCAGGGCCCTGTGACCACACTGTGGCCAAGCTCCAGCCAGGAGACGTGGCCGCCATCACCACCAAGGTGCTCCGGCTAAATGGGGAGAAGATCTTGGAGGACTTTAGCAAGCGGCAGCAACCAAAATTCAAGTCAGAGATGCTGGGGAGGGACCATGTGGGGTTGGTGGGGAGGTGAGGTCAGGGAGGCTCCCTTCGTCCTAGCGGGGGTTCCACAGGAAGAGAAGCCCCTGCCTCAGGTCTAAGCCCAGCTCCATCCTCAGGAAGGATCCGCCCTCTGCGGCCGTGACCACTGCTGTCCAGGAACTGCTACGACTGGCTCAGGCGCACCCCACAGGACCCCCCACCCTCGACCCTGTCAATGATCTGCAACTCAAGGATGTGTCTGTGGTTGAGGGGGGGCTCCGGGCCCGGAAGCTGGAGGAGCTGATCCGGGGGGCTCAGTGTGTGCACAGTCCCCGTTTCCCTGCCCAGGTCAGTCCCTGGATGTGAGCTTCCCAGCTGCGGGGGACGGCTTTCCCTCATCCCCTGCAGACTGGCCGCCCCTGTCCCAGCCCTGGTCCTCAGCTCCCCGGCTGAGGTCGGGGAGGAGGCTCACGAGCCCCTGCCCTTGGCTCCTCGCAGTACCTGAAGCTGTGGGAGCGGATGCAGATCCAGAAGGAGATGGAGCGGCTGCGCTTCCTGCTGTCGGACCAGTCGCTGCTGCTGCTCCCCGAGTACCACCAGCGAGTAGAGGTGGGGGGGCAGGACCGGGCTGGGGGGCTGGCGGGAAGCCATCTGCCGGCTCCCAACACCCGCCATCCTTGCAGGTGCTCCGAACCCTGGGGTACGTGGACGAGGCGGGCACAGTGAAGCTGGCTGGGCGGGTGGCTTGTGCTATGAGCAGCCACGAGCTGCTCCTCACCGAGCTCATGTTCGACAATGCACTGAGCACCCTGCGGCCTGAGGAGATCGCTGCCCTGCTTTCCGGCCTGGTCTGCCAGAGCCCCGGGGACCCTGGCGATCAGCTCCCCAGCACCCTCAAACAGGTATGGGGATGACGGCCAGGACCCCTCCCTTCCTTGGCCATGGCATTCCCAGTCCGTACCAACATGTTCTCCAGGTGCCCTCTGAGTGTCCCTAAGAGCTGGAATGGTTTCTCTTTCATCCCGGCCTCCTTCCTAGAGCAGGAAGGCAGGGCTTAGAACCTTTCCTCTCCGTCTGCAGGGAGTGGAACGGGTGCGGACTGTGGCCAAGCGGATTGGTGAGGTCCAGGCGGCCTGTGGTTTGAACCAGACCGTGGAGGAATTTGTCGGGGAGCTGAATTTTGGGCTGGTTGAGGTTGTGTACGAGTGGGCCCGGGGCATGGTGAGTGGCTGGGGTTTGGGGCCTTTGTGGACAGCCAGCTAGGGAGAGGCTGTCCCGGCCCACCGTATTCATTCCCCACCCCGCTTCCCCCACAGCCCTTCTCTGAGTTGGCAGGGCTCTCAGGGACCCCTGAGGGCCTGGTGGTCCGCTGCATCCAACGCCTGGCCGAGATGTGTCGCTCGCTTCGGGGGGCGGCCCGCCTGGTGGGCGAACCTGTGCTAGGTGCCAAGATGGAGACGGCAGCCACCCTGTTACGGAGGGACATCGTCTTTGCTGCCAGTCTCTACACCCAGTGACCGGCCTCTGGCTACAATGTTAACAATAAAACTGCAAACCCCCTGTGTGAACCTGAGGTGTTGGGCAGGGATGACTTAGCTCAAAAGACACAGCAGGGAGAGCCACCTGGAAATACGCCTTTATCTGTGCACACAGAAATAGGACCAGCCCCGTGAAGCATCAGTCCTTGGGGGAGGGTGTCTTGGGTGGTGACGGGAGGTCCTGGGTCACAGCTTCCACGTACCATGGAGGCAGGAAGGCATGGGGCGCATCTCGGTGTTCAGACACTGTGACAGGGCCACCGGGCTCCCAGGAGAAGAGGTAGACGAGCCTGGGGGGCAGATAGAGTCCTGAAATGAGGGCTGGAGGCCTAGTTTCTGGGCCCCAGAGGGGAGGGGCAGAGCTGAATGCCTCACCTGGGGTCATCCTCAACCACTGTGTTCTGGGCGAAACTAAGGAAGGCGGCGCAGAAGTTCATGCACACAGAAGGGTTCCAGCCATCACGGTCGTTCTGGAGAAAGCCCAGGAGGAGGCAGAAGGCCAGCGGTGAGGGTGGGAGAAGGGGCAGGTGGGCTGCAGGTCCCTGGACAATGGACCTGTGGTGTTGGCGCAGGGGGATGCAGGTGGGAACTCATTGCCTTACCCTGACGTATTCAAACATCTCCATGGTAGGAAAGGTCTTCAGGGAACAGACAAAACCCTCCGGGTTGCGGAAGCCAGCGACGACATTTGGGACGCCTGGCAGGAACGACTGGGCCCACCATTTCAGGAGCTTGTGTCTGTCAGGAAAGGCAAGGGGGTCAGTGGGACCCCTCCTCTACCCTCCAGCCTCCTCCTTGCCCAAGTCTGTTTCCAAGCTTTTCATCCAAGGTTCTCATCCTGTCCACCCCCGTCCTGAACCTGTAGAAGCTCTTCCATTGGCCAGGGCTGTGCATCTCCTTGGAGGTCTTGAGCTCCACGTAGCAGGTTGGGGGCTGTGTGGATGGGGCCTGGGGGTCTGTGCAGTCCACCTCCCCGGAAAAGAGAAGAGGGTGGTTTCCCAGGCGGCTGCGTAGCACAGAGCAGAAGGCCACGTTGGTGTTAACTTCCCCAGAGGGATCTGGGGAGATTCCGGGTTTGTCTGCACAAAGAAACAGCAGCAAGGGCTGGGGGCTCTCAATCTCTGGGGATAGGGGAGGGGGCAGAATCAGGGCAACTCTCACCTGCACACATGTACTGCTCAAATTTGTACCCCATGTACATAAGCTCCCGGAGCAGCGGTGGCCGGGTGAGCCTCTGAACCCGAGCAGCCGGCGTCTCTACCTCACTCAAGTAGAGCGTCCCCTGGAACCGGGAGGCTGCCAGCTGCCAGCCTTCCTGCCGCTCATATGGTGTCGTCAGCAGTTTTGTCAGATGCCCCCGCCACGTCACTATGGCCCCTGCCAGCCAGCCTGGACCCCTGAGGAGGAGGAGTTAGGGGCTGAAGGTCTGACACCTGGATTAGCGCAGATGGCTTCTCCAAAGAATAGGGTGAGGTAAGGACTCACTCCAGCTTTGGCTCTCCCAATTTTAGAGGGTGAGTGCAGGTCTCTAGAGCTACTGTGTGCTATGCTTTGCTCACCCCTCTAGCTGGCCTCGGTGTGCCAGGAGCCAGCGTAGCAGGTGGTCCAACCTCTCTTGGACCTCTTCGTCCCGCGGCTGGTATCGATCAGGGTATCCGTCTCTGAGGTCAAAGTTGGGGCTTTGACCATTGGTGGGAGGTGGGCTGTAGTACCGCAAAGCGCGAGCATCTCCGTGGTACTGGCGCTGTGCATCCAGGGAGAAGCAGCCCAATTCGGAAGGGCGCCGGTAGAAAGGAAAGGGCCCAGAGTAGAGGGCAGGGTCTGTGGGCAGGGAGGGTGCTGGGCGGGGGAGCTTGTTCCGAGGCTCAGCGACCTCTATCTTTCCAGCTTCTCTCTTGGTCCCTCTGGATTCCATGAGGTTCTGCGAGGGGACAAGGAAGTTCCCCTTTTAAAAAGAAGGGCTGGAGAAGAGGGACTTCGAGTCAGGACTAAGCGAGTCTGGCCTTGAAACATGCAAGCCCCGTGTCCTCAAACAACCCCACCAGGTGCGCATGCTACCTTTTTTCTTGACCTATATACCCCCAACCCCAGTAGCTCCAAACCCAGAGTGGTTAGGAAGGATGCCTGGGCTCAGGTCAAGGATCAGGTTACCTCAAATCCTGCCAACCTCGACTTCCAGCTTCTCAGGGCTATGACGTCATGGCAGGTACATCATATGTCGAAGGGATGCGAGGGCAGTTTTCTCCGCTCTCGATGACGCAATCATTCAGCGACAGAGGCGGCCTAACTCCTAGGTGGCGGGAGGGGGCTGTGCGCTTTACACCGGGAGGGAGATCCCAGCGTGTCCACCCGCACCCCTTCGCAGCGCCCAGGCGTCCCCGGACGTGAGCGCTCTCAGAGGAAGCCAATCAGCAGCGGACGTGGGGCCTCGGCCAATGAGGATGGCGCTGGTGTTGGCATTGGCACCGCCCCTCCCAGCAAGGGGCGGAGGGATGACTAGTCGGTGCCTCTGTCGTCAGCACTTCAGCCTACGAAGATGGGGCTGATTGGTTTCCGAGGAGGGACGCCCAGGGAGCCCGTACGTCACTGCTCTGTGCCGGAAGACTATTTTCGTGGTCTCTTCCCTCAACAGCTTTCTGCCTCTTCCCCGCCGCGAACAGATCCCGGGATATGAGCCGGAAGAGGCATCGCCTGGTCCCGGAGACCTTTGGGTTGAAGAGGCGGCGGGAACTAGGGAATGTAGAGGCAGATCCTTGGCGATGCGAGTCAGGTAACCATGGCAACCCCGGGGCGAGGCTAAAGACCCCAGCTGGCAGCAGCCTCGCCTCTGGTAACCCTGTATGTTGAGACAACAGCGCCCCAGTGTGGTACCCCCGCTTCCCCCGCCTCAGTTCACGTCGCAGTGACTTGGTCTCTCCGCCCAGGATCTGCGCGAGAGGCAGTCGCAGAGATAGTGCGGCTGTTCCCGCGAGTCCTGTTTGAGGATGCGCTACCCCCCATCGCGCTGAGGAGCCAGGTGTACAGCCTCGTACCGGACCGAACCGTGGCTGACCGGCAGCTGGTGAGGAGCGTCAGAGCGACCAACGGGAAGGCGCTTTCGTGCCTCGCGGGGACTTCCGAGGTTCTCCCCATAATTCACTCAGTCCACCAGCTGTTCAGCCATTCCGCAAGCGCTGGGTCTTTCTGGGCCGGGCATTGTGCCAGGCACTGCGGTGCCGAGGAGAATGCTACAGACCCTCAGGGAATAGCATGCCAAGTGATGGAGGTGGAAGAGCGAAGCTTTTGGGGAAACTGAGTCACCGGGCGTGGTTCCAGATGGGAATGCATGCAGACGTCAGATTAGGGCAGGCCTTGTACACCAGCGTCGTTTCCATTTTACAAAGAAGGCAATGGGCTGGTCGAGAATGTTAAAACAAGAGAGGGAGTGGTATGTTGCACGGATTGGAGGCAGTGTCATGAGGTGGGGAGATCAATTAGAAAGATACTGCAGCTGAGAACTGGTGAAGGCCTAAATTAGGGCAGTGTAGTAAGGAGGGAGAGGATGGATGAGGGATGTGGAGCGGGAAAGAGGAAGGAGTTCAGGATAGCTCTCGGCGGATTTTCTGGACGACTGAGTGGTTGGTGGGGTGAATAGAGTCGGAGAACATTGAGTGGTTGGGGGCAGATGATGTGTTTATTTTGTACGAGTTGAGTTGGAGGTGTTTGTGGAGCATCCGGAGGCAAATGTGCAGCAGACAGATGGATGAGGGTTTGGAGAAAATTCTGGGCCACTGATACAGCACTGGAAGCCATCGAGATGTGAGTAGTGGTTCAGTCTGTGGATGTGGGTGAAGTTGGTAGTAAGAGGGAGGAGAGGAGTGGTTTTTAACCTTTTTACAAACTTTAGAAGATAATGAAAGCCATGGCTCTCCAGAAAAAAATGCATATATGCTACTATATGTGTATATATGTATATATAGTGTATGTACAATCTGAGGAGGAAGGGGGTTGTTTCACAGATCCTTTGAGGCCAAAGGTTAAGGACCCCAGCTTTGCAGTGACAGATAATAGAGCCAAATCCCCAGTGCTAGGAGATACCAACATTTAAGGCCGTGTTTCTTAAAGTATGTCCCGAGTTCCACTAGATTACCTGGACTGCTTATTCAAAACTACAGGTTCTGGGAGTCTCTCGGTGAGAATGAATTAAGCTTTCTTGGAGTTCAGTTCAGTCGCTCAGTCGTGTCCGACTCTTTACGACCCCATGAATCACAGCACGCCAGGCCTCCCTGTTCATCAGCAACTCCCGGAGTTCACTCAGACTCACGTCCATCGAGTCAGTGATGCCATCCAGCCATCTCATCTTCAGTCGTCCCCTTCTCCTCCTGCCCCCAATCCCTCCCAGCATCATTGTCTTTTCCAATGAGTCAACTCTTCGCATCAGGTGGCCAAAGTACTGGAGTACTTTCTTGGAGTAGGAACTGGAAATCTACATTTTAAAGCTACTTCCTCAATTAATTCGTAATGTGTGCTAAAATTTGAAGTTCAAGGACTTCCTGGGAGTCCAGTGGTTAAGACATTTCCACTGCTGTGGTGGGGAGCACAGGTTAAATCCCTGGTCGGATAACTAAGATCCTGCATAGCTCAAGGTATGGCCAAAAAAAATTGAGATCCATTGATATGGTGGGGGTGGGGAAGGAGAAGGAGGTGTCTGTGAAAAAGCTGTTAAAAGAATTGATAGAGTTGAGAGGAACCCAGGAAGAGGTATATTGAGAAAGTAGCAATTTTCAAGAGGGTGGAATAGTTGGGAGTGTTAAAACCTATGATTCGAGACAGTGGTCTGTGATGTGGTCAAGTAAAATAATAGTCAATTGGATTTTGCAATTGGCAACCTGTTAGGAAGAAAAAAGGGAAGAAAAGGAAGATGGAGACTAGCTCCAGTCTCTTAAGGAAGCAAGTCAGAACCACTCCTTATAGAGTATTTGTTGTTTTTAACCTACTGGTATTAGCCTAAATTTTAGAAAAACTTGAAAAATTGCACAAAAGAAAATATAAACACATATAATTTAAAGAATGTTTATAAAGCAAATACCCACTTAACCATCACCCAAGTCGACTGCAGAACATAGCCAACAGCCCACATACAGCCAAAATGCCTTATGTCCCTGGGAAGCAACATACCTGACTGGTTTGATAATTGTTCCCTTAGTTTTCTTTATACCATCTATGTGTTTATCCATAAACAACATAGCTTAGTTACCTACTTTTCAACTTGATGTAAATAAAATCATACCATATGTATTTACTTACATCTTGTTTCATTAGATGATTATTTTTGAGATTCATGGGGGCTTCCCAGGTAGCCCAGTGGTAAGGAATCTCCTGCCAATGCAGGAGACCCAAGAGACGCTGGTTGGATCCCTGGATTGGGAAGATCTACTAGAGTAGGAAATGGCAACCTACTCCAGTATTCTTGCTTGGAAAATTCCATGGACAGAGGAGCCTGGTGGGCTATAGTCCACGGGGTTCCGAAGAGTTGGACATGACTGAGTGACTGAGAATGCGTGCGCGTCTGTGCGCACACATATAGGCACACGCGCGGTTTAAAATTCATTTTCATAGATTTCTATTTTGTGAATATATACCACTTTGTCCATTCTAGTGGAAGAAATTGTATTAAGAATTTGTCAATTTCATCTAAAATTTCATATTTATTGACAGAGTTTGTCATCTCACTTTATTTTCTGTAGAATCTATAGTGATGATCCTTTTTTTTTGTTGTTGTTCTTTATATTGGTTATCTGTGCTTTTTCTAGGTTTCTCTTTCCACCTTTCTGTCTTGGTCAGTCTCACTAAGGTTTATCAATTTTAGTAGCCTTTCAAAGAATTAACTTTTAGCTTTGTTGCTCTTTCTTGCATGCATGTTTTCCATTTCATTCATGTTTCCTCTCTACTGCTATGCTTATTTTACTTTTTTTCCTCCACTGATTTTCATCCTCTATTCTTTTCTAATAGATGCATGTCAGGCTGTAGTCTCCCCCTATATATATCATCTGTCAAAGTGAAAGTGAAGTCGCTCAGTCGTGTCCGACTCTTAGCGATCCCATGGACTGCAGCCCACCAGGCTCTCTGTCCATGGGATTTCCCAGGCAAGTGTACTGGAATGGGGTGCCATTGCCTTCTCCAGGGGATCTTCCCAACCCAGGGATCAAACCCAGGTCTCCCGCACTGCAGGCAGACGCTTTACCATCTGAGCCACCAGGGAAGCCCTTGGTCATCTGTCAAGTTTGGGTATATATTTCCATTATCATTTGTTTCAAAATATCTTCTAATTTCTTTTGTGATTTTTTTCTTTGACTTACTGGGTTGATTAGAAATGTATGTCTACTTCCTAAACATTTTCTAGTTACCTTGATAATGATTTCTGGCATAAATGATATTATTATGGCCAGAGATCATACACAATATGATTTCAGTCATTTGGAAGCTTATTGAGACATGCTTTCTGCTATATAGTCAGTTTTACGAAATATTCTATATATGTATATTTGAAAAAATATGTATTATTCAGTTACTAATTTCTTAGTAACTGAAGTTATTATTGAAATCTTTTATTTCCTCACTGATTGCTATTTTATCTGTTCTATGAGTTTATGTGAGTTAGATTAATGTGCTTTTGTGATTGTGGCTGTTACTGTCTCTTCAGATACTTCCCACAGCTTATTATCTCTTTTCTTCTGGGACTCCAATTAAACACATATTGGGCCTTCTGTTTGAATCCTTTGTCTCTTAGCCTCTTGTCCTCATTTTTAATCTTTTTGATTGTCTTCATTATGTTCTGGTTATTTTTTTTTAATCTGTCTTGTAGATTAGTAGCTTTTTATTTAGCTATGCCATAATCTACTAACTCCCAGAGTTTACTCAAACTCATGTCCATGGAGTCGGTGATGCCATCCAACCATCTCATCCCCTGTCGTCCCCTTCTCCTCCTGCCCTCAGTCTTTCCCAGCATCAGGGTCTTTTCAGATGAGTCAGCTCTTTGCATCAGGTGGCCAAAGTATTGGAGTTTCAGCTTCAACATCAATCCTTCCAATGAATACCCAGGACTGATCTCCTTTAGGATGGACTGGTTGGATCTCCTTGCAATCCAAGGGACTCTCAAGAGTCTTCTCCAACACCACAGTTCAAAAGCATCAATTCTTCAGCGCTCAGCTTTCTTTACAGTCCAACTCTCACGTCCATACATGACTACTGGAAAAACCATAGCCTTGACTAGACAAACCTTTGTAGGCAAAGTAAATCTCTGCTTTTTGATATGCTATCTAGGTTGGTCATAACCTTCCTTCCAAGGAGTAAGTGTCTTTCAATTTCATGGGTGCAGTCACCATCTGCAGTGATTTTGGAGCCCCCCAGAATAAAGTCTGCCACTGTTTCCCCATCTATTTGCCATGAAGTGATGGGACCAGATGCCATGATCTTAGTTTTCTGCATGTTGAGCTTTAAGCCAACTTTTTCACTCTCCTCTTTCACTTTCATCAAGAGTTCTTCACTTTTTGCCTTAAGGGTGGTATAATATGCATATCTGAGGTTATTGATATTTCTCCTAGCAATCTTCACTTTCTGCCGTAAGGGTGGTATCATCTGCATATCTGAGGTTATTGATATTTCTCCCAGCAATCTTGATTCTAGCTTGTGCTTCATTGGTGACGGACATGGAGGCCTGGCGTGCTGCAGTCCATGGGGTCTCAAAGAGTCGAACACGACTGAGCGACTGAACTGAACTGAATCTACTGAATCCATCCGTTGATTTCTTAACTGCACCTGCTTTATTTTTGAGTTCTGGAACTTCTATTAATACATGAATGTCTTTCAAATCCATTATGTCAGTTTTTATAATTTCCTGCCAAAATTTTCCATTCTTTCATTTATTTCAGCATTATAAGCATACTTTAAAAAAAAAATAGTCTATTTTTGATAAGTTTACTGTAACATATCTTTTTAGGTTTGTTTCTATTGTCTGTTTCTTTTGAATTTTATTTTCCTGTATTAGTCTGGTAATTCCTTATTATCTTATGAGCGCATTAATGCTTAAACAGCTTTTAAAATAACATTTTATGCAGCATTTTACCTCCTGGAAACAGAAGTTCTGGTTTATTTTTATTTGTTTGAAACATTTTATCCCATATTCCTTTCCACCTTTCCCACCCAAAATCTCAACTGTTAATTCCTTGAGGGCAGAGCCCATTAATCACTGCTTTATCTTAGTGTCTGCCTATGATTGGTCTTAGAAAATATGTCATGATTTTTTTTAATGTATTTTTTTTAATTCAGCAGACATTTAAAAATATTTATTATTTATTTGGCTATGTTGAGTCTTAGTTGCAGGATTCTTAACTTGCTGTGGGGGCTTCCCTGGTGGCTCAGAGGTTAAAGCGTCTGCCTGGAATGTGAGAGACCCGGGTTCGATCCCTGGGTTGGGAAGATCCCCTGGAGAAGGAAATGGCAGCCCACTCCAGTACTCTTGCCTGAAGAATCCCATGGAAGGAGGAGCCTGGTAGGACTACAGTCCATGGGGTCACAAAGAGTCGGACACGACTGAGCGACTTCATTTCACTTCACTTAACTTGCTGTATGCAAACTCTTAGTTGTGGCATGTGGGATCTAGGTCCCCAATCAGGAATTGAACTGGGGTCCCTTGCGCTGGGAGCAGGGAGTCTTAGCCACTGGACCACCAGGGAAGCCCCCTGTGTTGACAGCTATTTAACAGATAACTCATGAGGTGGGTGGGTGAAAGACTAATTGAAAAAGACTGTTTGGCGATCCACCTAATTCTCTCCCGATAGTTTTTCCTTTACTTAAAGAAGAACTCCCCAATACTTGGATACAGAATGTCCCTGCCCAGTGTGTCCAGGGTATAGCAGAGTATCTTCCCCTGATATCCTTTTCACTCTCATCTCTATGGAGGCAGAAGGCACTGCAAGAGCAGGGGGAGATCAGGATTGTCCAGCTAGGCTTCGACTTGGACGCCCAGGGAATCATGTTCACCGAGGACTACAGGACCAGAGTGAGTGTGACTGTGTGTGGGTCATAGGGGCCAGGGCAGGGGGTGCAGGAAGACTAGGGAGTGGGAATAAAAAGAAAAGAGACAACCCCCCCACCTCACATCTCAGAGACAGGGCACAGTGTTCTGATAAAATATTAATATGAGGGAGAGGAAGAAGAGGAGGAGAAGTATGAGAGGTAGAAGGTCCTGAGCAGCAGGCAAAACAGAGGAAGAGAAATGTGATCCTGGGGACAGAGGTCAGTGGAGGGTGAAGTTGGGGCCAGACTACGTCTCTCATCTCTGGTTCCAGGTTCTCAAGGCTTGTGATGGCCGTCCATATGCTGCCGCAGTACAGAAGTTTCTGGCTTCCGTGCTTCCAGCCTGTGGTGACCTTAGCTTCCAGCAAGACCAAATGACACAGACCTTTGGCTTCAGGGACCCAGAGATCACGTGAGACCTGGGGGAACCAACAGAATCAGGCATACAGCCCCTCCCCTCCTCCCTCCAGTCCCATCCAGCCTTCTCTTTCTTTTGGGGAACCTGTTAAAAAGGCAGACTTTTTTTTTAAATAAAGTGACCTAAGTTTGTGCTTCTTCCCCAGGAGGAGAGGCCTGTCTTATCTGAGGCCTTCGAAACAGCCCTGGACTAAAATTCAGGAGATATGGGTGGCTAATCAAATGTAGAGGCCTGGCAGGAGCCATAAATGCCTGGTGGGAATCAGCATTCACATTCAAAAGAACAACAGCTAGGCAAGGGCTAAAGCAAAGTATCATTTCAGGAGGGTGGGTCTGACTCAGGATCCCTACCTTGTAACCCCATGATATCCCTGAACGCATTGAATAAACTTCAGTAAGATTTGGGAAGAGCTGTGGTGAGGTATGGGGCTTCCCCTGGTGGCTCAGTGGTAAAGAATTGCCTGCCAATGCAGGAGATGCAGGTTCAGTCCCTGCGTTGGGAAGATCCCCTGGAGAAGGAAATGGCAACCCACTCTAGTATTCTTGCCTGGAGAATCCCATGGTCAGAGGAGCCTGGCCGGCTGCAGTCTGTGAGGTTGCCATGGAGTTGGACATGGCCTAGCAACTAAAGAACGAACAACAGTGGTGAGGTATGTGTAGGTAATGGCAGGAGCTCCGGAGAAAGGCCTCTGTGTCTCCCCTGGTGGTGGGACTGAGAGTGGTCAAGGGGGCTTCAGAGAGGAGGAGCAGTTTTAGTGAACATGCAATAATAACAGTCATGTCTGACTCTTTGCGACCCCATGGACTGTAGCCTGCCAGGCTCCTCTATCCATGGAATTTTCCAGGCAAGAATAAGCCATTCCCTTCTCCAGGGGATCTTCCCGACCCAAGGACTGAACCTGAGTCTCCTGCACTGCAGGTAGATTCTTTACCATCTGAGCCACCAGGTAACAGGAAAAGAGAGAGTGGATGGAGGGCAGTCAGGTGGGAGAATGGCAAGTGAGGTCATGGGGCACTGAGCAGCATGGTCTGAGCAGAGAACTGCCCCAGGCTGGACTCCTGTCGTCCGGTCCCTTGGCTTAGGTGCCCAGGCCTCTGGAGACTTAGTGTCCAACGTTAGGGGGCGGGGAGGAGAGAGAGCTCTCAGAGTCAACACTTCATCTCCACTCTCTTAGGCAGCTGGTCAAAGCCGGGGTGCTCACTGTCCGAGATGCTGGAAGTTGGTGGCTCGCAGTGCCTGGAGCTGGGAGGTTCATCAAATATTTTGTTAAAGGTACACTCTGTAGCTCAGGCCCACAGCCCCTCAAGAACACTTTTAGGTGCCTCCTCAGGACTCCAGGCCTTATTCACCTTTCCCCTCTCCCATGCCACCTCTCCCCCAGGGCGCCAGGCTGTCCTCAGCATGGTCCGGAAGGCCAAGTACCGGGAGCTACTCCTTTCAGAGCTCCTGGGCCGGCGGGCACCTGCCTCAGTGCGGCTCGGCCTCGCCTACCACGTACATGACCTCATTGGGGCCCAGCTGGTGGACTGGTGAGTCTTGCGCCCCAGCCTCTGGAAGATGACAGAGCAATGACCTCAGGTTGGATTTCCTCCCTCCTTGTGCTTCCCTCATTAGTAAAGCCCAGCCCCTCTCCTGTCTTCTGGAACCCGGGAACATATCTAGCCACAGTCTGAGTTCTCTGGAACTCAGAAACCCAGCTCCAGCCTTGTCTTTCTCTTCACAGTGTCTCCACCACTTCTGGAACCCTCCTCCGCCTGCCAGAGACCTGAGGACTCTGTTCATCATTGCACAGGGTGGGGATTGAGGGGCCCAGGAGGGCTGCCCACCCTGGCTGAGGCAGGGTCACCTGGGGAAGGCTCGGGAGCCAGGAAGAGTGCTGGGCTTGCTGTTGTGCCGAGGGTCAGATGTGACTGCTGCTATTTACCTGGGCTGTGTCCCAGTGGAGGGGTTTGGGCTGTGCTTCTCTGCCCTTTCACGAAAGTGGAGCCAGAAACTTTGCCAAGGCCGTGGCTACTGTCTTCCATGCAGCAAGGTGCTGCCACTGCTCTGACTGGGGTAGGAAGGAGGGGTCACTGGGTAAGCTGTCAAAGTTGGACAGAGTTTTTTTTCCTACATGTTGGATTGAAACTGCCAAATAAAGTACTTCTGATGTTTTGTGGATGTCTTTTGTTTCATGAGACATGTGAGTTCGGACACCTCGTTTAGGGGCAGAGGTAAAGTCAAAGTGGGGCCAGAGGTTTACCTTGTTGATCAGAGAGGAACAAGGGACACTGAGGTCAGTTCCCCTGTGGGATGGTGAGAATGTGTCTGATTTCCTAAATGACAGAATTTTTGTTAGACCTTGCAAAAAGCTAGTGTAGTTCAGTTTTTGTGGGAGTTTGTATAACAGGTTTCCCAGGTGGCTCAGTGGTAAAGAATCCGCCTGCCAGTTCCGGAAACTGGGTCAGGAAGATCCCCTGCAGAAGGAAATGGCAACCCACTCCAGTATTCTTCCTGGGGAAATCCCATGGACAGAGGAGCCTAGTGGGCTATAGTCCCTGGCATCACAAAGAGTTGGATACAACTGAAACGACTGAGCATGCATGAACACACAGTAAGAGACGGGTTTCTTAGTATCTTGTTTTGTGGGATCAACAGAGGAGACACGTGTCTGAACCATTTGCTGAGCCACATGGGGCCCTGCTGGGCAGATGTGTGTGTGTGCCTGCTATATGCACACAGGCACCCAGACCCACCCAGTAGCGCTGGTGCCCGGGGCACTGGGATGAGAGGGTTAACAGGGAAGGACTCAGTCTCTCTCCAGGCCATGATTCCCTTAAGAGACCCAAGTGTCCGGGGTACCCCCTCCCAGTTCTAGGCCTGGGGCCAGTTGCAGTTCTTGGTTGTCACATGGTTTCCCGGCTTATCTGGGCCAGGGGAGGAGCAAGGTCCACAGTCAAAACTCTGCTCCAAGCCCTGGGTTAACCAGAAAGGAGCAGGCGGGTCTGAACCCCTCAGGTCCTCCAGCCATGAGGCTCCTCTGGGGGCTGATCTGGGCATCTGGCTTCTTCGCCTTGTCTCTGCAGAAGCCCAGGTCCTGGAGGCAGGATGCAGAGAGCTTGACAGGGCCAGGGCTGGCGAGGGGAGAGTGGGCTCAGAGGGTCCTGATTCGGGGGGAGGGCTGGAGGCTGGCTGTTGACTCGCACATGTTCTTCCCAGGTTGCTCCTGTTTTCTCCTTCTGTGGTTCGCATAGGGGTCCCCCTGTCTGTGGCCGTGAAACTCCAGGATGCTCCTTCAGGACAGGTGGTGAGAGGATCCGTGTTCCTGAGGAACCCATCCCACGTTAAAGAGCTCTGCTCCCCGAAGGTGGATTTCAGCCTCAGCTCAGACAGAGACTTCATACTCCTCAACCTCCCGGTAAGGCCCCACTCCCTCCCGGTGCCGCCCAGCACCTCCCCTTCTGTTCTCCTCTGTCTTCTTGGAAACAGCTTTGCCTTCTCATGCCCCTGCTCCCTTCCTCCCCTCCCACCCCTGTGGTCCTCTGTGTCTCAGTTCTGCCTCTTCCTTCTGCTCCGTCTCTCACCCACTCCCTCTCGCTGTCCTCACAGATTCCCCAGGAGCAGGCCAGGCTCTGTCGCCTCCATCTCCTCCGCGGAGCCCCCGTGAGAGCTTGACAGGGCCAGGGCTGGCGAGGGGAGAGTGGGCTCAGAGGGTCCTGATTCGGGGGGAGGGCTGGAGGCTGGCTGTTGACTCGCACATGTTCTTCCCAGGCTGCTCCTGTTTTCTCCTTCTGTGGTTCGCATAGGGGTCCCCCTGTCTGTGGCCGTGAAACTCCAGGATGCTCCTTCAGGACAGGTGGTGAGAGGATCCGTGTTCCTGAGGAACCCATCCCACGTTAAAGAGCTCTGCTCCCCGAAGGTGGATTTCAGTCTCAGCTCAGACAGAGACTTCATACTCCTCAACCTCCTGGTAAGGCCCCACTCCCTCCCGGTGCCGCCCAGCACCTCCCCTTCTGTTCTCCTCTGTCTTCTTGGAAACAGCTTTGCCTTCTCATGCCCCTGCTCCCTTCCTCCCCTCCCACCCCTGTGGTCCTCTGTGTCTCAGTTCTGCCTCTTCCTTCTGCTCCGTCTCTCACCCACTCCCTCTCGCTGTCCTCACAGATTCCCCAGGAGCAGGCCAGGCTCTGTCGCCTCCATCTCCTCCGCGGAGCCCCCGAGGTGCAGCTGATGGCGCAGTCGTCGTGGCTAAGGGACTCTCTGTCCAAACAGACAGACACGCAGGGTGTCAACCTGCTGTTCTCCTCTCGCCGGGGGCACCTCTTTCTGCAGACGGACCAGCCCGTTTATAACCCTGGCCAACGGGGTGAGTCTCGGCGCCAGGGCCTCCACTTTTCATGCCTTCCCAGCCACTTGAATGAGATAACCCGAAGCCCCTCACAGGAAGGCTGCTTTGCAAACATTTGCTCTCCTTCCCTTCGCTTTCTGGGAGGGGGTCAGGAGCCCAGGGCCCACCCTCCCATGGCTCCTGCTCACCTCCTCATCCTCCATTTCCAGTTCGCTACCGAGTCTTTGCTCTGGATCAAAAGATGCGCCCGGCCACTGACATCCTCACGGTCACGGTGGAGGTGAGTCCCTGACCTCTGACCTTCCTAATGGGCCAGGGCTGCTGAGCTGGCCTGTGGCTGTGACCCCTTCACTCCCTTTGCAGAACTCTCGAGGCTTCCGTGTGCAGAAAAGAGAAGTGTTTACTCCCTCCTCCATCTTCCAGGACAACTTTTTGATCCCAGACATCTCAGAGTGAGCATTTCCTCCCAGGAACTGCCCCCACCGACACTTCTCTAACTCCCACTTCCCCCAGCTGGCCAACTACAGCACATGGTCCAGTCTGGAGCTCCCTCAGCCCCTGGATCACCCCATAGTCTCTTCCTAGGGAGCTGGGTCACTGGCTGTCAGTGGGCCTCTTGCACGAGTGGGCTGAGTCTCTCCCTTGTCTGTCCTCAGGCCAGGAACATGGAAAATCTCAGCCCGATTCTCAGACAGCCTGGATTCCAATAGCAGCACCCAGTTTGAGGTGAAGAAATACGGTGAGAGCTGGAGATGGGAGGGACAAGCGTCCCTTTTCTGCAAGGAGGACGGGGTGGAGCAGAGGTGGGGGCTGCAGGGCCAGGGAAGGGAGACACGGCTGCCACAGCCCCGAGGGGAGGGAAATATTTTAAGGGTCCTTTCACGAAAGTCTGATCTGCCCTCCCTTTGCCCTGGGTCAGTTCTTCCCAACTTTGAGGTGAAGATCATTCCTGAAAGCCCCTACATCCTGACAACGCCTGGCTTTCTTAGTGACATCCAAGTGATCATCCAGGCCAGGTAACTCCCCCTTGCACATGGTCCTCATGCTGGGCCTGACCTAGGGCGCCCCATGCAGCGTGCATGTGCTGTGGAACCCCACGCCCCTCCCTGGCCTCAGCCCTCAGCCCCTCTTCCGAATCTCTCCTCGGTGGCAGGTACATCTATGGGAAGCCAGTGCAGGGGGTGGCATATGTGCGCTTTGGGCTCCTGGGTGAGGATGGTGGAAAGACTTTCCTGCGGGGCCTGGAGAGCCAGACCAAGGTAGGAAGGAGGGTTGAGGTGCGTGAGGTGGGTGAGCAGAGTGAGGTGGCGTGAGGAGGTGAGGTGGGAGACTCGAGTCTCATTCTCTGTCCTGTCTTCTTTGCCCCAGCTGGTGGATGGCCAGTGCCAAATTTCCCTGCAAAAGGCCGAGTTTCAGGGCGTGCTGGAGAAGCTTAATATTAGCATTAATGACCTCCCAGGGCTGCGCCTGTATGTTGCAGCAGCCGTTATTGAGTCTCCAGGTGAGTGGTTTCCCCTGATTATAACCCTGGACCCTCACCCCTGACCTCCGAGCTGACCCTCTGTTCTCTAGCACCAACATCACCCTGCTTCATCTCAGCTGGGAGATGAAGTCAGGAAAGACCCAGAAGACTCTCTCTACAACTGCATTTCTGAGCTGTTTCTGGGAAAGGTGACCTTCCCACTGTCTCAATATATTCTATTCCATGCATCTATCCACTCATCCCTCCATCTATCCCTCTGTCCAAAACACATCCCTCCATCCATCCATCTATCCATCTATCCATCCATCCATCAATCCATCTGACCAGTATCCACCCATCTCCTCCTTCCATCCACCCATCTATCCATCTATGTATCCATCATCCATACGTCTATCAGCAGAGCTGTGTTATACACCATCTGTGTGCTATGTCCTATGGTGGCCTCAGCAAACATAGAGATGAACAGAAGGCAGTTTGCTCCCTGAAGAGTTCAGCCTTGGTGGAGGGAAACACTAGAGCGCCCCTTCCCTGCCCCCGCCCTCCTTTTCCTCTCTTCCCAGGTCTCTGTGTCCACCTCTCTCCACTCTGTCTCTTGCAGGAGGAGAGATGGAGGAGGCAGAGCTCACGTCCTGGCATTTCGTGTCCTCTCCCTTCTCCCTGGATCTAAGCAAAACCAAGCAGCAGCTTATCCCTGGGGTCCCCTTCCTGCTGCAGGTTTCTTCGGGAAGGGGGAGGATGAGCCGTGGGCGCCGGGCGGCGGGGGTGGGCAGGAGGGCACCGCGTCTCACTGACTGCACTCTCCCCTCGGCCCCTCCCTCATCTACCTAGGCCCTGGTCCGTGACATGTCAGGCTCCCCAGCCTCTGGCATTCCCGTCAAAGTGTCTGCCAAGTTGTTTTCTGGATCGACTTCTAAAAACCAGGACTTTGAACGGAACACAGATGGGAGCGGCCAAGTCATCGTCTCCATTGGTGTTCCTCGGACCATCTCAGAATTGGAGCTCTCGGTAGGACCCCCTCCCTCTTCACGGGGGTGGGTGGGCTAGGAGAGAAGGTTCCCAGGCTGGCGGGTAGAGGCGGGGAAGCTGGGTGCCTGTGCCCTTTCCATTGACCTTGCAACCCCTGCCCTCTCTCCAGGTGTCTGCAGGCTCCCCCCACCCTGCCTTAGGCAGTCTCACTGTGAAAGCGCCCCTGTCCAGAAGCTCTGGGTTTCTGTCCATTGAGTGGCAGAATCCTCGACCTCTTAAAGTCGGAGAGACCCTTAAACTAAACCTGCAAGCCGTGGGCATCAGCGGGAGCTTCTCCTACTTCTATTACATTGTGCGCATGAGGGGCCGGGTCTCAAGAGGAAGGACCCTCAGGGTGGGTGGCGGCCTCAGGGCTGAGGATGGCCAGTGAGGAGCACCCTGCTCCCCTCCAGATCCTGTCCCGGGGCCAGATCGTGTCTGTGCATCGAGAGGCCAAGAGCCACCTGACCTCCATCTCCGTGTTTGTGGACCATCGCCTGGTGCCCTCCTTCCATCTTGTGGCCTTCTACTATCACGGGGGCGTCCCGGTGGCCAACTCCCTGAGAGTGGACGTCCAGGCTGGAGGCTGTGAGGGGAAGGTAACCAGCATTGGAAGAGATGGGGTGTGTGTATGTACTGGGAGGATTAAGAGAGAAGACTGGATGACTGCAAACGGGGTGGTTTAGTTTGGGGTGCACTGAAGATGCTCAAGACTGAACAAGTTCTCCCCACCCTGACTGCCCCCCACCTGCCACCTCTGCCAGCTGGAGCTGAACGTGGACAGTTCCAAGTCGTATCGTCCTGGGGACACTGTAAAACTCAACCTGCAAACAGAGTCTCGAGCCCTGGTGGCCCTGGGAGCTGTGGACACGGCTCTGTATGCCGTGGGTGGCAAGACCCACAAACCCCTCAACATGGTCAAGGTTGGTCAAGTCCTCTCTCTGATCCTCCCTTCCCTCCGAGGCTCATCCTCCTGCTGCCCGAAGCCCATGCCAGCCACTAAAACTCACTCAGCTGGACTGCTCCCATTCCTCCCTTGAGCCTTGGCCCCGGTGGCCTCTGTTTCTGCTCTCTGTGTCTCTCTCGTACTTGTCTGGACCCTGCCCTCTCACCTGCAGCTGAGTATGTGACCGTGGCCACAGCCACTCTTGTCTCTGCAGCATCTCTGCCTTTTCTCTCTAGGTCTTCGAAGCTATGAACAGCTATGACCTTGGCTGTGGTCCCGGCGGTGGAGACACTGCCCCTCAAGTGTTCAAGGCAGCTGGTCTGGCCTTTTCTGATGGAGACCATCAGACTGAAATCAGAAAGAGTAAGGACAGAGGAGGAAGGGGAGTCCGTGGTAGGAGGATAAGGAGGAAGGAGGGGCCTGAGGGGGAAAGACAGGAAGAGGGTGGGGGTGGGAAGGGCTGGGCTGGGAGGGGGAGACTCAGAGGGGAGGGGGAGGCCCTGTGCCCTCTGGCTGACTGCTGTCCTGCTCTCTACCAGGTCTGAGCTGTCCCAAGGAGTCAAAGTCTCGGAAAAAGAGAAACGTGAACTTCCAAAAGGCGATTCATGAGAAGCGTGAGTTGAGGGTGCCCATGTAATTCTCTAGGGCTTCCCTGGTGGCTCAGATGGTAAAGAATCTGCCTGCAATGCACAAGACCCTGGTTCGATCCCTGGGTTGGAAAGATCCCCGGAAGAAGGGAATGTCTCTAATGCCCCCAGTATTCTTGCCTGGAGAATTCCAGACAGAGGAGCCTGATGGGCTACAGTCTACGGGTCTCAGATTCCGACACGCCTTGAGCGACTAAGACATATGCAGTTCTCCACTTGTGCCCAAGGCTCAGGATGCAGGTCTGCCTGTTGGCTCCTCTGCTCCCAATTGAGCCAGTGCATGGTGTCCGGGCTAGAAATCCAGACACTAGAGTTGTGGGGTGAAAGGGAGGCTGGGGGAGGTGCTCTGCTTTGAGCGCCCTCAAGTTCCTGGTCTCTCGGGGTGAGTCCTGGTCCATCTAGAGGTCGGGCCGAGGATGAGGTGTGCCTCACGCTCAGCCTCACCTGGTCCTGCAGTGGGCCAGTACACTTCCCCCGAAGCCAAGAGCTGCTGCCAGGACGGGCTGACGCGGCTGCCCATGGCGCGCACCTGTGCACAGCGGGTGACCCGGGTGCAGCCCCCGGCCTGCCGCGAGCCCTTCCTGTCCTGCTGCCTGTTTGCCGAAAACCTGCGCAAGAAGGCCCGGACCAGGGGCCAGGTGGGCCTGGCCCGAGGTGAGGGGCTGGGTGGGGCTGGGGCACTGGCCGGGGCCCATGGAGGGTCAGGATGGCCCCCTCCTCACTGCCCTCCATGGTGTCCCCCACACAGCCTTGGAGCTTCTGAAGGAGGAGGAACTGATCGAAGAGGATGACATCCCCGTGCGCAGCTTCTTCCCCGAGAACTGGCTTTGGAAAGTGGAAGAAGTGGACCGCTTCTCCCAGTGAGGGCGCGTGTGGGCCTGGCCTTGTCTCTGGGCTGTGTCTGGGGCCTGCCCAGCGTGTGACCCAGCGTCTCACCTTTCCCACCGCAGATTGCGACTGCTGCTCCCAGACTCTCTGACCACGTGGGAGATCCACGGCGTGAGCCTGTCCAAAAGCACAGGTGCGGTCATTGCCAGGGCCCATGGCTTCCCTTTTCCAGGCTCCCTGGACCGAGGCTCCCTGCTTAGTCCTTAGCTCTTGGTACAGGAATGACAGGCAGAGACCTGGAGATGTCTGCATGCTGAGCAAGGGGCCCAAAGCCAGAGAGCAATGGGAGGCAAGGGATGGGTGGGAAGTAGGGGACCAAGGGCAGGCCCTGCCCCTCACTCCTGGGGTCCCCTGGGTGTGATGCCTCCAGGCCTCTCATATGTGCCCTTGATCCATCAGGCTTGTGTGTGGCCACCCCGGCCCGACTCCGAGTGTTCCGTGAATTCCACATGCACCTCCGCCTGCCGGTCTCCGTCCGCCGCTTTGAGCAGCTCGAGCTGCGGCCTGTCCTCTACAACTACCTGGATAGCGATCTGACCGTGAGGCCCCTGGGGGCTGAGCGCACGGTGGTGGTGGGGGACTGGGCAGGTGAGGGGTGGGGAGCCTAACTGGGCTGGGACTCTGGCCCTCCCCGTCTTCCTGCCCCCAGGTGAGCGTCCACGTATCCCCAGTGGAGGGGCTGTGCCTGGCTGGGGGTGGAGGGCTCGCCCAGCAGGTGCAGGTGCCCGCGGGCTCTGCCCGGCCCGTTGGCTTCTCTGTGGTGCCCATCGCAGCTGCTGCCGTGTCCCTCAAGGTGGTGGCTCGAGGATCCTTAGATTTCCCTGTGGGGGACGCAATATCTAAGATTCTACAAGTCGAGGTGAGTGGAACACCCCTGAACCTAGGTCCCCAGCTCCCAGATTCATCCCCTGCTCTGGCCCTCTCCCTGCAGCAGCACTGAGGCCACCCCCAAACCCAATGCTTTGGTCCATTTGCACTTTCCACAATCCTGGCCCCACCATGTCCCTGAAGTTCCAACTGCAAGTCCTGAGGAGTGTGCGCTGGAGGGGCGGGCTGTAGCCTGTGTGATCTCTCACAGCTTCGTTTCCCCTCCACAGAGAGAAGGGGCCCTTCACAGGGAGGAGATAGTCTATGAACTCAACCCCCTGGGTGAGTGACCTCCACTCACAGACAGCAGTGTCCTGGGGGTGGGAGGGGGCAGATGGCGTGGACAGCGGGGCAGCCCGCTGACTCCCCTCATCTTCCCAGACCCCTGGGGCCGGACCTTGGAAATTCCTGGCAACTCTGATCCCAATATTATCCCCGAAGGAGATTTCAAGAGTTTCGTCAGAGTCACAGGTGGGCGTGTCTTCCAGTCCCTTCCCTGGGGCCTCCCTTGGATTCATGCAAACCTGGGCACTTCTGTTTGATCCCGAGACTCCCTGACCCTCCGACCCTGGCCCCCAGACCTGCTCTCTGACCCTCCATCCTGTCCCTCCCCATAGCCTCGGATCCACTGGAAGCATTGGGCTCTGAGGGGGCCTTGTCACCAGGAGGCCTGACCTCCCTCCTGAGGCTTCCCCAAGGCTGCGGGGAACAAACCATGACCCTCTTGGCCCCAACACTGGCTGCTTCCCGCTACCTGGACAAGACCGAGCAGTGGAGCATGCTGCCCCCTGAGACCAAGGACCGCGCCGTGGATCTCATCCAGAAAGGTTCTGAGTGCGGCGGCAAGCAGGAGTGGGGCCAGGAGAGGGCAGTTAATGGAAGCTGGACAGCCCGGGTGGTCAGAGCAGGGAAGAGAGATGCAATCCCCAGTGGAAAAGGGGTTACCTTTTCCACCTTTTTGGTGTGACCTCAGCTGCCTTTCCTCTCCAAGGGTACATGCGGATCCAGGAGTTTCGAAAAAGCGATGGTTCCTATGGGGCTTGGTTACATCGGGACAGTAGCACCTGGTGAGTTTGGGGGAGTGTCCTGGCTGTGTGGGAGGGGCCAGGGTTGGTGGGGGCAGAGCCAGCTATTATGGGAGAACAAATAGGAAGCCCAGTAGTGGTCCTATGTCCCATGTAGTGTCTAGAGGCTATCCCAAGCCATGCCTTCCTCCCTCTAGGCTCACGGCCTTTGTGCTGAAGATACTGAGTTTGGCCCAGGATCAGGTGGGCGGCTCTGCTAAAAAGCTGCAGGAGACGGCCATGTGGCTGCTTTCCCAGCAACGGGATGATGGCTCATTCCACGACCCCTGTCCTGTTATCCACAGGGAAATGCAGGTATGGAGCTGGGAGGCTGGGCCAAGGGCACAGGAGGGGAGAGTCACCCTGCCCCTCCCCACTCATGGTTGGTGCTTCCTTTTCTGCCCATTTCAATGGGATGCAATATCTAAGATTCTACAAGTCGAGGTGAGTGGAACACCCCTGAACCTAGGTCCCCAGCTCCCAGATTCATCCCCTGCTCTGGCCCTCTCCCTGCAACAGCACTGAGGCCACCCCACAAACCCAATGCTTTGGTCCATTTGCACTTTCCACAATCCTGGCCCCACCGTGTCCCTGAAGTTCCAACTGCAAGTCCTGAGGAGCGTGCACTGGAGGGGTNAACCTAGGTCCCCAGCTCCCAGATTCATCCCCTGCTCTGGCCCTCTCCCTGCAACAGCACTGAGGCCACCCCACAAACCCAATGCTTTGGTCCATTTGCACTTTCCACAATCCCGGCCCCACCGTGTCCCTGAAGTTCCAACTGCAAGTCCTGAGGAGCGTGCACTGGAGGGGTGGGCTGTAGCCTGTGTGATCTCTCACAGCTTCGTTTCCCCTCCACAGAGAGAAGGGGCCCTTCACAGGGAGGAGATAGTCTATGAACTCAACCCCCTGGGTGAGTGACCTCCACTCACAGACAGCAGTGTCCTGGGGGTGGGAGGGGGCAGACGGCATGGACAGCGGGGCAGCCCGCTGACTCCCCTCATCTTCCCAGACCCCCAAGGCCGGACTTTGGAAATTCCTGGCAACTCTGATCCTAATATTATCCCCGAAGGAGATTTCAAGAGTTTCGTCAGAGTCACAGGTGGGCATGTCTTCCAGTCCCTTCCCTGGGGCCTCCCTTGGATTCATGCAAACCTGGGCACTTCTGTTTGATCCCGAGACTCCCTGACCCTCCGACCCTGGCCCCCAGACCTGCTCTCTGACCCTCCATCCTGTCCCCCCCCCATAGCCTCGGATCCACTGGAAGCATTGGGCTCTGAGGGGGCCTTGTCACCAGGAGGCCTGGCCTCCCTCCTGAGGCTTCCCCAAGGCTGCGGGGAACAAACCATGACCCTCTTGGCCCCAACACTGGCTGCTTCCCGCTACCTGGACAAGACCGAGCAGTGGAGCATGCTGCCCCCTGAGACCAAGGACCGCGCCGTGGATCTCATCCAGAAAGGTTCTGAGTGCGGTGGCAAGCAGGAGTGGGGCCAGGAGAGGGCAGTTAATGGAAGCTGGGCAGCCCGGGTGGTCAGAGCAGGGAAGAGAGATGCGGTCCCCAGTGGAAAAGGGGTTACCTTTTCCACCTTTTTGGTGTGACCTCAGCTGCCTCTCCTCTCCAAGGCTACACGCGGATCCAGGAGTTTCGAAAAAGCGATGGTTCCTATGGGGCTTGGTTACATCGGGACAGTAGCACCTGGTGAGTTTGGGGGAGTGTCCTGGCTGTGTGGGAGGGGCAGGGCTGGTGGGGGCAGAGCCAGCTACTATGGGAGGGCAAATAGCCAGGAGCCACCAGGAGTGGGGCCTCCCCCTTATAGGGACCAGTGGCTATCCCCAGCAATGCCTTCCTCTCCTCTAGGCTCACGGCCTTTGTGCTGAAGATACTGAGTTTGGCCCAGGATCAGGTGGGCGGCTCACCTGAAAAGCTGCAGGAGACGGCCATGTGGCTGCTTTCCCAGCAACGGGATGATGGCTCATTCCATGATCCTTTTCCAGTAATGGATAGGAGTATGCAGGTACGGGGCTGGGAGACTGGGCCAACGGCACAAGAGGGAAGAGACACCCTGCCCCTCCCCACTGCCTGTTGATGCCCCCTATTCTCCCTACTACAACCAGGGAGGCTTGGTGGGAAGCGATGAGACTGTGGCGCTCACAGCCTTCGTGGTCATCGCCCTTCACCACGGGCTGGCAGTCTTCCCAGACAAGAATTCAGAGCAGTTGAGGAGAGTGGTAAGGCAGCTATGAATCTCCCCTTTGCTGATCCCCTTTCCGCTCAGGAGACCAGTCCACAGACCTCTCCCCTCCACACACTTACTTCCAGGAAAATTCCATCTCAAGAGCAAACACCTTCTTGGGGGCGAAAGCAAGCTCTGGGCTCCTGGGCTCCCACGCCTCCGCCATCACGGCCTACGCCCTGTCACTGACCGAGGCCCCTGAGGACCTGCGGAACGTTGCCCACAACAACCTCATGGCCCTGGCCGAGGACAGCGGTGGTGAGGGGGTCCTGGCAGTGAACCTGAGGCTTGGGAGAGCTTGAGACCCCTGAGCGTGTCCAAAGGGAGAAACGGAATGAATGGAGCCCCTTGGAGGGAATCAGAGCATAAGCAGGGGTGACTGGGAAATCAGGAGAGACTAAAGGGGAGGCGTCAAAGGGCCAGAATCTAAGAGCCTCCCCTGTTCACCTGTGGGTCTCCTTTCACTCCAGATAAGCTGTACTGGGGCTCAGTCACCACTTCTCCAAGCAACGTCCTGTCACCCACTCCGGCTCCGCGCAGCCCAGCAGACCCCATTCCCCAGGCCCCCGCCCTGTGGATTGAAACCACGGCCTACGGCCTGTTACACCTGCTGCTATGGGAGGGCAAGGCCGAGTTGGCTGACCAGGCTGCATCCTGGCTGACCCGCCAGGGCGGCTTCCAGGGGGGATTCCGCAGCACCCAGGTAGGGGCTGTCCTGCGGTTCTAGGGTGGCTGGTCCTGAGCCCGAGTCCCTGAGTCCCGGCTCATTTTCCCCAGGACACTGTTATGGCTCTGGACGCCCTGTCTGCATACTGGATCGCGTCCCACACCACCGAGGAGAAGGGGCTCAACGTGACCCTCAGCTCCTTGGGCCGCAGTGGGCTCAAGTCCCACGTGTTGCAGCTGACCAACCACCAAGTCCACAGGCTGGAGGAGGAGCTGCAGGTGATCCGTGCCCTCACCTGGCTGACCAGGACACCTGGGCCTCCCTCGGCTGGCCAGAAGCCGTCCCCTGTTCCCCACCCCTGCTGAATCCTCACAGCCCCTCTTTCTGATAACTGTGGGAAGGCTTCCTGGCTCTGTGACCTGTAGCAAGTCACCCAACCTCTGAGCTTCATTTATCTGATCTGAAAATGATACATGCAGAGTCACAGAGGGTTTAGGAGATGGTGGAGAGAGAATGGGTGAAGGTAGAAAGTGTTGAAAAGTGAGGTGGAGAGAGGAGGTGGAGTTATTTTGGTGGACGAGGTAAGTTGAAGCAACAGTGTGCCCTTCTGACATCTCTTTCCCTTTTCTGCTTGTGAAAGTTTTCCCTGGGAAGCAAGATTAATGTGGAGGTGGGAGGAAACAGCAAAGGAACGTTGAAGGTGAGAGCTGGTGGCACTGGGCGTGTGGGGCCATCAGGGTGAAGCCGGGGTGTTGAGTGGGAGACGTGCAGGCAGAGCTCATGGTCTGGGAAGGAGGAAGAGACCTCTGGGTTGCGGTTCCCTGTGCTCTGTCCTGGACAGGTGCCCCTCACTCTGCTCTCCACTCTTTCTGGGCACATGTCGTCCCCTTCAGCCCTCAGTGCTGATGCTCAAACACTTGGCGCCTCAAGCCAAGTGTCTCCCCTGAGCTCTGAGCATCTCTGATGTGGTTGTCTCTCAAACCTTCTCTTCCTCCTGTGTCTCTTGTCTGGCTGACAGAGTCCATCCCTGAAGAAGCACAGCTGACACTCCAGGGGCCACCATGCTAAGCCTCGCCTTATGACCCGGGAGACTTCTTTGTCTTCATCCGAGACACGCCCACCTCCCCAGTAACTCCTCCTCTGCTTTCTCTCCAGCCCCGCCCCACCTCCCCAGTAACTCCTCTGTTTTCTCTCCAGCCGCGCCCAAATCCAGAGTAACTCCACCTCTACTTTCGCTGTAGCCCCGCCCACCTCCCCAGTAACTCCTCCTCTGCTTTCACTGTAGCCCCGCCCACGTCCTCAGTAACTACTCCGCTGCTTTCACTGCAGCCCCGCCCACATCCCCAGTAACTCCGCCTCTGTTTCAGTCCAGCCCAGCCCACCTCCTCAGTAACTACTCCGCTGCTTTCACTGCAGCCCCACCCACATCCCCAGTAACTCCGCCTCTGTTTCAGTCCAGCCCAGCCCACCTCCTCAGTAACTCCTCATGGTGTTTCCCCCGACTCCACCGACCTCCCCAGTAACTCCTCCTCTGCTTTCACTGCAGCCCCGCCCACCTCCTCAGTAACTTCGCCTGTTTTCACTCCAGCCCCGCCCACGTCGCCAGTAACTCCGCCTCTGTTTCACTCCAGCCCTGCCCACCTCCCCAGTAACTCCTCAGCTGCTTTCACTGCAGCCCCGCCCACCTCCCCAGTAACTCCGCCTCTGTTTTCGCCTGAGCCCCGCCCACCTCCCCAGGGGGACAGATCCTCCCATGTACACATCTCTTTGCTTTGAATGACCTCCAGGATCTTCTTGTCCCACATGACAAACAGCTTTCTCTTTCAAGCCTGGGCCAGCAGCCTTTCCTGAACTTTCCATTAAAGCCTCTCCGGTGCTTCTGTACAATGCTTGCCCCCATGCCAGGACCCTGGTCCCCTCTCTCTCACCCAACAGCTGGGGCCATTTGTATTTCTGGACAGGTCCAGGGGCAGGAAGGGAAAGGGGAGAAGGCCTCAAAGCTCTTAACCCAGGAGCTAAGGGATCCAGAGCCCTTCCGTGTGGCTCTGCAGAGAGGTCTGCGGCCCTGAGTGTCCCCATGTCCCCTTCCCCCCCCCGATGAGCCAGGTCCTTCGCAGCTACAATGTCATGGACCTGACGAACACGACCTGCCAGGATCTTCAGCTTGAAGTGACGGTCACGGGCCACGTCGAGTACACGAGTGAGTGCTGGGGTCGTGGGCTGTGGGTCTCTGAGGGGGTGGCGCCAGGGCTGAGCCGCAGCGCTGTCCCCTCGCAGTGGAGGCTGAGGAGGACTACGAGGAGTACGAGTACGGGGACGCTCCCGCCGGGGATGACCCCGAGGCCCTCTCCCGGCCCGTGACACCCCTGCAGCTCTTTGACGGTCGGAGGAACCGCCGGAGGAGGGAGGCCCCCAAGGCAGCTGAGGAACGGGAGCCCAGGGTGCAGTACAGCGTGTGCATCTGGTGAGCCCTGGGGTGGCCCCGGGCCTGTGGGTGCTGCTGGTAGGAGAGGGAGGCAGCGCCGAGGTTGGGGCTGGGTGTCCACAGCCTGGCCCCAGGAGGGGGCGACCCAGACAACAGGCACGTGTCTCCACAGGCGGACTGGCAAGGTGGGGCTGTCGGGCATGGCCATTGCGGACATCACCCTCCTGAGTGGATTCCACGCCCTGCGGGCTGACCTGGAGAAGGTGTGACCGGACACCCAGAGGGGCCGCTTGTGCCCCCAGGAGCCCTGCCCCATCCCCGCAGCAGCCCCAGCTGCTGAGCCCTGTCACATGCAGGCGGCCAGGGGCTTCCTCCTTGTGACTCCCGGCTCCCGTTCCCCACAGCTGACCTCCCTCTCCGACCGATACGTGAGCCACTTTGAGACCGAGGGTCCCCACGTCCTGCTGTACTTCGACTCGGTGAGCAAGGAGGGTGACAGAGGGGCTCACAGCTGGCACTGGGTTTCCTGAGCTCAAGTTAGGGGGATTCCCAGGAGGCAGGTGTATCAGCAGCTACTGCTCTGGGAGAGAACCTGTGGTGTGAGCAGGGAGACAGGACAGGATTGGGTCAGAGCCTTGGCCAGGGAGGTTCCCCGCTGCCTGCAGGGAGGCGGGGCTGAGCCCCTTCTGTGGCTTTGGGTCTAGTGCCAGTCAGCCAGGGAGGGCTTGAGAGAGCACCTTTCTTAAATTTGAATTTATTCATCGTGAGGGACTGCTTTTTTGTTATTGAAATTCCTGTTTTGATATTCAAGTGTGTTTTGTTTTTGTTTTTAAAATGATTGTGGACCTAGAAGAGGTTTTTTTTTTTTCCCCTCCATGGCCATATTTGACTAACACACAGTTATCTCTCTTATGGCCCTCCAAATTTTTTTGAATATTAATTGTAACCTTTGGAGAGAAATGTGAAAAAGGCATGTTAATACTGTGATACCATTCGCCATGTGTTTGTGGGTCGGAGAGGCCCTCCCTGCCCAGTGTGTGCAGAGGGGACAGACCCTGTTGGCTAGAGAAGCCAGGCAGAGGAGTCTGGTTGAAGAAAATGAGGAAGATGTCAAGTCAGGAAGCTCACCATGCAGCTTAGGAAGGAAACTCATGTGCGATACCAGGCTGGACTGGAGCAATGTGGCCATGAGGAGAGGGATCAGGGCCTACATGAGTGGTGGGTCAGAGAGGGCGGCAGAAGGCTAGCACTTGCTGGTACCTAGGAGATAAGTGAGGCGTTAGTTGTATCAGTGAGGCTAGGGAGAGGGTGAGTGGGTTTGGAGGGCAGGCAGCGGGAATTGGGAGAGTTTAATACATTCTGTAAAAATCCCAATGCAAGAATCAGGCTGAACATTTGATTCAGGAGCCACGCACCTGCAGAGTTTGGGAGCAGTGAGACCGCCCCAGGAGAGCACAGAGAAGGGGAAGGGCCTGCCTGGGGCCTGTGCCTCTGAGAGGGACCAGCAGGAAGGTCACAAATGACCAGGTCAGAATCAGGGGTGGTCTGGAAGTTAGCCCTGAGGTTAAGGAGAGCTTCGTGAAGAAGGTGTCCATGAAGTGAGCCTCTGTGAAGCCGCTCAGGGCCCTGGAGATGGGTTAGGTCGCCATATGGGCAGTGAAGTCAGCAGAGACCTTGGGAGCAGTTTTTAGAAATCCCGAGCCTGGAAGGTAACAGATGGTGAAGGACACTGAAGATAAGATCGACCGGAACCAAACAGGCCAAGCAAATCCATCCTCGCGGTCTATGAAAGCTCAAGTCCATCCTAGCAGTCTATGAAAGCTCAAGTCCATCCTCGCGGCCTATGAAAGCTCAGGGCCTGAGGAGGGCCCCTGACTTCCCTCCACCCGTCGCCCCTCGTGGCAGGTCCCCACCTCCCGGGAGTGTGTGGGCTTTGGAGCTGTGCAGGAGGTGCCCGTGGGGCTGGTACAGCCGGCCAGTGCCACCTTGTATGACTACTACAATCCTGGTGAGATGTTGGGGACTCTCGGGAGCGTGGGGTTAGGTGGCAGGGAGGCTGGCAAGGGAGTCCTGTAGGTCCATGGGACCGGGGAGGCAGGGGAGGCGAGTGCCCTAATGAACGCCCCTCTCTGCTTTTCTCCAGAGCGCAAATGTTCTGTGTTTTATGGGGCACCACGTAAGAGCAAACTCTTGTCCACGTTGTGCTCTGCGGATGTCTGCCAGTGTGCTGAGGGTGAGACACTGGGCCAGGGATCAGGGGTGGGAAGGCGGCGTGGCTGGGGCCTACACAGTCTCACCCGGGCCCCTGACTTCAGGGAAGTGCCCTCGACAGCGCCGGGCCCTGGAGCGTGGGCAGCAGGACGTGGAGGGTTACCGGATGAAATTCGCCTGCTACTCTCCCCGAGTGGACTACGGTCAGTCTTCCCGCCTGGGCCCTGGCCCTGACCCACCCTCAAGGTCTCTTAGGTTTGGCCTGCTCCTCTCAGGCCCAGGGGCAGCCTTGTCACTCTGCACTGCCCTCCTGTCCTCTTAGCCTCGGGATAACTAACCTTCCCTCCCTTCTCCTAAACCCCCCACAGGCTTCCAGGTTAAGGTTCTCCGAGAAGACAGCAAGGCCGCTTTCCGCCTCTTTGAGACCCGTATAACCCAAATCCTGCATTTCAGTAAGAGCGGGACAATAAGTGGGCAGGGCTGGGGGCCATCCTGGGGAGCTGAGGTCTGGCTTTGGGGCCTTGGTGCCTGGAGGAGTGAAACTGCAGCCAGTCTGAGCTCAAAGCCCCTCAGCCTCTTAGAAGCCCTGGGCTTGTCCACAGACAGGAACGCAGTCCCACCTGCCCGCTGGGAGTGGTGGATGATGGCTCATTCCACGACCCCTGTCCTGTTATCCACAGGGAAATGCAGGTATGGAGCTGGGAGGCTGGGCCAAGGGCACAGGAGGGGAGAGTCACCCTGCCCCTCCCCACTCATGGTTGGTGCTTCCTTTTCTGCCCATTTCAACCAGGGAGGCTTGGTGGGAAGCGATGAGACTGTGGCGCTCACGGCCTTCGTGATCATCGCCCTCCACCACGGGCTGCCGGTCTTCCCAGACAAGAATTCTGAGCAGTTGAGGAGAGTGGTAAGGCAGCTATGTGTTTGCCCTTCGCCGATCCCTGTCCTCTCAGAAGCCCAGTCCACTGACCTTCCCTCTAATTTCTTCCAGGAAAATTCCATCTCAAGAGCAAACACCTTCTTGGGGGCGAAAGCAAGCTCTGGGCTCCTGGGCTCCCACGCCTCCGCCATCACGGCCTACGCCCTGTCACTGACCGAGGCCCCTGAGGACCTGCGGAACGTTGCCCACAACAACCTCATGGCCCTGGCCGAGGACAGCGGTGGTGAGGGGGTCCTGGCAGTGAACCTGAGGCTTGGGAGAGCTTGAGACCCCTGAGCGTGTCCAAAGGGAGAAACGGAATGAATGGAGCCCCTTGGAGGGAATCAGAGCATAAGCAGGGGTGACTGGGAAATCAGGAGAGACTAAAGGGGAGGCGTCAAAGGGCCAGACATCTAAGATCCTCCCCTGTTCACCTGTGGGTCTCCTTTCACTCCAGATAAGCTGTACTGGGGCTCAGTCACCACTTCTCCAAGCAACGTCCTGTCACCCACTCCGGCTCCGCGCAGCCCAGCAGACCCCATTCCCCAGGCCCCGGCCCTGTGGATTGAAACCACGGCCTATGGCCTGTTACACCTGCTGCTATGGGAGGGCAAGGCCGAGTTGGCTGACCAGGCTGCATCCTGGCTGACCCGCCAGGGCGGCTTCCAGGGGGGATTCCGCAGCACCCAGGTAGGGGCTGTCCTGCGGTTCTAGGGTGGCTGGTCCTGAGCCCGAGTCCCTGAGTCCCGGCTCATTTTCCCCAGGACACTGTTATGGCTCTGGACGCCCTGTCTGCATACTGGATCGCGTCCCACACCACCGAGGAGAAGGGGCTCAACGTGACCCTCAGCTCCTTGGGCCGCAGTGGGCTCAAGTCCCACGTGTTGCAGCTGACCAACCACCAAGTCCACAGGCTGGAGGAGGAGCTGCAGGTGATCCGTGCCCTCACCTGGCTGACCGGGACACCTGGGCCTCCCTCGGCTGGCCAGAAGCCGTCCCCTGTTCCCCACCCCTGCTGAATCCTCACAGCCCCTCTTTCTGATAACTGTGGGAAGGCTTCCTGGCTCTTTGACCTGTAGCAAGTCACCCAACCTCTGAGCTTCATTTATCTGATCTGAAAATGATACATGCAGAGTCACAGAGGGTTTAGGAGATGGTGGAGAGAGAATGGGTAAAGGTAGAAAGTGTTGAAAAGTGAGGTGGGGAGAGGAGGTGGAGTTATTTTGGTGGAGGAGGCAAGTTGAAGCAACAGTGTGCCCTTCTGACATCTCTTTCCCTTTTCTGCTTGTGAAAGTTTTCCCTGGGAAGCAAGATTAATGTGGAGGTGGGAGGAAACAGCAAAGGAACGTTGAAGGTGAGAGCTGGTGGCACTGGGCGTGCGGGGCCATCAGGGTGAAGCCGGGGTGTTGAGTGGGAGACGTGCAGGCAGAGCTCATGGTCTGGGAAGGAGGAAGAGACCCCTGGGTTGCGGTTCCCTGTGCTCTGTCCTGGACAGGTGCCCCTCACTCTGCTCTCCACTCTTTCTGGGCACGTGTCGTCCCCTTCAGCCCTCAGTGCTGGTGCTCAAACACTTGGCGCCTCAAGCCAAGTGTCTCCCCTGAGCTCTGAGCATCTCTCATGTGGTTGTCTCCCAAACCTTCTCTTCCTCCTGTGTCTCTTGACTGGCTGACAGAGTCCATCCCTGCAGGAGCACAGCTGCCACTCCGGGGGCCATCTTTGCGGCCCCCACCATGCTAAGCCTCGCCTTATGACGCAGGAGACTTCTCTGTCTTCATCTCAGCCCTGCCCACGTCCCCAGTAACTCCGCCTCTGCTTTCACTCCAGCCCAGCCCACCTCCTCAGTAACTCCTCATGTGCTTTCCCCGGATTCCCACTGACCTCCCCAGTAACTCCTTCTCTGCTTTCTCTCCAGTCATGCCCATGTCCCCAGTAACTTCGCTTCTGCTTTCGCTCCAGCCCCGCCCACCTCCCCAGTAACTCCGCCTCTATTTTTCGCCTCAGCCCCGCCCACGTCCCCAGCTGGACAGATCCTCCCATGTACACACATCTCCTAGCTTTGAATGACCTTCAGGATCCTCTTGTCCCACATGACAAACTCATTTTCCTCCTTCAAGCCTGGGCCAGCAGCCTTTCCTGAACTTTCCATTAAAGCCTCTCTGGTGGTTCTGTACAATGCTTGCCCCCATGCCAGGACCCTGGTCCCCTCTCTCTCACCCAACAGCTTGGGCCATTTGTATTTCTGGACAGGTCCAGGGGGTGGATGGGAAAGGGGAGAAGGCCTCGAAGCTCTTAGCCCAGGAGCTAAGGGATCCAGAGCCCTTCCGTGTGGCTCTGCAGAGAGGTCTGCGGCCCTAAGTGTCCCCATGTCCCCTTCCCACCCCCTGATGAGCCAGGTCCTTCGCAGCTACAATGTCATGGACCTGACGAACACGACCTGCCAGGATCTTCAGCTTGAAGTGACGGTCACGGGCCACGTCGAGTACACGAGTGAGTGCTGGGGTCGTGGGCTGTGGGTCTCTGAGGGGGTGGCGCCAGGGCTGAGCCGCAGCGCTGTCCCCTCGCAGTGGAGGCTGAGGAGGACTACGAGGAGTACGAGTACGGGGACGCTCCCGCCGGGGATGACCCCGAGGCCCTCTCCCGGCCCGTGACACCCCTGCAGCTCTTTGACGGTCGGAGGAACCGCCGGAGGAGGGAGGCCCCCAAGGCAGCTGAGGAACGGGAGCCCAGGGTGCAGTACAGCGTGTGCATCTGGTGAGCCCTGGGGTGGCCCCGGGCCTGTGGGTGCTGCTGGTAGGAGAGGGAGGCAGCGCCGAGGTTGGGGCTGGGTGTCCACAGCCTGGCCCCAGGAGGGGGCGACCCAGACAACAGGCACGTGTCTCCACAGGCGGACTGGCAAGGTGGGGCTGTCGGGCATGGCCATTGCGGACATCACCCTCCTGAGTGGATTCCACGCCCTGCGGGCTGACCTGGAGAAGGTGTGACCGGACACCCAGAGGGGCCGCTTGTGCCCCCAGGAGCCCTGCCCCATCCCCGCAGCAGCCCCAGCTGCTGAGCCCTGTCACATGCAGGCGGCCAGGGGCTTCCTCCTTGTGACTCCCGGCTCCCGTTCCCCACAGCTGACCTCCCTCTCCGACCGATACGTGAGCCACTTTGAGACCGAGGGTCCCCACGTCCTGCTGTACTTCGACTCGGTGAGCAAGGAGGGTGACAGAGGGGCTCACAGCTGGCACTGGGTTTCCTGAGCTCAAGTTAGGGGGATTCCCAGGAGGCAGGTGTATCAGCAGCTACTGCTCTGGGAGAGAACCTGTGGTGTGAGCAGGGAGACAGGACAGGATTGGGTCAGAGCCTTGGCCAGGGAGGTTCCCCGCTGCCTGCAGGGAGGCGGGGCTGAGCCCCTTCTGTGGCTTTGGGTCCAGTGCCAGTCAGCCAGGGAGCGCTTGAGAGAGCACCTTTCTTAAATTTGAATTTATTCATCGTGAGGGACTACTTTTTTGTTTTTAACATCTTGTTTTTTTCTGTTTATGATATTCAAGTTTTTTTTTTTTTTTAAATGATGGTCGACCTATATGAGTTGTTGTTGTTTTTTTCCCATGGCCGTATTTGACTAGCACACAGTTATCAACTCTCTGATGGCCCTCCAAAAATTTCTTGAACATTTACTGTAACCTTTGGAGAGAAATGTGAAAAAGGCGTGTTAATACTGTGATACCATTCGCCATGTGTTTGTGGGTCGGAGAGGCCCTCCCTGCCCAGTGTGTGCAGAGGGGACAGACCCTGTTGGCTAGAGAAGCCAGGCAGAGGAGTCTGGTTGAAGAAAATAAGGAAGATGTCAAGTCAGGGAGCTCACCATGCAGCTTAGGGAGGAAACTCATGTGCGATACCAGGCTGGACTGGAGCAGTGTGGCCATGAGGAGAGGGATCAGGGCCTACATGAGTGGCGGGTCAGAGAGGGCGGCAGAGGGCTAGCACTTGCTGGTACCTAGGAGATAAGTGAGGCGTTAGTTGTATCAGTGAGGCTAGGGAGAGGGTGAGTGGGTTTGGAGGGCAGGCAGCAGGAATTGAGAGAATTTAATACATTCTGTAAAAATCCCAATGCAAGAATCAGGCTGAACATTTGATTCAGGAGCCACGCGCCTACAGAGTTTGGGGAGCAGTGAGACCGCCCCAGGAGAGCACAGAGAAGGGGAAGGGCCTGCCTGGGGCTTGTGCCTCTGCGAGGGACCAGCAGGAAGGTCAGAAATAACCAGGTCAGAATCAGGGGTGGTCTGGAAGCTAGCCCTGAGGGTAGGGAGAGCTTCGTGAAGAATGTGTCCATGAAGTGAGCCTCTGTGAAGCCGCTCAGGGCCCCGGAGATGGGTGAGGTCGCCATGTGGGCAGTGAAGTCAGCAGAGACCTTGGGGAGCAGTTTTTAGAAATCCTGAGGCTGGAAGGTAACAGATGGTGAAGGTCACTGAAGATAAGATCGACCAGAACCAAATAGGCCAAGCAAATCCATCCTCGCAGTCTATGAAAGCTCAAGTCCATCCTTGCGGTCTATGAAAGCTCAAGTCCATCCTAGCGGTCTACGAAAGCTCAAGTCCATCCTAGCGGTCTACGAAAGCTCAAGTCCATCCTAGCGGTCTAAGAAAGCTCAAGTCCATCCTAGCGGTCTATGAAAGCTCAAATCCATCCTAGCGGTCTAAGAAAGTTCAAGTCCGTCCTTGCGGTCTATGAAAGCTCAGGCCCAGAGGTGGGCCCCTGACTTCCCTCCACCCGTCGCCCCTCATGGCAGGTCCCCACCTCCCGGGAGTGTGTGGGCTTTGGAGCTGTGCAGGAGGTGCTCGTGGGGCTGGTACAGCCGGCCAGTGCCACCTTGTATGACTACTACAATCCTGGTGAGACGTCGGGGACTCTCAGGAGCGTGGGGTTAGGTGGCAGGGAGGCTGGCAAGGGAGTCCTGTGGGTCCATGGGACCGGGGAGGCAGGGAGAGGCGAGTGCCCTAATGAATGCCCCTCTCTGCTTTTCTCTAGAGCACAAATGTTCTGTGTTTTATGGGGCACCACGTAAGAGCAAACTCTTGTCCACGTTGTGCTCTGCGGATGTCTGCCAGTGTGCTGAGGGTGAGACACTGAGCCGGGGATCAGGGGTGGGAAGGCGGCGTGGCTGGGGCCTACACGGTCTCACCTGGGCCCCTGACTTCAGGGAAGTGCCCTCGACAGCGCCGGGCCCTGGAGCGTGGGCAGCAGGACCTGGAGGGTTACCGGATGAAATTCGCCTGCTACTCTCCCCGAGTGGACTACGGTCAGTCTTCCCGCCTGGGCCCTGGCCCTGACCCACCCTCAAGGTCTCTTAGGTTTGGCCTGCTCCTCTCAGGCCCAGGGGCAGCCTTGTCACTCTGCACTGCCCTCCTGTCCTCTTAGCCTCGGGATAACTAACCTTCCCTCCCTTCTCCTAAACCCCCCACAGGCTTCCAGGTTAAGGTTCTCCGAGAAGACAGCAAGGCCGCTTTCCGCCTCTTTGAGACCCGTATCACCCAAGTCCTGCATTTCAGTAAGAGCGGGACAATAAGTGGGCAGGGCTGGGGGGCCATCCTGGGGAGCTGAGGTCTGGCTTTGGGGCCTTGGTGCCTGGAGGAGTGAAACTGCAGCCAGTCTGAACTCAAAGCCCCTCAGCCTCTTAGAAGCCCTGGGCTTGTCCACAGACAGGAACGCAGTCCCACCTGCCCGCTGGGAGTGGTGAGGGTCAAATGGAGGCTGGGCGCAAAGCCCCCCGGCCCCTTGGTGTCCCACCCCTCCTCTTCCCCTCTGATGACTCTGCGGACCTTCTCCCCTCAGCCAAGGATGCCAGGGCCACCGCTGATCAGACCAGAAACTTCCTGGTCCGAGCCTCTTGCCGCCTTCAGTTGGAACCTGGGAAAGAATATCTGATCATGGGTCTGGATGGGGCCACTTACGACCTCAAGGGAGAGTGAGTTCTCGGGACCCCTCAGTCTTCTGCTCTGCCCAGGCCTCTCGAGGGAAACGGTCCCCTGTGCCCTCAGAAGCCAGGTGCCTCAGGGTCTGTCCCTGACCCTCCGCTGACCCCTGCTGACTGCCCCTTTGCCCGCAGCCCCCAGTACTTGCTGGACTCGAACAGCTGGATCGAGGAGATGCCCTCTGAGCGCATGTGCCAGAGCACCCGCCATCGGACACCCTGTGCCCAGCTCAAGAGCTTCCTCCAGGCGTATGGCACGCAGGGCTGCCAGGTGTGAGGGCACTCTCCCAGCTTCTCCAGGAGGAGCTGGAGCTGTGGAAATATAGTGCCTGGACTCCCACCGTGCCCTGTACCCTGACCAGAGCCCTAGGCAAAACCAGGGACTCAATAAAGGCCTTTGGCAGCAAAGTGTCTGTGTGTATCTCCAGGACTGAGACCAATGTCCCCACCATCTGCTCCAGGTCCTGGGGGTCCCAGGCCAGGGTGGGCATCATCTAAGGCTCCCAGAACCTGGGTGACCCTTGCAGAGTCCAGCTCTGCCTGAATCCCCTCCTCCCTCAGGCGACCCCTTGGAAGCTCGGTGCCACATAGTGACTGTGGTGGGCAGCTGAGCCTGCGCTCTGAGAATCCCGTGTCCGCACTAAAACCTCCCTTTTACTCTGCCTGCAGGGCACTCCCTGTGCCTGGCAGCCTGTCACCGGGGCCTCAGGCGGGGGGCTGCACACCAGACACCTCAGCCCTTCTGCTTCGTGAGCAGCTCTCCAGCCGCATGTCCCCCACTGTGGTCATGCATGCGGCACTTCTGGGGTCTTGTTTCTAACTGAGACCTGCTCTGTTGAAAGCCCGTTTGACATTGGATCCGTTTATCAGCAGTATTACGTAACTTTCCCAGAAATGTGCAATCCTCAGGTCTGATGATATCTTCATCTAGATACTGATTTCAAACAGACCGAAAGGCCAACTTTTGTGTTTCTTAATACTCTGAGGGAACTGCTGTTCCCCGGAGTCAACTCTTCCCACCTGCCTGCCTAGCTCTCCCCCATAATGGCAGCACCTCTTGGGTCTTCAGAAGGGCTAACCTAGAAATTCATCTAGAGGAATGTGCTGAGGTCATTTTTGAGGGAAACTGAGCTAACTCAGCAGCCTGCCATTCAGTCATTCAACAGGAATTGTGGACCTCTCACTCCAGGCCATGCCCTGGTTCAGATCTGCATCTTCTGTGAATGGTGTGAGGTCAGGGAGCTGCACGGTTCTGTGGGTCCTCTGACCAGTCTGGGTGCATGTGAGAAGTGGTCCGGGGTGGCTTCCTGGAGGAGGTGACCTGTAAGTTGGACTCTGCAGGCTGAGAAGTCAAGCAAAGGGAGTAGGAGTAGATGAGGGTATTTGAGGCAGAAGAAAGAGCATAAAAGGCCCCAAGGCTGGGGCAGGACAGCACTTTTGGGGGCACTGCATATCATTTATCTTGTTTGGAATTAGGATTTGGAAGTGGTATGGAAGAGACGGGGTTGGCAAGGTACATGGTGTCTGTTATGAAGCGGTGTTCACAAGCAGGTCAGCAGTCCAGGTCACTCTCCATTTGAACAGAGTCCCCTCCTATTCCGTGAAACTTTGAGTAGTTCTGACCTGGGAATTCCCTGGTGGCCCAGTGGCTATGACTCTGCACTACCAATGCAAGGGGTCCAGGTTTGATCCCTGGTCAGGGAACTAATTCCCACATGCCACAAATAAGAGCCTCAGCTGAAATAAAAAACAAAACAAACAACTCCTGCATGTTGCAACTGCAGATCTAAGATTCCCAAAGCTGCAACTAAGACCATGTGTAACCAAATAAGTTAATATTTTTTTTACAAAAGCATTCAGACCTTCCTCAGTGTTTCAGAGGCTTCTTAGTGCTATTGTCCACATGGCCTGGTCATTGCCCATCAGATCTCACCCGAAATCTGGTCAGCATGGTGGTGGCTTACAGCCACGTATGAGAATCAAACATTCAGCTATAGTTGTGGCAAGACATGATCTAGGGTCTGAGGTCAACTATGAGGAAGGAGCTGGCTGTTGCTGCCCAATCCCAGAAATCCCAAGTTTTCTCCCTCCCAGTCCTGGGCCTGGGTCCAGGCTGAGCTGAGCCTCTCCCATCAGGACCCCCAGGAGTGAACTCTTTAGGCTACTTGGTACCACAGCTGGGATCTCGACCCAGGCTCTCTGGTGGCAGAGTCTTGCTCTGATTAAAGCTCTGAGGTCAATTGGCAGAGAAAGGATGGGGTATTGGGGGATGTGTGGGCTCAGGTCAGCTCTAAGCCCTCACCCCACCTCCTAGGTGCCCCAGCCTCCCACCTAGTCCTGCCACCCCTCTTTAGCATGACTCTCCTTTAAGTCCTTCAACTGCCCCCTCACCCACAACAGTGGCCACTGGTAGCCCTACTTAGTCCACTGGGACCCCACCCCTCATGGCAACAGCTCCCTGAAGAGGGCTGGGCCCCTGATCCCAGCTGTGGCTATCAAGTTCCTTCCTGAGGACGTTGGAATCGATGGGGGGCATGTTTGATCATGCCATTAAAGCCCTCTTGTCCTGGGGCTAGACCCGTATTCTGTGGAGTCTAACTCCAAAAGCAGTTCTGTGCCGCCGGCACCCGGGAGCACAGGCAGCTTGACTGCAGGGTGGGAGGAGGGGACTGTAGACAAAGAGGAGGGAGGGGCTTCCCTGGTGGCCCAGTGGTTAGGAGTCCACCTGCCAGTGGGAAAAACAGGTCGGGTCCCTGGTCTGGGAAGATCACACATGCTGTGAACCAACCAGGCCTGTGGGCCGCAACGACTGAGCCGAGTTCTAGAGCCCATGAGCCTCAACCTCTGAAGCCCACATGCCTAGAGCCTGCACCTCACAACAAGAGAAGCCGAGTATCACAGCTAGAGAGTACCCTCTGCTCTCTAGAGCAACTAGAGGAAGCCCAGGCATGGCAATACAGGCCCAGGGCAGCCAAGAATAATAAACAAATGAGAGAGCAGGAACCAAGAGTGAGAAGTAGCCGTGTCTCTAGGGCTCTTTAGTTCACAATCCCTGGCTTAGCAAGGCCAAGTAGGTCCCTTCTACGTGCCTGCTCTTGGATTCGGTGAGATATCCCTGTATTTGTAGAACAATTCTTACTTTTGGCTCAATGTACCTCAAGTGGGTCTCTTTTCCTTGCAACCAAAGAGCGTCAGGTACAGGATAAGAGCTCCAAACTGGGGAAACATTTAATTTTTCTTGTTCAAGTTTTGAGAATAAAAAGAAGCACTATTCCCGGTGATACTAGGACTATAGGCGTAAACTGGGATAACACACGCAAACCAGGACATGTGGTTCCCCTATCTGTAAGTTAAAAGAAAAAAACCACATCACTTTCATCTCATTTCCTGCTTCAAAGGCCATCTGGAAGGGCATATTAGGCATGGGTTGTCATTCTCTCTGAGACAAACCCCATGGCAGGAAGCTGGTCCAAGGTAGTGGTGGGGGTGGGGTGGGGGTGGGAGAGGGCTCATGGACATGTTTTCCTGAACGGTTGACGGAAAGCTGATTCTGGCTGTTGAAGAAGGTCAGGGTTGTATTTCCTTTCCTTTCTTCTTGATAGATGAATGGGAAAAGGCCTGCTCTTTGATATTGGATTTTCCAAGGCCAAGAGGATGGGTGCCATCCCAGGAATGTACTGCTTTGTGGGCGGGACAGTGGGCAAGGACCTGAGGGAAGGAGTCGAGGGAGGCTCCAGAACAGCCCGAGCAGCCAGGGGGCTGGAGGTGTCGAGAGCTATAAGTGGCGGGGCCGGGGCCTCTGCCTGGGTCTCCAGCCATGGTCCTGGCAGGGCTGCTGCTGCTGCTCACTGTGCTAGCCAGCGCTCACCTGCTGTGGGGCCGGTGGAAGCTCAGAAACCTCCACCTCCCACCTCTGGTCCCCGGCTTCCTGCACCTGCTGCAGCCCAACCTCCCCATCCATCTGCTGAGCCTGACTCAGAAACTCGGGCCTATCTACAGGCTTCGCCTTGGGCTGCAAGGTGAGAGTCTGCTTCCTTCCTGGCCCACAGCAGTGAGGAGGGTTGGGGGTGTGCTTTCCTGCTGACTTCCTGCTTTTCCTACCACTCCCCCCCGCCAGAGGTGGTGGTGCTGAACTCCAAGAGGACCATTGAGGAGGCTATGATCAGGAAGTGGGTGGACTTTGCCGGCAGACCCCAGATACCATCCTGTAAGAGGTTGCTTGAGGGGAGAAGCAGGGCTTTGGGAGGCGGGAGAGGTCAGGCCTGTGGCTTCCTCGGTCAAGTCGACCCTCCCACCCCCAACCCCTCCTCGCAGACAAGCTGGTGTCTCAGCGCTGCCAGGACATCTCCCTGGGGGACTACTCTCTGCTCTGGAAGGCCCACAAGAAACTCACCCGCTCAGCCTTGCTGCTGGGCACCCGCAGCTCCATGGAACCCTGGGTGGAGCAGCTGACCCAGGAGTTCTGCGAGGTGAGCCTGGACACCCACAGTCAGCCCAGGTCAGCTTCACCCATCCTGGAAGACCCTCTTTTTTTTTTTTTTTTCACTTATATTACCCGAAGCATGTGGCATCTAGTTCCCTCACCAAGGACTGAACCTGGGCCCCCTGCATTAGGAGCAGAGGATTTAGCCTCTCGACCACCAGGGACGGCCCAGGTCCCTATTTACTTCATGCTTTTTCTCTTCAGCGCATGAGAGTCCAGGCCGGTGCCCCCGTGACCATCCAGAAGGAATTCTCTCTCCTCACCTGCAGCATCATCTGTTACCTCACTTTTGGAGACAAGGTCAAGGCTCTCTTGCCCTCCCATATACCTGCCCGCCCCCCCACCCCTGCAACCCCTCCCTGATCCTCTCCTGGTTCTGCACTGAAAGGATTTCCTCCTTTTTTGGCAGGAGGACACCTTAGTACATGCCTTTCACGACTGTGTTCAGGACTTGATGAAGACCTGGGACCACTGGTCCATCCAGATTTTGGACATGGTTCCTTGTCTCAGGGTGAGGAGGCACAGCCCCGACATGCCTGGTTTTGGGAGAAAGGGTGGGGATGGGAAACAGGCTTCCTTGCCAGCAGCTACACCTTCTTACTCTCTACTCCAGTTCTTCCCCAACCCTGGGCTCTGGAGGCTGAAGAAGGCCATAGAGAACAGGGACCACATGGTGGAGAAGCAGCTGAGGCGCCACAAGGTAGGAACCGTGCGTGGACCGGGCTCTTCCTAGGCCGGCAGCAGTGACGCTACTGCCCAGAGCCGGGCAGCTTCTGGGCCATCCCTGCAGTCCTGGACCCAAGGCACCCTCTAAACACTCTCCCCAAGCCAGGCACTCAGGCCGGCTCCTCCTCCCCTCCCCAGGAGAGCATGGTGGCCGGCCAGTGGAGGGATATGACGGACTACATGCTCCAGGGGGTAGGGAGGCAAAGAGTAGAAGAGGGCCCGGGACAGCTGCTGGAAGGACACGTGCACATGTCTGTGGTGGACCTTTTCATCGGGGGCACTGAAACCACGGCCAGCACCCTCTCCTGGGCTGTGGCCTTCCTGCTTCACCACCCCGAGGTATACCCTGGAGGAGGCCAAGGGGTCCTTCCTGGCAGCCTGGCCAGGGTGGTGGGAACCTAGCTCACTGGTGGCAATGCAGGCTGTGTTGTGGGGGTAGGACTGGGTGGGTCAGTGGGTTTTGCATGGGTTCTCCTACTTGGCACAAAGTCTCATGTGAGTTTCTCCAGGGAATGGTGGAAGTTTGGGCTTCCCTAGTGGCTTAGATGGTAAATAATCTGCTGCAATGCAGGAGACCTAGGTTCGGCTTGGGAAGATGCCCTGAAGAAGGGAATGGCAACCCATTCTAGTACTCTTGCCTGGAGAATTCCATGGACAGAGGAGTCTGGAGGGTTACAGTCCATGGGCTTGCAAAGACTGGGACATGACTGAGCGACTCACACACACACACATAGAGACACACGTGGGGGAGGTTGGCAGCTGGGGGCTGGCCAGTGACGGGATTGGGGCTCCATTTCCCAGATTCAGCGCCGACTTCAGGAGGAGTTGGATCGCGAGCTGGGCCCCAGAGCCTCGTGCTCCCGAGTCACTTACAAGGACCGTGCTCGGCTGCCTCTGCTCAACGCCACCATCGCGGAGGTGCTGCGCCTGCGGCCGGTCGTGCCCCTGGCCTTGCCTCACCGCACCACGCGGCCCAGCAGGTGACTCCGGAGGCCTAGGGATGAACGGCCAAGGCCCCAGCGGGGCCTCGGCGGGCCTCTCACTTAACCCTAACCCTCAGCATCTTCGGCTACGACATCCCTGAGGGCATGGTCGTTATCCCCAACCTCCAAGGTGCCCACCTGGATGAGACCGTCTGGGAGCAGCCGCACGAGTTCCGGCCGGGTGCGTGGTGGGGCGGGTGCCAGCGGTCGGGGGGTGGCGGTGCAGCGGGGCCCGTATCTGGCGGCCCCTGAGCCCGGATCGGTCCTTCCGCCCCGCAGACCGCTTCCTGGAGCCGGGCGCGAACCCCAGCGCGCTGGCGTTCGGCTGCGGGGCGCGCGTGTGCCTGGGCGAGTCGCTGGCGCGCCTGGAACTCTTCGTGGTGCTCCTGCGACTGCTGCAGGCCTTCACCCTGCTGCCGCCGCCCGTGGGCGCCCTGCCGTCGCTGCAGCCGGATCCCTACTGCGGCGTCAACCTCAAGATACAGCCTTTCCAGGTGCGGCTGCAGCCCCGGGGGGTGGAGGCCGGGGCCTGGGAGGGCGCTACTGCCCAGTGATGGGGGAGGAGTGGGGGGGAGGACTCGCCCAGTCACGTGCCTCGGTGTCTCCTTTTATTGCTCCCGTACAAACCCTTGCCCTCCCCCCTGTAAACATGGTGCTGTGAGATCGCGGGTGGAGAAGGCTTCCGCTGGTGGCTGGATGGTCAAGGTGGCCCCTGGCTCTTCTCTCGGCGCAACCCCTCAGTGCTCGGCAGTCATGGTGGGGCGCTGGAGGGGTGAGCGGCGGCTCAGCCTCCCCGGCCCGGGGGCCGGTAGTTTCTTGGTCTCAGCTTCATTTCCGTGAAGGGCACTGAGAAATCGAAGCCCTTCCAGTAGTACCAGCTCACTCCCTGGGAAGGGGGTTGTTGGGAGAGAGTCAGTGTCAGCCGTTCAGCTCCCACCTGCCCTCTCCTCTGGGGAGATGGTTCCTGAAATCAATCAGCCATTCTCCCTGTCTCCCCTTTTCCTTTTAAACCCTCAACTGCAAAGGACTGAAGCAGAATCGTGAGCTGTCCCTTTACATCCAATAAATCATCTCCTCCTCAAGATAACTTGGTGAGATTGGCATTATTGCTCCATTTCACAGGCGAGAACCCTGAAGCGCTGGACTATTCAATAACTTATCACACTGTGTGTCACAGACACCCAGGCAGGTGGAGCCCCAAGCACCCCCAGTTTGGTGTGGCTCCCCCAGACCTCTCACCTGGTGGTCCACTGTGCTCCCATAAAGCCCGTTGAGGTTGGCATAGTGGCAGTTCCTGTACCACCAGGCCCCTCGGTAAGAGACGGCACAGGAGATGAGCAAGTTGTTGGGGTCTCGGTCCCGGGCAGAGAAGACACTGCCGCTGTGGTAGCTCATGGAGTCCCCTGGCAGGGCGTGGAAGGAGCAGTGAGGTCCCTTCCTCTCCTCTCCCGGCTCTCCCTGCCCGCCCCCCAGACTGAGCCCTCACCTGCGGTGCCATGGTAGCCTTCCAGGTGGAGGCGGTAGTACTCATCGGCCGAGTCCACTTGGAAGGAGTCGTACTGGGCAAACACGGCCTCGTCCCCAGCCCGCAGGTCCACGCGCAAGGAGTAGTCACCGGCTTTGGTCAGGCTGTGCAGGGCCTCATTGCCTGTGGGTGGGGAGTTTGTGCTCGTGGGGCAGTGTGAGTCCACAGGGCCCCAATCCCTTCCCTGGTCCCCCAGTCCCTGTGAGACACTCACCCAACCAGAACTCCCCAGAGATGTTCCCAAAACCATGGGCGTAGTCCTCCCAGTCCCTCCAGAAGTCAGTTTTTCCATCCATGCGGCGCTGGAATACCTGGAAAGTAGGTGGTGGTACCATCAGCCTGTGGTTCCCGGCCTGGCAACCCCTCCTGATACAGACCCCATGGGCTTCTGACCGCCACGCACCAGCCAGCCACCCCCATCGGTCTCCATGTCGCAAAACACATTCAGGGGTCGCTCGCGGTTGCCATTGAGGAAGATGGTGGTGGTCCTTGATGTGCTGACCCCGTTCTGCATCTCCTCCCCACAGTCCCGGGGGAAGGGGATCCGCAGTCCACCTGGGGAGAGCAGTGAGGGGCCAGTTCTTTATCCAGATCCTAGACCCCTGCTACCCAAGCATCCCTCAGACTCAGGTCTCAGGGCCCGAGTACCAGTGGTGAAGGACGTGGACACGGGGGGAGTGAAGCTGTCGCCCCACATGGCCCGGAGCCAGGTGCTGTAGGGGGTGGAGGGAAAGAGGCCGTGGAGCCGGTGAGAGGTGACCCCTCCTGGGAGCAGGATCTCCTGCAGAACAGAGAAGGGGTGGTCAGGGGAGAGGGAGGTGGTGCCCACCCCCAGGAGCCTCTGGACCGGAACCCAGGGAGGGAGCTGGCCTGAGGAGCAGGGCTTGGGGCACCTGGGTCTGTCCCCCTGGGGTGTTGAAGCTGAGCAGGTAACCAGTTGGGGAAACTTCGGGTGCTGTCCAACTGAGCAGGGCTGTGCGGGGGGTCACTTCCTTGGCCTCCAAGTCCTGGGGTGCCTCCAACCCTGAGAGTGGGAGGAAGAGAAGATGGAGATGAGGCCCTTCCTGGCTCTCTTGCTCCTCCCCCTGCCCCTCCGTCCCATGCACCTCACGGACCACACCTGTGGTGAAGGTGATGCTGGCTGGGGAGGTGAAGTTGGGGCCCCGAAGGCCACGCAAGGTTGCCGTGTAGTTGGTGTGGGTCACCAGGCCCTGCAAGGGGTAGTCCACGGCGCTCCCAGGGGCTGAGGCCTGGAGGGAAGGGGCTGGGAGGGGGCTGGTATCAGCGCTGCCCTGCTGGAGCCCAGCCTGTCCTCTGCTCCCCCTCTCTGAACAAGTATCCCCCCAGAGGCCTCAACCAGCCTCACTCACCCCCTAGGGCTGTGACCTTGACGTCATAGGTATCCACCGGGGTCTGGGGGGGCTTCCAGTGCAGCAGGGCAGATTCATCAGTCAGGTTCAGTGCCCGCAGCTGGGTGGGGCCATCAGGAACTGGGAGCAGAGCGGGGGCGGGGAGGGAGGGGCTGGCGCTCAGGACTGGTCCTGGCTGCTCTCCCCACCTGTCACCTTCCCAAACTCCGCTGCACTTCTTGTCTGCCATTGGAGCCTCCAACAACCCCATTCCCCTCCTCTTCCCCATTCAACTCCCCCCAGCGCCCTCATTTTCTCCCCCTATTTCCTGCCCGGGATCCCAGTCCTGCTCACCTGTGGTCAGGAAGCCCGTGAGAGGCTCACTTTCCTCAAAGCCACGGACGGAGACCACAGTCACCTCGTATTGAGCTCCTGGGATCAGCCCCTCGAGTTTCTGGGTCCGGCCATCCACCTGCACACTCAGTGGCTCCCCTGGAAACAGACAGTGGGCTGGGAGGTGGGGGCGGCCAGGGAGGCAAGGAGTAACGACGGGGTGGGCAGGGTGCAGGGGGAAAAGGGCAAGGACACAGGCCGAAGGGTATTACCTCCATCTGCCAGTTGGTAGGAAACTTTGAAGCCGTCCACCCTGGATGTTGGGGGTGTCCAGCTGACCCTGGCTGAGGTCTCCCTGATTTCGCTGAATTGGAGGTCACGGGGGCTCTCCAGAACTGATGGGAGGGATGTGCGAGGAATGATGACGAGGGCATGGGGTGGGGAGGCTCCTTCTCCCGGGGCCCCACAGCCTCCAGACATGCTCATCACCACCCCCCTTTTCTCTGGACCTAGTAATGGAAGCTGCTGTGCAGATTCCAAGCTCTCCACCACTCACCAACTCCCGCTCTGGCTGTGGCACTAGGTCCCACCCTACAAAGTACAAGACCCCCAGTTTGGGGCAGGGCGCCTACGTGCCCAGGACGGAGCCTCACCTGGGCTGAGGGTCCGGGCTGTGCCCTGGATGCTGTCGGCCTTGTGGGGCCCGCGCAGCCCGTACAATGTAAGGGTGTACAGGGTCCCTGGATGCAGGTCCCGCAGCACGGCCGAGCGCCGTGTCCCTGGCACCGTCAGCTCCCGCTGCAGCAGGGGACGTAGCTGTGGTTCCAGGGTGCTTGGAGATGGGACTCCGAAGCGGAGCAGGAAGGAGTCAAAGGCCTCGGGTGGGGCCTCCCAGTTGAGCCGCAGTGAACTCGTGGTCACATCAGTCACCGACAGGTGAGACAGCCTTGGCCCGGGCTCTCCGGGCGTCTGACCCGCAGGAACTGGCCCTGCAGAGTGGGTGGGAGAGAAGGGTTTGGAGGCAGAAGTACACCAGCTAGGTGCCCTGAGGCAGGTCCCTTCCTGGCCCTCATTTCCTTTCTGTAAAATGGGGCTAATGAGGGGCTGCCACCCATAATGACAGGTCAGACCCATAATGACAACACGTGTGTAGGGCCAAGGCCTGCCGGAGCGCCCCTTCCTCCCTCCATGGCGCCCTCCTCATGTTCGTTCCCCGTGGGCACCACTTCTGGGCACCCCCTTTTGCCTTCCCAGTCCCAGACTAGAGGCAGCCAAAGCCAGGGGGCCAGCCCCTCTGCGGGCAGTACCTGTCGTGCCCTCAGCTGAGACGGGCCCCAGGCGCTTCCCTTCGTGGAGGCCGTAGAGGAAGAACCTGTAGGAGGTGCTGGGCTCCAGGCCTGACACGAGGACCTTGTTCTGGTTGCCCCCCACGAGCAAGGCCTGGGGCTGCCCATCTGTGTCCTGATACTGGACCACGAAGGAGTCAAAGGGGCCCTGGACCACGCTCCAGGAGAGGCGCAGGGAGTCCGGGGACACGTCCCTCACTGCCAGCACCCCTAGGCGGGGCCCTTCAGGGGGCTTGGGGGCTTCCGTGGCTGCGCGCCAGGGCGCTGGAGTGTCCTCTTCTGGGGCTGTGTGGGAGAAGCCCAGGGAGAGGCTGAGTGCAGGGCGGGGTTGCAGAGGGGCCCTCCCACTCCGTCTCACCTTCCAGAGAGGGTCAGGGCTGAGGCTGAGGGGGGGCACTTTTCCATCCTGGCCACAGCAGCCAAGTGGAGAGAAGACAGGGACGCAGGCTCTCCTAGCATTTTCCTTCTCTTGAATCTGCTGCATCCCTGCTGAGACCCTGACTCCCCCTCCCCTACCCGGGACACTCTGAGCGCCAGCCCATGGCCCATGGCCTCTCTGTGGGGCTCCTGTGCTGCCTGAATCCTTCGCTTGTTTTCTCCTTCCCTGCCCCAGGTCTCAGCGTGCCCCCCTCTAGATGTCTGCATGGGCCTGCTCCCTCCCCAACCCCCAGGGCGGCCTGAGGCAGGACTCAGTCCCTCCCTGAGCTCAGGGCACACGGGCCTCCCTGCTGAGAAGGCCTGAGGATGGAACTGGCAGGTGAGCTTGGAGAGCGACTCCCACCAGCCGGGCTGATGCGGGGCTGGAGGGGAGGGCACGATATTAGGAAGTCTGGAAGGGGAACTCCATCAGTGCAGTCACTCCTATTGCTCTCTATGCTCCTTGCCTGCCTTGTTTTCCAGTAATTTTCCACTTGAGAAAATGCTCCTGACTCATCCACGGGAGGGGGTTTGCCTTATCCGGGCAAGGCCGCTGCCGCTGCCGGGAGGTAAGAGATGACCCAGTAGGGTGATAGGGAGCAGCTGGCAGCTGTGGGGCTGGGGTGGGGGATGGGGAGGGGAGGCAGGAGGTTAGGGACCCTTGCCAGGGCTTTGTCTTTCTGCTTGTCTTGGCTCTGCTTTTGAGGGATCCCTTGATCACTGTTCCAAGGCTCTTCCTCCTGAGCCCCTTGGGCCTCCACCTTGACCACTCCTGCCTGACCTGCAGCACAGAGGCCTGGGGACACGCACTCAGGCCAGTTTGCAGGGACCAAGCAGCACGGCCTCCTGCTCACCTGTCATTCCCAGGACAGAGGCGGGGCCCAGGCCTCCTGCTCACCTGTCATTCCCAGGACAGAGGCGGAACCCAGGCGCTGTCCTCCGAGGAGCCCGTAGAGCAGAAACTTGTATTTCCTGCCGGGCTCCAGGCCCTCTACGGTGAACTCCCTCTGGTCTGTGGCCACAGGCACCATCCGGGGCTGCCCATCTGTGCCCCTGTACTGGACCACGAAGGAGTCAAAGGGGCCCCGGGCCACCGTCCATGAGAGGCGCAGGGAGTTTGGGGTCTCATCCGTCACTGTCAGCTCCCCCAGGCGGGGTGGGGGCTGTCGTTCCTTCTCCAGGGGGGCTGTGGGGAGAGTGGGGGTGGGGGAGAAACCCTTAATTAAGAGCTGCCTTTATCTCAGCCAGGGCAACTTCTAGGAGGAGGGAGGGTCCTCCCGCAACCTGGGGAGACAGTCTGTCCCAGCTCTGCCCTTCCAAAGGAGCCCAGTTTCCTCCTCTGGGGGCCACTGCCCGAACTTCTGGCCCCCACTGCCTCCCCTCTGTGATGAGGGTGCAGTAAATGCAGAAAAGATCACCTCATCAGAGAGGGCAGGCTGGGGTTACAGGAAGGGCCTCAGTTTCCCCTGACCCCTGGCCCCCAGAGCTGGGAATGTGGCCAGAGCTGAGAAAGGCGTCCAGAGAATGTCTAGGTTGTCAGGGAGATGCCCCCAAACAGTCAGAGCTGGCCCGGGCAGCCAGCCAAGCTCCTGGGTTCTCATCGCTGGCCATGACCTCCCCCTGCCTTGCCATCAGCTTGGGCTCTCCTTGCCACCTGCTTCCAGTCGGCACTAACGCCACTAGAGCAGGGTGGCCGCGTGGGGCAGGGGGAGAAGCCAGGGGCAGAGCCGAGAGGACAAAGGGCAGAGCGGAGCACAAAAGGGACTTGTCTAGGTGGGCATGGGTGCTGACTGATGAGGGTTGGAGAAGCCTGTACCCAGTCTCCACAGTGAGGGTTTGGGGAAGATAATTATGGAGTCTGAGACCCCCAGGCCCCAACTGGCCATGTGCCCCATCCTTGTCTGGCCAGCGTGACTCATGGTCCTAGAGGTGGGGTAAGGGTCAGTGACCCACCTCCACCCCTTCCTCAAGGGGCTGAGTCATGGTCACAAGACACTAGATTTTTCCATGGTCTTTCTGCAGCCAAACCCTCCCATATTTTCCACCTCTTGCCATAGAACTGGAATGGAGGGAGGAGGATGTGAACATTTATTGAGCCCTATTAGATATTATTCATAACCATTATGCAGGTCTGGAAACTGAGGCACAAGGAAAAGAAGTGGCCTGTCCAAGCCCACATAGCTGGCAATCAGAAATTGCATACAGGTCTGCTTGGCTCCAAAGTCTGAGATCTTTTTATTATATTGCCAATAAGAGATTGAAGGAAATAAACGCTTAGAACAGTGCCTGGCATTCAGTAGGGACTCAATAAATATTTGCTTTTGGTGTTATGATTGCCATGTCGAAATCCCCGGGGCCAGCTCTGGGGGCTCAGATGAAAGACAACTCTGGAAAAGGCCGCGGGCGGGGGGACCCGGGGCTCACCTGTGCCGCCTTCAGCGGAGATGGGGCCCAGTCGTTTCCTGCCTGCCAGCCCATAGAGCAGGAACTTGTATTTCCTACCGGGCTCCAGGCCGGGGACGGTGACCTCGCGCTGGTCGGCGGCCACAGGCACCACGTGGGGCTGCCCGTCCCTGTCTTTGTACTGGATCACGAAGGAGTCGAATTCACCCTCAGGGACTGTCCAGGAGAGGCCCACGGAGTCCGGGGTCACATCTGTCACTGTCAGCTCCCCCAGGCGGGGAGCAGGTTTTGTGTCTGGGACTGGACATAGGCGGAACCCAGGCGCTGTCCTCCGAGGAGCCCGTAGAGCAGAAACTTGTATTTCCTGCCGGGCTCCAGGCCCTCTACGGTGAACTCCCTCTGGTCTGTGGCCACAGGCACCATCCGGGGCTGCCCATCTGTGCCCCTGTACTGGACCACGAAGGAGTCAAAGGGGCCCCGGGCCACCGTCCATGAGAGGCGCAGGGAGTTTGGGGTCTCATCCGTCACTGTCAGCTCCCCCAGGCGGGGTGGGGGCTGTCGTTCCTTCTCCAGGGGGGCTGTGGGGAGAGTGGGGGTGGGGGAGAAACCCTTAATTAAGAGCTGCCTTTATCTCAGCCAGGGCAACTTCTAGGAGGAGGGAGGGTCCTCCCGCAACCTGGGGAGACAGTCTGTCCCAGCTCTGCCCTTCCAAAGGAGCCCAGTTTCCTCCTCTGGGGGCCACTGCCCGAACTTCTGGCCCCCACTGCCTCCCCTCTGTGATGAGGGTGCAGTAAATGCAGAAAAGATCACCTCATCAGAGAGGGCAGGCTGGGGTTACAGGAAGGGCCTCAGTTTCCCCTGACCCCTGGCCCCCAGAGCTGGGAATGTGGCCAGAGCTGAGAAAGGCGTCCAGAGAATGTCTAGGTTGTCAGGGAGATGCCCCCAAACAGTCAGAGCTGGCCCGGGCAGCCAGCCAAGCTCCTGGGTTCTCATCGCTGGCCATGACCTCCCCCTGCCTTGCCATCAGCTTGGGCTCTCCTTGCCACCTGCTTCCAGTCGGCACTAACGCCACTAGAGCAGGGTGGCCGCGTGGGGCAGGGGGAGAAGCCAGGGGCAGAGCCGAGAGGACAAAGGGCAGAGCGGAGCACAAAAGGGACTTGTCTAGGTGGGCATGGGTGCTGACTGATGAGGGTTGGAGAAGCCTGTACCCAGTCTCCACAGTGAGGGTTTGGGGAAGATAATTATGGAGTCTGAGACCCCCAGGCCCCAACTGGCCATGTGCCCCATCCTTGTCTGGCCAGCGTGACTCATGGTCCTAGAGGTGGGGTAAGGGTCAGTGACCCACCTCCACCCCTTCCTCAAGGGGCTGAGTCATGGTCACAAGACACTAGATTTTTCCATGGTCTTTCTGCAGCCAAACCCTCCCATATTTTCCACCTCTTGCCATAGAACTGGAATGGAGGGAGGAGGATGTGAACATTTATTGAGCCCTATTAGATATTATTCATAACCATTATGCAGGTCTGGAAACTGAGGCACAAGGAAAAGAAGTGGCCTGTCCAAGCCCACATAGCTGGCAATCAGAAATTGCACACAGGTCTGCTTGGCTCCAAAGTCTGAGATCTTTTTATTATATTGCCAATAAGAGATTGAAGGAAATAAACGCTTAGAACAGTGCCTGGCATTCAGTAGGGACTCAATAAATATTTGCTTTTGGTGTTATGATTGCCATGTCGAAATCCCCGGGGCCAGCTCTGGGGGCTCAGATGAAAGACAACTCTGGAAAAGGCCGCGGGCGGGGGGACCCGGGGCTCACCTGTGCCGCCTTCAGCGGAGATGGGGCCCAGTCGTTTCCTGCCTGCCAGCCCATAGAGCAGGAACTTGTATTTCCTACCGGGCTCCAGGCCGGGGACGGTGACCTCGCGCTGGTCGGCGGCCACAGGCACCACGTGGGGCTGCCCGTCCCTGTCTTTGTACTGGATCACGAAGGAGTCGAATTCACCCTCAGGGACTGTCCAGGAGAGGCCCACGGAGTCCGGGGTCACATCTGTCACTGTCAGCTCCCCCAGGCGGGGAGCAGGTTTTGTGTCTGGGACTGGACAAGAGAGAGGTGCATGGAATGTGACAGAAATGAAGCAGGCAGCCTCCTCAGGGTGCTAGGGTCTCGGTGCTGGCCCTGGGTGCTGGGAGGGGGTGACAAGGTCACAGGTCAGGAAGAGGGGAGGCAGAGGAGTAGGGATTAAAGAGGGGCCAGGGAAGAAAACAAGTGTCCCTGGGGATATAGGAGGAATAGGATGGGAACGAGAGGGTAACTGGGTACTCAGGACTTGGATTTCACTGAACCCGGTAAATAAATGGGTCTGGGGTGTGGAGCATGGAAATGTGAAATTCCACAAGGGAGCGGAGGGTGGTCAGGTGGCTATAGGGGAAAGGTGGCCTCCAGCCCACACTCACGAGTCTTTGCGTCTGCAGAGACTGGGCCGTGTCGTTTCTCATCCCGGAGTCCGAACAGGAGGAACTTGTACTTGCGGCCGGGGGCCAGACTCGAAACTGTGACCTCTCGGAGGTCTCCAGCCACAGGCACTGCCTGGGGCTGCCCCTGCACATCCTTGTACTGGACCAGGAAGGAGTCAAAGGGCCCCTGCTCCACTGTCCATGAGAGACGGGCTGTGTCCGAGGTCACGGCTGCCACCGCCAGCTCCCCCAGGCGGGGTGCCAGGGGCTGCTCTGTAGTCAGGGAGGCTGGAACAGAGCAGAGGAGGCTGTGGTCAACGACAGGACTCTGGGCCAGAGAGGGGGCGCTGCTCCCTGGCTGTGAAATGACCATTTGCAGCAAATCTTAACGGCTTCACGTGTCCCAGGCACTGCTGTAGGCAGTTAGCAAATCGTGCATTTAATCCTCACACAGCCGCTGAAGTAGGTGCTTTTATCCTCGGCACCCTTGTGGGCATCCGTGGTGCAGAGAGGTTAAGAAACATTTGCAAAATGAGTACCTTCAGAGCAGGATTCAACCTAGAGAACCTGGTTCTCCATCTGTGTGCCAAGCTGCTAAAATGCTTGGTCGGGGAGGCTGAGGAAGCCACACATGAACACCTGAGCAGGTCTGAGGGTCCAGATCATGAAGGAAGGAAGAAAGCTGAAACGTGTGGGGCAGAGGCTACCTGCCGAGCTGACCCCGAGCACACCGTCCATCAATCCTCGCGCAATTCGAGCATGGGGTGGGACCCTCAGCACCACGTGAGGAAAGAGAACAGGCCCCATTTGCGAGAAGTGCTGATGTCTCAAAGAGGGAAACACAAGGGCAGCAGAGGGAAACCTAGGGCTCGGGGCTCGCTCTCCTACTCACCGGTCGCGCCCACGGTGGACGCGGGGCCCACGCGCCGCCCCCCGTGCAGGCCGTACAGGTGCATCTTGTACTTGCGTCCGGGCTCCAGGCCCCCAACGGTCACCTCCGTCTCCTGGCCCCCGACACGCACCACCTGGGGCCCGCCCCTGCCCTTGTACTGGACGGTGAAGGAGTCAAAGTGGCCCTGGGGGATGGTCCAGGAGAGGCTCAGCGAGTCCGGAGAGGATCCCGTCACCGTCAGCTCCCCCAGGAGGGGCTCCTCGGGGGGTTCCGGGGCCTCTGTGCTGGGCTCCGTGGGGCTGGGGGTCTCCTCCACCTCTGTGGGGCTGGGGGTCTCCTCCACCTCTGTGGGGCTGGGGGTCTCCTCCACCTCTGTGGGGCCGGGGGTCTCCTCCATCTTTGTGGGGCCGGGGGTCTCCTCCTCTGCAGCTGAGAAGGAGGGACACATAGAGGGTGAGGCAGGGTCCCCAGGAGACGTCCTTAGTCTCCTCCTAAGCCTTGGCTTTGACTCCGGGCCCTAAAGTCAGTTCAGAGGAGCTGGTCCTTGGGGCTGGGTGGTCCTGCTTGGTCCACTCCTCACAGACATGCCCAGAGCCCCTGGGGTCAGCTGTGGGGACCAGGGCCGCCACCAGCATGGCTCACAGAGGCTCTTCTCTGCCCAGATGGACGCACAAAGGTCACCATAGCTCAGCCTCGAGGAGGGGGGCCTCCCACACCCCACTCCCCCATCGCCTGAGGGGGTGATGTCCCACTAGGTCCCATCCTGGGGCTTCCACCGTCCACTCACTGGTCACCCCGATGACAGAGACGGGGCCCACGCGCTGGCGGTCGTGGAAGCCGTACAGGTTCATCTTGTACTTGTGGTCTGGCTCCAGGCCCGAGATGGTGACCTCATCCTCGTCCCCGGGCACCCTCACTGCCTTGGGCTGCCCGTCCCCGTTCTTGTACTGGATCAGGAAGTGGTCAAACTGGCCCTCGGGGACGGTCCAGGAGAGGCTCAGGGAGTCAGGGGTGGCATCCGTCACGGTCACCTCCCCCAGGCGGGGCTTGGTGGGAGGTTCGGGGACCGCGGTGGAGGGGGTTTGGGTGGTCACGGCATCGTAGTCCGGAGCTGCACAGAGACATACAGGACAGGTGAGGTCTCCTCAGTCCTCAGTTCAGCATATAAAGGGGTATATTACAAAAATAAAATAATCAGGTACAGGACATGTCTATCCACAGGAGCTCTAGCTCCTCTTTCTCTTAACTCTTTCCTTCTGGTCCTTTTAATGTCAGCCTTCCTGGCACCTTAGCCTCATCTGCCCTGCTCCCACCCATAGCTACCAGCACCCTTCCTCACACGAGGCCCACATGGCCACTGTGCTCCGGGCCTCCCTCCACTGTGGTCTCACTGCATCTTAACTCCTTTTGGCTCATGTCTTGGCCCTCAAGCAGCTCAGAAGCCCCATCCCCCTTCTCTAATCAGAAACCTGGAGTCTTCTTGGATCCGTTCCTGTTGCCATCTGCCGTCTTCCCAGGTGGTGCTAGCGGGAAAGAACCCGCCTGCCAATGCTGGAGACTAAGAGATGCGGGTTCAACTCCTGGGTCGGGAAGATCCCCTGGAGGAAGCAGGGCAACCCACTCCAATATTCCTGCCTGGAGAGTCCCAGGGACAGAGGAGCCTGGCGGGCTCAGATGCGACTGAAGTGACTTAGCACGCACCAGCTGCCGTAAGACTCAGATTCTCTCTCTGGAGTTCTCTCTCTGTCCGATTCTCTCTTGAGTCCCTTCTGCATCTTCTCACTCCTCACACCTGCAGCCCCACCACCCTGTCTGGGACGCCCTTACCTGTCACCTGGGTTACCACCTCCCTATGCCTCTCTCTGCCTCCCGCCTCCACCTGTTCTTCACAGGGAGCCAGAATGAGTCTTTAAAAGCACATCCGAGGGTCTCAGTCTTGGCATAAAACTGTGAAGCAGTCCTCTCAATTCTGGGAGAGCAATTCCTGGCTTCCTGAGCAGCCCCAACCTCTCTACCCCCATCTCAAGACTCTCTCTCCCACTCCAAGAATTTTGTACAAAATCCTCTCTTGTGCCATGATGTTCTTAGTACTGAGACCCTTCATCCTGTCTGTAAGTGTCACCAAGATAAAGCCTGCTGGTCGTCAAGTCTCAGCTGTCCTGTGGGAACCCGTGGACACCCGTGGGCAGGCAGGCTGGTGTTGGCCTCACTGCCCAGTTTTGGCCTGGCCGTGGGGCTTCCTGTCACCTACACATCCCCCTTTGCTGGTCCACAGCCTGTCTGTGAGCCCCGTAGCATAAGAACTGGTTTCTCTGCCACGTTCAAGGTTTATCTCAGTGAACCTCCTCAGTGCTTAGCTCGGGCCACCCACATCTTTCTTGAACCACTGGTGTCACAAGTCTGTTAACACCCAAACTGTGCGGCTAGGGGGCGTTTCAGTCAAGACGCTACATTCTGAGCACACTCCTGCCTTCCGCCACAGCCTCCAGTCAACTACACAGAGGCCGAGCTTGCCTGAGCTCCTGTGAGGACTCAGGCATGCAAGCACGATTCTGTCTGATAGAATCTAGGGAAGTGTCCAATTGCTTTGTGAGGAGCTTTAGCAGAGTGTGGTCCCTGGACCAGCAGCATCAGCATCAGGAAGGACTTTAGAAATCCAGTGCGTCCAGCCCCAGCCCAAACCTGCCAAATCTGAATCTGCCTTTTAACAAGAAGCCTCGACCATCTGATGTTCTGGAAAAGACACGCCGCTGAGAATATTTATATTTTCATTAAGATGGGAATAAAGGGAAACTCTTCCAGGACCCGTCCTCCCCATCCTGCACCCCATGCTCCCCACCTCACTCCCTATCCTCACTCACCGGTCACGCCCACGGTGGACGCGGGGCCCACGCGCCGCCCCCCATGCAGGCCGTACAGGTGCATCTTGTACTTGCGTCCGGGCTCCAGGCCCCCAACGGTCACCTCCGTCTCCTCGCCCCCGACACGCACCACCTGGGGCCCGCCCCTGCCCTTGTACTGGATGGTGAAGGAGTCAAAGTGGCCCTGGGGGACGGTCCAGGAGAGGCTCAGCGAGTCCGGAGAGGATCCCGTCACCGTCAGCTCCCCCAGGAGGGGCTCCTCGGGGGGCTCCGGGGCCTCTGTGCTGGGCTCCGTGGGGCTGGGGGTCTCTTCCACAACCTCCTGAGGGTCTGAGAAAAGAGATTGGGGGCAGAGGCTTAGATGGCGACTTGCTTTGACGTCTGCTGATATCAACAGAGACAACCAGCGAAACATCCAGTGAAACACTCCTCAAGCTGCAGGCCTGGAGGCTCACGCAGCCTCTGGGTGCAGCATTCGGAGACTCCACGCCGGGGAGACCGAGACACGCCCGACCCCGTGATATACTGGCTGGCAGGCACCATGAACCTTCAGAAGGCAATTCGGACATGCATGTCGGGAGCCAAAATACTGCTCATTTCCTTTGAACCAATAATCTCATTTCTGGGCAGCTATCCTAAGAAAATTATTAAAAAGCAGGAAAAGTTGTATCACGGGAGTTCATTTTGGGATTATTCATGACAGCAAGATGTGTCAGGACTCCAAAGGAACCACAGAAGAAGATTAATTTTGTTATGGCACTTTCACCATGAAGCATCAAATGGCCATTAAAATGATGATTAATGACGGTTGTGTAGCCACAGGATAAAAGCTCTCAGTGTAACTTAGGTACAAAAAAAGTTAAGAGCCAAGAATCACACGAACACTCTGCAACCTGAAAACATGCTGGCATGGAAACCACAGAAAGAGAGAGTGTTACACACATTGTTATGAATGGTGGCTCTTGGGTGAGAATGTGGGCCGATGAGAGATTTTTTCCCCTACTTTCCAAACTTTCCATCATGTTGCTCTATGCTTTTCAGATAAAAATACAGACTTAAAAAGAAACTCTGGATTATAAAAATTAGTAGTCCCATGGTGGATGTGGAGTAGGGACATGGGTCCCTCTGTGCTTTTTGCATATGCTTGTGATTTGCATGATAGGGGGCCCTCTGTCCGAAGTGTCTTCAGGAGGGGAGAGTGAACCTCACAGAGACAGTTGACTCACCCCACGAAAGATTGACTCTCAGGAGCTGGGTTCTCCCACGTGCAGAGGAACCCTGGTGACATATTGTCACCAGGCATAAAACTCCAGCTGACAGTGACTTAGAAAAGCCACCCTGACTACAAGGGGAATTTAATTCCCCTTGGGGATTTTTTTTTCATTTTTTAGAGACTAGAAATTGTAACTTTTTCATAATCATCAATGAAATAAATTGCAAGAATGATGAGCGGAAAAGATGGAAGGAATACAAAAGAGGAGATGATGTACTGAAAAAAAATTTCCTGATTATAAAAGAAAAACTGCTTGTCACTTAAGAAAATGTAAATGACACAGAACAGAACAAAATGGGAAAAAAAGCACAATGGGAAAAATAAAAGCAAAATGGGAAAAATATGCTATTGTGTTCCACAAGTCATGCATCCCGTGGGATGTTTCCTTCCAGTTGTCTTACTATACAAGTTATTTTCAAGTGGTTTTGATTAGCCTCCTTACAAACATTGTAAACTCATTTCATTGTAAAGTATAAAGTAATTGTCTTCTGTTTAAACATTTCAATGATGCCATAATAGGTCATTTTACAGATTGTTGTCTAATTACTTAATCATCTCAGTGTGGTTGGATTGTTTCTTTCATTCTTTCTTTTTCCCTTGTAACAAAGAATGCTGTGATTTGTGATTAAGATGGAAAGAAAAGAAAATTCTAGTGAAGTCAAGCTTGGTCTGAGCCTGACACATTTCACCCTTCGAGGCAGCCAGTGACTGACCATCAGAGGAGGTCATGCTACTGTGGACAATGAGGCTGTGGATTGACAACGGCCAGACCACTACACACGGGTCACGGTCCAGGGCCGTGGAGGAACGGCATAAAAGGGGTTCAAGGTCTGGTGAAACAAAAGGACAGTCAACCAGGTCACCCATGAGGAAAAGGTATTTCCACCCCGGAGACCCCTGAGCCCCACCCTCACTCACCGGTCACGCCCACGGTGGACACGGGGCCCACGCGCCGCCCCCCGTGCAGGCCGTACAGGTGCATCTTGTACTTGCGTCCGGGCTCCAGGCCCCCAACGGTCACCTCCGTCTCCTGGCCCCCGACACGCACCACCTGGGGCCCGCCCCTGCCCTTGTACTGGACGGTGAAGGAGTCAAAGTGGCCCTGGGGGATGGTCCAGGAGAGGCTCAGCGAGTCCGGAGAGGATCCCGTCACCGTCAGCTCCCCCAGGAGGGGCTCCTCGGGGGGTTCCGGGGCCTCTGTGCTGGGCTCCGTGGGGCTGGGGGTCTCCTCCACCTCTGTGGGGCTGGGGGTCTCCTCCACCTCTGTGGGGCTGGGGGTCTCCTCCACCTCTGTGGGGCCGGGGGTCTCCTCCATCTTTGTGGGGCCGGGGGTCTCCTCCTCTGCAGCTGAGAAGGAGGGACACATAGAGGGTGAGGCAGGGTCCCCAGGAGACGTCCTTAGTCTCCTCCTAAGCCTTGGCTTTGACTCCGGGCCCTAAAGTCAGTTCAGAGGAGCTGGTCCTTGGGGCTGGGTGGTCCTGCTTGGTCCACTCCTCACAGACATGCCCAGAGCCCCTGGGGTCAGCTGTGGGGACCAGGGCCGCCACCAGCGTGGCTCACAGAGGCTCTTCTCTGCCCAGATGGACGCACAAAGGTCACCATAGCTCAGCCTCGAGGAGGGGGGCCTCCCACACCCCACTCCCCCATCGCCTGAGGGGGTGATGTCCCACTAGGTCCCATCCTGGGGGTTCCACCGTCCACTCACTGGTCACCCCGATGACAGAGACGGGGCCCACGCGCTGGCGGTCGTGGAAGCCGTACAGGTTCATCTTGTACTTGTGGTCTGGCTCCAGGCCCGAGATGGTGACCTCATCCTCGTCCCCGGGCACCCTCACCGCCTTGGGCTGCCCATCTCCGTTCTTGTACTGGATCAGGAAGTGGTCAAACTGGCCCTCGGGGACGGTCCAGGAGAGGCTCAGGGAGTCGGGGGTGGCGTCCGTCACGGCCAGCTCCCCCAGGCGGGGCTTGCTGGGAGGTTCGGGAGCTGCAGTAGGCAGGTCTGTTGGGGCTGGGGTCATTTCTTGGTCTTTTTCTGAGGCTGGATCAGGAGACAAAGAGAACGGTGACATGTTTCCTGAGCTCCCTCCTAACAGGACGGATTCTGGGATTTCTCCGAGACACACCAGGGCGCTGAAGCTGGGACGCCAGTGACCCAGGGTTAAGACATCATTTCCCTAGTTTAAATGTACAGCTTCCAGGGGCAGGGCACATACTGCGGAGATGTCAAGATGGTACGGTGGGACGCCGCTGACCTCAGCACGTGCAGCATGGAACCTGCAGGAGCTGCTGAGCGAGTTTACTTGGTGGGCCAGGACTCATGCTTTGTAACAGCACGTCTAGCAAACACGTCGCGTCAGGAGGTGCCTGTGCTCAGGTTCCTAAGTCTTTTCCTTTAATACCTCCTCTGGTTTAGAAGGCTTTTCTGAGCACTTGAGAATCTAATTTAGATTCCATAGTTGACAGCAGAGATGAGACCACAGGAAATCAGATCATCTTTGCAGTTGGGTTGCTTGGGGACCTCGTATTAATTCTCTTGCTAGTTTATGGCAGGGACGACCCGTCACACCCACAGATTTCTTTTGTCTTTCCTGTTCTGCATAGAGTTTTATTCTGGCTTAATAGCTGAATTATAAAATCATCGTGTTTCAGATCTCCATTGTGTTTGGGAACCAGGTTTTAAGCATGTCGCAGGTAATAGCTATAAAGGAACTTAACAAAAGCAACCAACAGCCAAGATAAGGAGTAATTAATGAAGAGAAAATATCTTGATTAGTGGCACATATGACTAATATTAGGGCTTCCCTCATAGTTCAGTCAGTAAAGAATCTGCCTGCAATGCAGGAGAGCTGGGTTCGATTCATAGGTCAAGAATCTTCCTCTGGAGAAGGAAATGGCAACCCACTCCAGTATTCTCACCTGGAGAATCCCATGGACAGAGGAGCCTGGTGGGCTCCAGTCCATGGGATCGCAAGAGTCAGACACAGTTTAGCGACTCAGCCAGTGTTAACCACTGAAGTAACAGTATCCATGATAGCAGGGTTCCGTGTTGACATAGAATCCATGCGTATCAGTATCAAATACAATTTTACCCAGTGAAATCAATAATAATTATGAGAATTCACCCAAGGGTTTTTAGTAACTAATTTTCTTCCTCAAGAGGAGGAGCCGTAGTTACCAAACACTGTGGGTGAGCCAAGCCATGCCCACGCTGCCAGACAGGTAGGGTATTCTTTCTGCAAGGATGCCGAAAGGGAGGCACAGAGAGGCGGAGTGACTCTCTCGAGGTCACACAGCTCTAAGGGGCCGAGAATAGGGCCAGCCCCAGGTCTGCCTGAGTCTATTATTTCCTTGGCATTTTCTGTCTTCAAGGACTCAGAAAGTGTAAAGGGTGAGACAGTTAAAGTGACAGTAAGGCTTGGAGTGAAGACAGGCACAGAACCACTCCCAGGAGCTTGGGAGGCTCAGGCTCAAGAGCAGCGGGAGAAAAACACGAGTACTGGCAATTAAAGGGAAACTGAGCCCAGCTCGGGGCCAGTGTCCTACCGCACACTCACCAGTGAAACCGACAGTGGAGACGGGGCCCACGCGCTGGCGGTCGTGGAAGCCGTACAGATTCATCTTGTACTTGCGGTCTGGCTCCAGGCCCGAGATGGTGACCCCGTCCTCGTCCCCGGGTACCCTTACTGCCTTGGGCTGCCCGTCCCCATTCTTGTACTGGACTAGGAAGTGGTCGAACTGACCCTCGGGGACAGTCCAGGAGAGGCTCAGGGAGTCGGGGGTGGCGTCTGTCACAGTCAGCTCCCCCAGCTGCGGCTTCAAAGGAGGGCTAGCAGAGGGCTCCTCTTCCGGGGCTGGGGAGAGAGGGAAACAGAATCGTTCCCGCTGATGCCCTGCTCTCCTGGGTTCAGGTCAGAAGGTGGGCCAGCTCTGTGGGCCTAACTTCAGATCCAGCTGTACCTATGGCCATCACAATCTCTTTGTGGCCTCCTTATGGTCCATCCAATATGCCAAGTGCCGTCTTGCCTCAATGCCTGAATGTTTTTTCCCCAGATGTCTGCATGGCTCATGTTCACACCTCCTTTAAGGCTTCATTCAAACGTCAACTTCTCTCTAGGGCCTTTCCTGCCCACCCTATTAAAAATCCCAGTTCTCCCAATTGCAGCCTATCTTTCTTAATTGGATCTGATTCCAGCAAAAAAAATTGCAAAAGAACAATTAGGACACCATCAGGAAGGTGAGTGCTTACTCGCTCAGTCATGTTCAACTCTTTGTGACCCCATGGACTGTGATGTAGCCTACCAGGCTCCTCTGTCCATGTGGATTCTCCAGGCAACAATACTGGAGTAGGTTTCCATGCCCTCCTCCAGGGGGTCTTCCTAACCCAGGGATCAAACCTAGATCTTCTGCATTGCAGCCGGATTCTTTACCGTCTGAGCCACCAGGGAATCAGGAAACTAGTAATACCCGAATATCTGGTTTTTAAAGGCACAATCACTGTGTCATGGTTACTTTTAAGTGGTCTTTTTGAAAAGAGCAGTACACTTAAATATGTAATGATGAAGTAAAGAGTATATAGAATGCGTTTTAAAATATTACAGCAGAGTATCCATACAATGGAATATGATTTGACTATAAAGGAATGAAGTACTGCTACATGCTACAACACAGATCAACCACAAAAACGTGCTAAAATGTGGTAAAAGAACTCAGACATGAAAGAGCAGGTATTGTGTGATTCCAATTATATGATGTGTCCGGAAAAGGCAAACCTACAGAGACAGAAAGTAGATTTGTGGGGATCGGAAATGGGCATAAAAATGGGTCTGGACACCAGATTTCATCTCAATGTGGTGGAAAAGTTCCAAAATGATTAATAGATAGTGATGATGGTCAGAGAAGGCAATGGCACCCCACTCCAGTACTCTTGCCTGGAAAATCCCATGGGCGCAGGAGCCTGGTAGGCTGCAGTCCATGGGATCGCTAAGAGTCGGACCCGACTGAAGTCACTTAGCAGTAGCAGCAGTGATGATGGTTGTACAACTCTGTAAATACGCTAAAATTGATAAGCTGTGTGCTTAAAACAGGTGAATTCTATGGTATGTAAAGTATATCTCATTGAAGCTGTTAATAAAGAAAACATTCTAGGACTTCCTAGTGGTTAAGAATCTGCCTGCCCACACATGGGACATGGGTTCAATCCCTACTCCGGGAAGATTCCACCTGCCGCAGAGCAACGAACTTCTTGTGCCACAATTACTGCGCCTGCGCTCTAGAGCCTTCCAGTCATAACTCCTGAACCCCACCGCACCTAGAGCCTGAGCTCTGCAACAAGAGGAGCCGCGGCAACGAGAAGCCCCTGTACCGCAACAAAGAGTAGCCCTTGCTTGCCATAACTAGACAAAACCTGTGTGTGGCAATGAAAAATAAAATATATTAAAAAAAAAAGAAGAAAGATGATTTTCTAATTGAGGAGGGTGGGAAGTGTGATGGGGTCTGGATGAGCTAGACTGACCAAGAGGTACTTTTTGGTTGAAGCAGGGTGATTGACACATAGGAATTCATTATACTATTCTTTCCCTTTGGGTATATGTTTGAAATTTATTTGTCCCAACACCCCAAAAGAGTTCTTTTCAGAGTTTCCACGCAAAGCAGAGAGCCACAGACAGGTCATGTGTGACTGGCTTGGAGGCCTCAGTCCCCAACAGCCTCTCAAGGGCAAGCACTTTTCTGGGCCTCCCTCTTCCTGCCCCTAGATCACTCCTGAAGTGCTGAATGGATAATGAATGAACTAGAGATTTGGGGGTTTTAGGGTCTTCAGTGGAAGACACTCGAGAGGCTTTACTATGAGACCTTTCCTGAGACCTCATCCCAAGCCCTGCCCTCACTCACCGGTCACGCCCACGGTGGACGTGGGGCCCACGCGCCGCCTCCCGTGCAGGCCGTACAGGTGCATCTTGTACTTGCGTCCGGGCTCCAGGCCCCCAACGGTCACCTCCGTCTCCTGGCCCCCGACACGCACCACCTGGGGCCCATCCCTGCCCTTGTACTGGACGGTGAAAGAGTCAAAGTGGCCCTGGGGGACGGTCCAGGAGAGGCTCAGAGAGTCCGGGGAGGATCCCGTCACCGTCAGCTCCCCCAGGAGGGGCTCCTCGGGGGGCTCTGGGGCCTCTGCGCTGGGCTCCGTGGGGCCGGGGGTCTCCTCCACCTCTGTGGGGCCGGGGGTCTCCTCCATCTCTGTGGGGCTGGGGGTCTCCTCTACCTCTGGGGGGCTGGGGGTCTCTTCCTCTGCAGCTGAGAAGAAGGGACACACAGAGGGTGAGGCAGGGTCCCCAGGAGACGTCCCTGGGTCTCCTCCTAAGCCATGGTCCCCACTGGGACCCTGAGGTCAGTTCAGAGAAGCCTAAGGAGGCTGGTGGTCCTGCTCGGTCCACACCTCACAGACATGCCCGGAGTCTCTGGGGTCAGCTGTGGGGACCAGGGCCACCACCAGCATGGCTCACAGAGGCCCTTCTCTGCCCAGGAAGACACACAAAGGTCACCATGGCTCAGCCTCGAAGAGGGGGGCCTCCCGCACCCCACTCCCCCATCACCTGAGGGGGTGATCTCCCACTAGGTCCCATCCTGGGGCTTCCACCATCCACTCACTGGTCACCCCGATGACAGAGACGGGGCCCACGCGCTGGCGGTCGTGGAAGCCGTACAGGTTCATCTTGTACTTGTGGTCTGGCTCCAGGCCCGAGATGGTGACCCCATTGTCATGCCCCGGCACCCTCACCACCTTGGGCTGCCCGTCCCCGTTCTTGTACTGGACGGTGAAGGAGTCAAAGCGGCCCTGGGGGACGGTCCAGGAGAGGCTCAGCGAGTCCGGGGAGGATCCCGTCACTGTCAGCTCCTCCAGGAGGGGCTCCTCGGGGGGCTCTGGGGCCTCTGTGCTGGGCTCCATGGGGCTGGGGGTCTCCTCCATCTCTGTGGGGCTGGGGGTCTCCTCCTCTGCAGCTGAGAAGAAGGGACACACAGAGGGTGAGGCAGGGTCCCCAGGAAACGTTCTTAGTCTCCTCCCAAGCCTTGGCTTCAACTCCAGGTCCTGAAGTCAGTTCAGAGAAGCCCATCTTTGGGGCTGGGTGGTCCTGCTCGGTCCACACCTCACAGACATGCCCGGAATCTCTGGGGTCAGCTGTGGGGACCAGGGCCGCCACCAGCATGGCTCACTNAGGGTCCCCAGGAAACGTTCTTAGTCTCCTCCCAAGCCTTGGCTTCAACTCCAGGTCCTGAAGTCAGTTCAGAGAAGCCCATCTTTGGGGCTGGGTGGTCCTGCTCGGTCCACACCTCACAGACATGCCCGGAATCTCTGGGGTCAGCTGTGGGGACCAGGGCCGCCTCCAGCATGGCTCACTGAGGCCCTTCTCTGCCCAGGAGGACGCACTAGTCCTCAGGGAGCCCAGGGGAGGCACAAAGAGCACCATGGCTCAGCCTCGAGGAAGGGGGCCTCGCACACCCCACTCCCCCATCACCTGAGGGGGTGATCCTTCCACTAGGTCCCATCCTGGGGCTTCCACCATCCACTCACTGGTCACCCCGATGACAGAGACGGGGCCCACGCGCTGGCGGTCGTGGAAGCCGTACAGGTTCATCTTGTACTTGTGGTCTGGCTCCAGGCCCGAGATGGTGACCTCATCCTCGTCCCCGGGCACCCTCACCGCCTTGGGCTGCCCATCCCCGTTCTTGTACTGGATCAGGAAGTGGTCGAACTGGCCCTCGGGGATGGTCCAGGAGAGGCTCAGGGAGTCGGGGGTGGCATCTGTCACGGCCAGCTCCCCCAGGCGGGGCTTGATGGGAGGCTCAGGGACCGCGGTGGACGGGGCTTGGGTGGTAGAGGGAGATTCTAAAGGTTCATCCTCCTCCTCTCTTGGGGCTGAATACAGACATGGAGAGAACAGGGCCTGAGAGAAGGGCACAGAGGCCGTGGGGCCTCGGCCTCTTCTGGGCCCTCATGGCCCCCTGGAAGAAAGCTGAGTGGGCAGAGCTCTTTTGCTCACCTGTCATGGCCTCGATGTGGGCAGGACCAACACGTTGCCCGTCGTGGAAACCGTACAGGCTCACCAGGTATCTGTGGTCAGATTCCAAGTCAGAGATGGTGATGTCATGCTGGTCGCCCCCTACATTAACTTCTTGGAGTTGCCCATCCTCGTCTGTGTATTGGACCTCAAAGGAGTCAAATTCTCCCTCAGTTGCCATCCAGGAGAGATGCAGGCTGTGTGGGGTGGCCTCCTCCAGAGTCACCTCCCCCAGACGGGGCTCAGATGCTGGAGGACTAAAGCTTGCGGGCTCTGCTTCGATTTCTTCCCTGGGGGCTGGTTCTGAGAGACAGGTAGAGACGGGTGAGTGGTCTGTGGCTGCACCAAGACTCTCCAAGAGGATGGATGGAGGGAAGGAGGTAAGGACAAGAGATCAGTAATAAGAAGGACCAACTACTGATACCCAGAGATGAATTTCAAAAGCATCGTGCTAAGTGCAGGAAAAACACACAAAAAATTATGTACTGTATGAGTCTGTTAAGCAAAACACTTAAAAAGGCAAAACTGTAATGACAGAAAGCAATTAGTGGTTGCCAGAAGCTGGGATCGGGGAAACCGACAGCCAAGGAGCATGGGGAAACCTCTAGAGTCAATGTTCTCTATCTTTGCTGTGGTAATGGTCATGACTTAGACCAATGGTCAGGACCATTCACCCAAACTCACTCAATTATGCTCTTAAAATGGGTGAATTTTATCGTATGTAAATTATGCCTCTATGAAGCTGACCTCTCCCCCCAAAAGAAGGGGTACAGGAAGCTCAGAAATCCTGACTCCATCAGACCAGGAGAGCCAGGTGGGAAGGAGGGACAGCGAATTCCCCCAGCTGAACTCACCGGTCACGGCGATGGCGGAGATGGGACCCACTCGCTTGTCCCTGGACAGCCCATAGAGCAGCAGCTTGTACCTGCGGGCAGGGTCCAGGCCCGAGACACTGACCTCCCTGCGGCTGCCCTCCACGGGCACCACCTGGGGTTGCCCGTCTCTGTCCCTGTACTGGATCACAAAGGAGTCGAAGTGGCCCTCTGGGACCGTCCACGAGAGGCCCACGGAGTCTGATGTCACACCGGTCACCTGCAGCTCCTCCCCCAGACGTGGTTTTGAGGGACGCTTTGTTCCAGCCTCAGCCACAGCTCTGCGGGTCTCTGAGATGGAAACACAGAGGGGAAATGGTTGTTTCTGGAAGGCTGGGTGACCCTGCAAGGAAGGACTGAGAAATCTAAAGATGGGATTGAGCTGTGGCTGCGCCCTGCAGGGCTGGGTCTTCGGGCTTGTGCGAGAAGATGGGCCGGATTCCAGCCAGACAACCAGAGCCAAACAGCAACCATGTTGGACAGCCACCCCAAGTGGCCACAGCGACTCTCCCCAGGGGGCCCTCCAGATCCGAGACACCCCCCCTAAGGGGCTGCCCTCACCTGTGGTGCCCTCGGCGGTGAGGGGGCCATGGCGTCTCTTGCCCAGGACGCCATAGACTAGGAATCTGTACTTGCGGCCAGAGTCCAGAGGGCTGATGGTGACTGAGCGCTCATGGCCCTCCACGGACACCACGCGCGGCCCATCCCTGTCCTTGAACTGGACCACAAAGGAGTCGAAGTGGCCCTCAGGGACCGTCCAGGAGAGGCGCAGTGAGTCTGGGGTGGGGTCTGTCACCCGCAGCTCCCCAAGGCGGGGTGGGGCTCCTGGGCTGGCGTCACCTCGGCCGACTGACAGAGAGGAAAGTTTCTGGTGTTTATTTTTTTTTCCAAAATGACTCCTTGACTGCCTCCCTCTGGAGTTGGAAAAATCTAGAACTGCCCAAATGATCAGTGCTTCCCCCAGATATTTCCATCACCATCACATGCCCGCCAGCATCCTCATCTGGCCATGCCTCTGTTCTTTAACCAGCGCAGGGAGCAGCCTTCTGTCCTGGGAGAGGTGATTCCCTAGTTTCCTATTTATCTTATTCCACTTGTTATTCAGACTCTAGCTACCTGATAGAGACCATTTCCTTGGTAGGGTGCAGCTTATCACAGGCTTCATCTGCTTGTTTCTTTAACCAAGGAATCCACCGTTTGTGATTTGACTGTTCTTTGGGAAAATCCAAGGGTCCTGGGGACATCAGAGGGGGTACAGGTCCCTGGGGGCAGACAGCTGGTGGGGAGGTAGGATATTATGACGACGGTGACCCTCCTAGGACCTGATGGAGGACTTGGGAGTGCTTTTGTGTGAGGAGGGGTACAAGGAGAAGAAGAATGCTCAGAAGGATCTGGTGTCTGCCCAAGAAGCCATCCCGGGGCCTGAGAAGGAGCTGGCCTTCTGCCTTCCTGGACAGCGAGGACGCTGACGGCATTGTTATTGTGAGAGTTCTCTGGCAGCTAGGAACCCCCAGGGGCAGGGGAGGGCCTGGATCAAAATCCAGGAAAGGGGCATAGCTGGGCTGGGCCCGACTGGGCTGGACTGGGTAGCCAGTCTTGGGCTCTTCTGGTGTTTCTGAGCTCCAGGAAGAGGGCAGGGGAGGAAAGAGGTCCCTCTGGAGAGGTAGATAAGGGGCCCAGCGTGCCTGGGCCGGTAGGGCGGGAAACCAGGGTGAGGGTCAGTGGAAAGCTCTCTTTCAGGAGGTGAAGGCTAGACAAGGCTGAGACTTGGATGTGGAACAGCTCTGGCCTCCCGCCCTTGCTTCCCAGTCCTGCTTCCACCTTCCAGGAAGGGTCCTGGAGGAGCCTCCCCCATTGAACGGAAGTAGGAATTACGAGAAGAGGTGAAAGTCAGCAGGGGGAACTGATCCAGGAACCCACTCCATTTTCTCGGTTCCCATCTGACTGGGAAGGGAGAAGGCAGCAGGGCTTTTCAAATAAAAAGGAAGAGGTGGATGAAAGGGAGACAGGCGGAAAGGAGAGGTGTTCAGGCAGTGGGAAGAAGGATGGCAGGGCTGGGACCTCAGCTTCGTGGGGGTCCCACTCACCTGTCTTTGCCTCCACAGAGACTGCACTGCGGCGTTTCCCATCTTGGATCCCAAAGAGCAGGAACTTGTATTTCCTACTGGGCTCCAGGCCGGGGACGGTGACCTCGCGCTGGTCGGCGGCCACAGGCACCGCACGGGGCTGCCCGTCCCTGTCCTTGTACTGGACCGAGAATGAGTCGAATTCGCCCTCAGGGACAGTCCAGGAGAGGCCCACAGAGTCCGGGGTCACGTCCGTCACCGTCAGCTCCCCCAGGCGTGGTTCCACGGGGGGCTCTGTGACTGGGGCTGGAGGGATGGGAGCTAGGATCCAGGGAGACAGAGAACATGGCTGAGATCTCCAGCGGGAGAGCTCCCCTCTCACAGGGCTCCTGGGCTCCGAGGGCCTCCAGGGCGTGTTGAACTGAGACAGGGAGCAGTTACATCTCTGTTTTCACTGGCCTCTAGCATTTCCTTCAATGATGCATATAGGAAACCAACACGGCGGCACGAGCAGTGCTCGTGACTGTCACCAACAGGAATCACAGATGCTGTCACATCGGCTTAGAATTACTGCAGAAACTTCAAAACACTCTTTACACTCATTGCTGCTTCTAAATAGGTTATTAAACAGGCCACAAGTTTCTTGCTATTTAATGAACTAACAGTGAAGTTCCTGTATCACTAAATCATAAATTTGAATTTTAAAATACCTTTGATAACTGGATATCAATAGAATCGGTATGGTATGGTATGGTAAAATCCTACGCATTTTACTTTATAGATTTTAAGACATTGCTCTGAAAGGGGTTCACTGGTTTCATAGACACCACAGCACAGAAATGGTAGTGGCCTGTCCCCAGAAGGCACGAGGAGCGGGACACGCCAGGAGCAGGAGACGCTGGGAGCGGAGAGCAAGGGCCATCTCCCTGAGGGAGGAAGACTCTGGGCTGGCCAGAAGGGAACACAGCTCAGGCCAGGGGGGTCGAGGGCCTCTGAGAAAAGATTCGAGGGATGTGTGTTGTTTAACCCCAGTGAAAAAGGGCAGCAGGGGGAGGTGGTAGCTGGTCCAAGTCACAGCGGGGTTGTGAAGAGAGGGGAGGAAACAGCTGTGGATGATCAGAGAGATAGCGTCTGCCTGGACCTGGTCAGAGGGGAGGAGGACAACCCTGCCTGGGGGAGGAGTCGGAGCAGAGATAGAGACTGGAAGACAGGGAAGGTTCCAGCTCCCAGGAGGATCCCTGGAGTCAGGGAACAGACCACATGCCTGTGACTGGGGAGGATCTGAGCGAGACGCTGGGGAGGTGAGGTGGCCCCGCGTGACCAGGGATGGGGACTGCCTTGACCCGCCCTCACTCACCGGTCAGGGCCACCACGGAGCGGGGGCCCACGCGCTGCCCACCATGTAGCCCGTACATATTCATCCTGTATTTGCGCTCAGGCTCTAGCCCGGAGACAGTGGCCTCTCGCTGGTCTGCGGCCACAGGGACCATGTGGGGTTGCCCGTCCCTGTCCTTGTACTGGACCACAAAAGAGTCAAACTGGCCCTCCGGGACTGTCCATGCGAGGCCCACGGAGTTGGGGGTCACATCTGTCACTGTCAGCACCCCGAGGCGCGGTTCCTGGGGGGGCTCGGTGGCTGGAGGAGTCTCTTCTGCTTGTGGAGCTGAGACAGAAATGGGGGAGGCTATCAGGAAAAGCCCCTCTTCCCTTTGGTAGCAATTATCTGCATTGTTGTGGTGGTGCCCATGGGGTGGTTCTGACGTAAGACTACACTGATTGGCAACATCTGTCTGGCCGACAAGGCTTCACTAAGTGCCTGCCAGAATCTGGGGCTGTGCTTGGTGGGGAGGGGTGTCAGTCACCACTGAGACCCTGGGAAAGTGGCTGAAGGCCCATCTGCCCATCTCTGGCTCCAAGTCCTCCAGCCAGACCTCCCAGCTGACCCCCAGACTTGGGTGTGCTCAGCATCTGCCTTGGGTGCCTAACTGATCCCCAAATCCAGTCCAAAGCCGAGTTCAGGGGCTTTGCCTCACAACTCCTGTTCCTTCCACAGCCTTCCTGCCTTATCAAAGCCACCGCTTCACTGTCAGAGTCATCCCCGAGTCCTCTCCTCCACACCACGGCCGGCCTGTGAGTAAGTCCTGTCGGCACTGCCTTCAGAAGCTGACTCCCCTCCTCCTTAAGTCCACCACCACCCCCTCTAAGTTGGAAAAGGAAATGGCAACCTCCTCCAGTATTCTTGCCTGGAGAATTTCATGGACAGAGGAACTTGGCAGGATACAGTCCATGGTGTTGCAAAGAGTCGGACAGGACTGAGCGACTACCACTCACCTCCTCTAAGCACACGGCTCTTACTGGATCATAGCACAGTCTTCTAAATCCCCCCCTCCTCCTCCCCTCTTCACTGTATTCCCCACTGTTAGCACATTAGTCAAAGCTTGTTCCCGCCATGGCTTCCATCTCACTTAGAGCAAAAAGCCAAGTCCTTACAGTGACCTCCCTCCGAGGCCCCACATGTTTACCTCTCACACCACCCTCCTCATTTCAAAACAATCCTTGCTGGTCCTCAGACATTCCCTCTGCCCGGAAGCTCTTCCCCAGAGGCCTACGTGGCTTGTCCTCTCCCTCTGGTAGGTCCTTCTTCAGCGAGTCCCTTTCCAGCCCGCTTCCCACTCACTCACCGTCTCGCCTACTGGGCTTTGCTTTTCTCCCCAGCTCTTGTCACTGTCTCACACACAGTCCTACAGATATATTTGTGCAATTTGGTGCCTATCTCCTCTGATAGAATGTGAGCTCCTGGGAGGAGCCTTGCCTTGTTCCCTACTATATCCTCAGCACCAGCACCCCGCGGGTGCTCCACAAAGGTCTGTTAAATTAATGAGTGGTGTGCACATCTGGGAGAGGCTGAGCTCAGGATCTGCTAGTCCCCATTGCCCCAGAGTGAGCTGAGTGTGGGAGGCACTGCTTATTAGGACCAGCCTGGAAAGTGGTCCCAAGAGGCAAGGAGCAGAGGGGTGGCTAGGTGGGTGGGTTCCCAAGATCCTGTTTCTCAGGTTCCTGTGGGAGGATAAGAGTAGGCTCTGTACTCATAAAACCTGCTTCCAAAATGGGCTGGTGGGCTTCCCTGGTGGCTCAGTGGTAAAGAACCCACTTGCCAGTGCTGGAGGATCCTGCATGCCACCGAGCAGCTAGGCCTATGCACCACAATATGGAGCCTGTGTCTAGAGCCTGGGAGACACACCCACCGAGCCCTCGAGCCACAGCTCCTGAAGCCGGCATGCCTAGAGCCCGTGCTCCTCAACAAGAGACGCCACCGCAATGGGAAGCCCACGCACCGCAACCAGAGAAAAGCCTGTGAAGCAGTGAAGACCCAGCACAGTTATAAATAAGTAAATAGGCTTGAAAGGGGGAGGGCGGCTGGCATGGGAATCCCCTGGTGGTTCTTGGTTAGGGCTTGATGCTTCCACTGTAGGGGGCATGGGTTCAATCCTTCGTTCTAAAATCCTATAAGCCATGCAGCTTAACCAAAAAAAAATTTTTTTTAATTAAAGTAAAAAGTAAATATGGGCTGGTGATGAGGCCTCAGGAGGACAGAAGTAAGTCTGAATGGGAAGGGGAGGGATGGAGGCAGCTGAAGGCAGGAGGGAGTAACCACCATGTACTGAGCTTCTCCCAGGTCCAGGAGCCAGGCCAGGCGTTGTGTTCCATTTAATTTGCCTTCCAACTCTGTTGTTCCTGTAGCTTCCATTTCCTGCTTGCTTTCAGCCTCTCTGCACTTCTTTCCACGAGAGAGAAACTGTCCTCACCATCAAGCCTTATCGTTGGTGCTCTGTCTCAACTGGGGGAGGTGGAATGATAACTACCCGTGAGTACCGCAGACCCCATGCTGCATTTGGTAAAATCCTTTCCCAATTTAGTAATGTTTCTAAAGCTGCATGTTAGTTCTTCTCCTAGCAACGGCTCAGCACGTGCTGTGTGCCAGGCATAGTCCCTCAGTCAGCTCAGCGGGCTTCAGCTGCCCATCGCCTTCCTGCTTAGATAATGAGCTCCATCGCACAGCTTAGAACTGAGAAGCCAGGAATGGAATGCAGTTTCTTTGATTCCAAGACTCAGTTGTCCTCTACTGCACTGCCTCAGTCAGTGCCCAACATAGTCCATCCTTACCTGGGAACCGGGCTTCCCAAGTGGAGCTAGTGGTAAAGAACCCGCCTGCCAATGCAGGTTACATAGAGACACAGGTTTGATCCCTGGGTGGAGAAGATCCCCTGGAGGAGGGCATGGCAACCCACTCCAATATTCTTGTCTGGAGAATCCCATGGACAGAGGAGCCTGGTGGGCTACAGTCCAAAGCGTTGCAAAGAGTCAGACACAACTGAAGCAACTTAGCATGCACGCACGTGCCCAGGGACCAGCATGGCTGCCCCAGACAGACAAATGGACCTAGGGTGACCCCAGAAGAAACCTCGGCCACATGTCCTAGGCCTGACACAAGCCTCCACCTTTCTACTTCAGGCCCGCAGGACAGTAACCCACTGAGGCTTTCCCCTCTCCCTACTCTCTGTGCTGACTGAAGAAAGAAAAGAAATCAGGGGTGAAAGACTCTGGACACTAAGCCAACCAAGTCCCTTTGAGAAATACAGAAACCAAGTTCCGGAAACATGTTTCTCTGCTTTTAAAAATCTTTCCCTTTAGAATAAAAGTTGCTTTTGAAAAATCTGTGTCTTTGTTTCAGTGAACAAAGGAGAAACGAAACGCCTTGTCCCTGGGGCCAGGCTGGGCAGACCAGTAGGAGGGTCACAGAGGCCTGTCTGGGGCCTGGCCCTGGCCCTGGGGCTCTGCAGAGTGGGTGCCCAGGGAGTCCTCTGTGGTGGCTGAGGGGCCCTGTACCTGGGTGGAGGGACAGTCTTCCTTGCTGTAATCACTCACCGGATGAGTCATAAAGGAAGTTTCCGGCGGCCCTGGTGAAGAGGCCAATGTCTCCTGCACATTCTAAGAAGCTGAACCAGCCAAAGGGGACAGAGCAGACCCCAGGGTAAGGCCAAACATAATCACTGTAGTGGCCAGCACTGCCAGCGTGCTTACTCTGAGCCAGGCCTGCGCTAACTCACTTAATCTCACAACAGTTCTGTGAGGTGGGCATCATTATCCCCATTTTACAGCTGAGGAAACAAACACAGTAAGTTGAAAACTCGCTCAAGGTGGTGAAGCTGGTTGTAGCCCAGTCCCCAGTGAGCTGTTCTTTCTAGGTCGTCCCCAAGCAGGGGGCTCCATGGCAGCAAGGGAGGGCGATGCCACAGGGAGGCTGGGGGCCGCGGACGGGAGGAAAGCAGACAAGGGCCCCGCCCTCACTCACCGGTCACGCCCACGGTGGACGCGGGGCCCACGCGCCGCCCCCCGTGCAGGCCGTACAGGTGCATCTTGTACTTGCGTCCGGGCTCCAGGCCCCCAACGGTCACCTCCGTCTCCTCGCCCCCGACACGCAGCACCTGGGGCCTGTCCCCGCCCTTGTACTGGACGGTGAAGGAGTCAAAGTGGCCCTGGGGGACGGTCCAGGAGAGGCTCAGCGAGTCCGGGGAGGATCCCATAACTGTCAGCTCCCCCAGGAGGGGCTCCTCGGGGGGCTCCGGGGCCTCTGTGCTGGGCTCCGTGGGGCCGGGGGTCTCCTCCTCCTCTGTGGGGCTGGGGGTCTCCTCTACCTCTGTGGGGCCGGGGGTCTCTTCCTCTGCAGCTGAGAAGGAGGGACACACAGAGGGTGAGGCAGGGTCCCCAGGAGACGTCCCTGGGTCTCCTCCTAAGCCATGGTCCCCATTGGGGACCCTGAGGTCAGTTCAGAGAAGCCTAAGGAGGCTGGCGGTCCTGCTCGGTCCACACCTCACAGACATGCCCAGAGTCTCTGGGGTCAGCTGTGGGGACCAGGGCCGCCACCAGCATGGCTCACAGAGGCCCTTCTCTGCCCAGATGGACGCACAAAGGTCACCATGGCTCAGCCTCGAGGAGGGGGGCCTCCCGCACCCCACTCCCCCATCGCCTGAGGGGGTGATCTCCCACTAGGTCCCATCCTGGGGCTTCCACCGTCCACTCACTGGTCACCCCGATGACAGAGACGGGGCCCACGCGCTGGCGGTCGTGGAAGCCGTACAGGTTCATCTTGTATTTGTGGTCTGGCTCCAGGCCCGAGATGGTGACCCCGTCCTCGTCCCCGGGCACCCTCACCACCCTGGGTTGCCCGTCCCCGTCTCTGTACTGGACGGTGAAGGAGTCAAAGTGGCCCTCAGGGACGGTCCAGGAGAGGCTCAGCCAGTCCGGGGAGGATCCCGTCACCATCAGCTCCCCCAGGAGGGGCTTCTTGGGGGGCTCCGGGGCCTCTGTGCTGGGTTCTGTGGGGCTGGGGTTCTCCTCCATCTCTGTGGCACTGGGGGTCTCATCCAGGACTTCCTGGGGGGCTGAGGGAAGAGATTAGGCTCTCAGGTGACATGCTTTGCTGGTGATGTTAATCCTGACATAAAGTACATTTGGCAAGTATACTCTTCAAGCTGTTGGCTTAGGGGTTCCTGTAGCCTTTGTATCAGCCGTTCAGTGACTCATTGAAGGAGACAGCTCTGAGACAGGCCCCTAAACCCCACCATGTACTGCTGGCCGATTGCACTGGCTGGGCTCTGGTGTCTGAGAAAGGAGGTGAGGCAGCGTGAGAGGAAACTGAGGAATTCTTCCATACTGTGTTCATGGACTGTGCTGACCACAGGAAAACGAGGGGGCAGCAAGGACTTGTCCCACTTGCATTTCTCCCTGTCAGTTCCCGCCCCTCCCCAGGGTTGCCCAGCTCCCCTCACCCCACTGACCAGGACAGAAAATGGGATGTGCTCTGGCTAAGACCTCCCCGGGCAGCCCTGTCTCTTCCTCCACTTCAGACAAGAGTAGGGGAAAGCGTATGGGAATGAGGCTGGGGGCAGGGGAGAGCCGTGCTCTTCCCTGGCTGGCGCTAGAATCACAGCCACGAGGGCATCCACCCACCGTCTGCAGCAGCCAGTTCTCTGCTGAGGCTCCATGAGGTGGGGAGACTGGCACAAGGGAAGCCAGCCCTTCTGTGACCCACTCCCTGGCCCATGGGGGACCACTTTGGGCACAGAAGATTGAGGAAGCAGCAAGCAAGAATGATAACCCAGACAGGGAAGGGGAAGGTGGAAAGGTGGAGAGAAGAGGATACTGGGAAGGGAGAGAGTCGGGGAGAAATGATGGCTTACTCTTCAATAGCAGTTTTGACGTGCTTGGCACTAAGTGCCATGTGTGTATTAACTCACTTAATTCTAATAGCTCTGTGAAGCCGTTACCCTTGTTATCCCCGTTTGACAGGTGAGAAAGCTGAAGCCCAGAGAGACTCATTAAGTTGCACAAGATCCCAAAGCTAGGATTAACACACAGGCAGTTGGCCCTAGAGCCCATACTCCCAACCACAATGCTACACAGTCAGGGAAATGTGCTGGATGGGGGAGGTTGGGCCCCAGGAGGACTGCAGGGCTGGGGGCTGAAAGCGAGCCCTTTGCCCTGCTTCAAGCTGGCTGGGACTCAGCGAGTCAGGGGGGCTGGGGAAATGTGGAGTTCATGGCCCTTGGATTTGCCAGTTCTGAACAGAGCATCAGTGGAGGGAGGGTGTGGGCAGCTGGTAACAGAAGCTCAGAAAAGACCACAGCCTCAGCCAGGAGAAGGCGGCCAGCAAACCCTGCGAGGAAAGAACCCAGTGGCTGAAGGCACCCAGGGGGAGCACAGCCCCGCGGGGACGGACGATTCTCGGTGCTTAGAATGGCGGAAAAGGGGCCTGTCCTTGGGGATGGAGAGGCAGGGCCAAGAAAGATGTCAGGGGCTGGCGGCTGGACGCGAAATCCTGGGATGTGGGGAAGGAGACGGCGGAGGCTTTGGCAGAATTGGAGCCAAGGAAGAGAAGGTGGAGAGAGGCGCCAAGGGTCTGGAGCCAGGTCCCACTCAGAGGGCTGGGGGTGGGCGGGCGAGGGAGGCCTGACTCACCTGTGGTGGCCACCACGGACACGGGCCCCACGCGCTGCCTGCCATGAAGCCCGTAGAGGTTCATCTTATACTTCCGGTCGGGCTCCAGGCCGGGAATGGCGACCTCATTCTCATCACCCCTGATGGGTACTGCTTGGGGCCGCCCCTGGGCATCCTTGTACTGGACCACGAAGGAGTCGAAAGAGCCCTGGGCCACCGTCCAGGAGAGGCGCAGGGAGTCTGCAGTGACGCCAGCCACTGTCAGCTCCCCCAGCAGGGGCCCCTCTGGAGGCTCTGGGTGGCGGGGCTCCTCTTTCTTCTCTGGGGCTGTAAATAAGAAGGCCCAGGCGGGGCTGAACTGGCAGAACCCCAGAATTGGGGCCTGGGGTTTGGAAGGCTTGTCACACCTGTGGGGGTCTCTACTTGATTAGCATGAGCACTGAACTCTGAGAAGCCTGGCACAGCCAGAGTATGACACACCTTCTGGGCCTCGGGGAGCAGCTGAACAGGATGAAAGGGGCCCAGCAGTGCGGGGGAGGCTGGCTGGCCCTGAGCCCAAAAGCGGGGCCAGGATTCCAAGCCAGCCATCTTGCTGGGAGGCCCCAGCCAGCTCCTGGCTGAGGGCAGGCATGTGGAAGGCTGGGAGCAGTCAGCCTTAGGGGTCAGCCCCCTGTAAGGCTGGGGGCTTAGGAGGCTGCCACTCACCGGTGGTGCCATCGGCCGTGAGGGGGCCGTGCCGCTTCTTGTTGGCAATCCCAAACAGAGTGAATCTGTACTTGTGGTCAGGGTCCAGCGGGGAGATAATGATGGAGCGCTCGGGCCCTTCCACGGGCACCACCTGTGGCTGGCCGTCCCTGTCCCTGTACTGGACCATGAAGGAGTCAAACTGGCCCTCAGGGACAGTCCAGGAGAGGTGCAGTGAGTCTGGGGTGGGATCAGTCACCCACAGCTTCCCCAGGCGGGGCGGAGTCACCCGGTTGGGATCAATCTGAGACACTAGGAAGAGGAGGTGGGAGAGAAGTGGGGAAACGGGTCAAAAGAGAAGAAATCCGTCTCCTCCCTGGGAATGCCATGTGAGACTGCGCAGGCTGTTCTCTGCACCAAGGTACATGGTAAAGACAACACGGACGCACTGAAATCCAGCCAGCACTCTGCTTGCCAAGCTGTGCGCCCTGGCAAGCGGCTATGCCCACCTGAAAGGACAGGCGGCACATCTGACGTGGCATGAAAGCACTGTCTTAACTGTTGTTGTTTAGTTGCTAAGTCGTGTCTGACTCTTTGCCACCCCATGGACTGTAGCCCGCCAGGCTCCCCTGTCCATGGAATTCTCCAGGCAAGAATACTGGAGTGGGTTGCCATGTCCTCCTCCAGGGGATCTTCCCAACCCAAGAATCGAACCTGAACCTCCTGCACTGGCAGGGAGATTCTTTACCGCTGAGTCACCAGGGAAGCCCGCTGTATGGATTAGTGTGGCCCTCACTTATTGTGCAGCCTGGAGAGGGGCTTCAAAGAGAAGGAAGTTCAGTGAGCCCCTTCCACATCTCCACAGCCAGGGAAGTCTTCCAGGACAGCCTCCACCACTTCCAGACCTAACGACTAGCTGATTTCCTCTCCAAGAGAGGGACGCTTGTTTCTTGGAGCATTTTCATGTGGGAGAGCCCCCCACAACTGTGCTCTGGGCCCCTTTATCTGCTCCCGCTCTCACTCCATCAGCTATGCCCTCAGGATTTACACGAACTTCTCCACTCGGCTGCATCACCCTCCAGCCTCCACCCTCCCTCTTCGCTCTCCATTCCAGCCCAGATTCCACAGAGAGATGCTTGTACTCATGTCCTCACCTTCATCGCCCTCCCAACCCAGCCCTGCCCTCCACCAGCAGCTCCCACCAGGGTCAGTGGTGACCTCGCCGTTGCTAAATCCTGTGGACACTCTGCAGCCCTGAGTCACTCTCACGGAATCTGACATGTCTGACCGCGCCCTTCATTTTGGCATTCCTCTCCCCAGTTCCCCCCTCAGGCTGCCCTGCAGACTCCCGATCCTCTGTTCTTGCCATGAGTGACGGCCACCTCCAGGGTCCCAGGGGCCACGTCTCTTCTCCCTGCCTCCCCAGCCTGGCTTCTGCCCAGTGGGACATGCTCCGTGCTCAGGCCTTCCCTTTGCTCTCCAGTCCCAGGAGGGCAGCGGGAGAGCGCTATGGGCCCCTCACTTTCTGCCCGAGAGGCCTTGCCCTCTCTGTGCCGCCCCTCTCCTCATCTGTGAAATGAGTCTGCCTCACAGGGCTGCTTGTGAGGATTAAGTGTGATCATTCTCTTAGAACATCTTGAACACATCTGACACTTAAATGCTCGAAAGATGTCTGACTGTTGCTGCACTGTTCCACCGTTCCTCACATCCGCTGCTCCTTGCCTCAGGGACCAGGACTGCTGGATCCAGAAGCGCGGGGTGCCTGGGCCTCCTCACCCTCCTTCACCCCACCCCACCCCAGCCTCACTGCCACCATCCCCGCCAGGCCAGCATCCTCGCTTGCCGGTTCCTAGCTCACTTCTCCAGCTGTCCTCTGCAGCAGCCTCAGAGCTATTTGTAAGATAAATATTGAATCGGGTCATTCTCTCACTTAAAGCACTTCGGAGGCACCCTAGGGTCCTCAAATGAGGCCAAAGTGACTCAACTCAGACACTGGAGATCAGTGAGACCAGTGTCCTCAGCCCCCAGGTGCCCTCCCCTGGTATCCAGAGGAGAGACTTTGATTGTCTTACAGGGCCACTCTCACTCCTGCCTCACTCTCCACAGCTCCCTCTGTTGGCACTGCCCTCCTCAACCTCCCTGCCTGACCCACTACAATTTTCCCATTAGGATTCAGCTCAGGCACCACTGCCTCCAGGAAGACTTCTGGGAGTTCCCAAAGCACCGGGGAAACCATCAGGACTGCGCAGAGGGCAGGGGCAGGGCCTGGGTGACCCCTGTCACTCACAGATCTTGGCTTCAGCCACCAAGGGGCCGTGCCTCTTCTTGCCCACGAGCCCGTACAGGACAAATTTGTACTTGCGGCCGACGTCCAGGTTGGAGATGAGGGCGGAGCGCTGGGGCCCCTCTACAGGCACCACCTGGGACCTGTCCCTGTCTTTGTACTGGATCACGAAGGAATCGAACTCGCCCTCAGGGACTGTCCAGTGCAGAAGCAGGGAGTCCGAGGTCACGTCTGTCACTGTCAGCTTGCCCAGGCGAGGTGGGGCCAAGGGCTTCCCAGGTTTCTCCCCATCCTTGTCTGGAGTTGGGGCGGGGGGTGCAAAAACAAAGCACGTGGGCTCAAGCACTGTCTTGTCCCTGCTCTCCGTCCCTCTCCTCTGCCCACTGGCTCCCTCCATGCTGGACGGCTCCCTCCCTTGATGCTCCTTTCCCTGCCCTCAGTTCTCTGGGACCAGCCTTTCTAAGAAGGGGGGCATCTCTCCCCAGTGTCTACTCTGGAGCGAGAGCTTCCACTCTTCCCTGTGATAACTTCCTCCCCGTTCACAAAGGTCCCAGGCCCTCTACACACCAACACTCTGAGGGAGTTTCGGGTCCCCTGAGGTTCTTCCTGAGAGTTCGGAACCATTGCTGCTTCAGAGCAGCCTGGAGATGCCTTAGTCCACCTGAACGTCTCTCTCCCTTGCCACTCTCTCCCTGGTGAGAGATCTGGAGTTGCAGGGAGAGCTGGCTACCCGAGTCCCATAAAGGGAGACCAGGAGAAACTGAATGCCAGGAGCCCCAGTCTCCTGCTCGGGTTCCACAAACCTCATTCATCTGTGCGGTCCCGATGGCCGTGGAGCGCCCTCCCCAGGGAACCTCTACCCCTAGCGGGAACTGGCTGATGGGACCATGGGGCACTGCAGGCTGGGCTTGCACAGTAGGGGCACAAGGTGTCCCAGTCTGTCCAGTGAGGGGATGGCAGGGGCTTGGGAGAAGGGAAAGGGAGGAGGGGGCTGAGGGTCAGTATCCTTGGGGCCAGAGGCTTTCCCACACCCACCCTGAGAGACACAGAGGGGCAGAGAGGGGAAGGGGAGTGACCAGGAAGTGGGGGCGGGACACTTCTACACAAAGAAAGCTGCAAGTGGAGAGCCAGGGCCAACAGTCTCTCTCCCTGAATCTTTGTCCCGTGCAGGACTCCCCTCTCTGAGCCACCCTTTCGTTGTACTAAGACTTTCCCCATCCTTCTTGCCTCTGAGCCCTCAACTCCCTTTCTCTCCTTGTTTCTCCTACTGCCTCAACCCAAACACCAGCCCTGCCCTCTGGTCTTCATCCCACCCCTGAAGTCCTAACGGCCCAGCCCCTCCCCCAGCCTCAGGACACTGGACTTGAGCAGAGTCCAAGATGTACCCATAATGCCGTGGTAGATGAGAGGGGCAGAGGGCTCGCCATCGGGAGGGATCCCACGAAGTGACAGCTCGTAGGGGGATTCAGGAGGGGGTGAGGGCACCAGAGCCTGACGGACATCCCCTGGCAGTAGCTCCTCATGGGCCCCTGGTCCTTCCGGCACCCGTAGGCGCAGCTGGAAGTGGGTAAAGGTGTCAGGCTGGGCGGTCCAGGCCACTTGGAGGCGCCCTGTCTTGTCTTTGCCCAGCACCCTCAACTCGGCCAGCTCCTGGGGGCGCTGCTGCAGGACAGGGGCCTGAGCCCCTTGAGTCGTTGAAGGGCCTGAGGGAGGAGGCTCATCAGTGGCCCCCAAGAGGCCTGAGAGGGAGGACCCTGGGAAGAGGCAGGGCGAGAAAAACAGGAGAGTCGAGCATGAGAGCCAGAAAAGACTGCCGTCCCCAGGTTCTGCTCTCTGGCTTCTAAGAGTCTTCAGACTTGCCCTTTGTTGCTCCATCACCCCCTGGGTCACCTCATTGTCCCAAACATCCACTATAGCCCTGCACAGACGGGCCTGCAGGTCATACATAGAACTACGTCTGCCGTCCCTCCTCCCACAGGGCTCCCAGCTCCCTTCCCGTGGGAAACCCTCCCCCCTGGGTGGCGGTCCTGGCTTCCATTAGTGCTGCAGTGAGAAGCCTGGAAGAAAGGAGACGGTGGTGTTAAGGAAGACTCAAGAGACAGTGGGCAGTCAGAAGAGAGAGGAGTGGACATCCAGCTCCGGTGACATCTGGGCCCTATGGGGGAAGAAGAGGTCCATACCCCTCCCCCATAGCCACAGGGCGCCCCCCCAAGCCAGGATGCCGTTCCTGTGGGAGAGACAAGCGTGAACTGAGCCAGGAGGTCTGGAAAGCCAGCCCAAGAAGCAGTGGCTTCACCTCTCACCTACCCATGCTGCCTAACGGTTTCAAGGCCACCCCAAGCAGTTCCGATGCGCCCCTTTGAGGTTAGGGCCAAAGTGTGGAAAATAGTAACCACTGACCACAGTTGTCAGCTACCCTCACCACAGTGAGTCAGAGTGGGAAACCACTGGTTTCACTCCCTACTCCACCCAAACTGCTCCAGAGAATCTTTGCAGACACTGGCCCTCCCATCAAATGACCCTTCTATTGCCTAGAACAGGATTCCTGGCAGAAGCGTCCTAGGAACCCAAGTGAAAATCAGAAAATTCCAAAGACCAGGTCTCCTTGGCCTGGGGTGTCCACCAGGATCCTGAGGGTGGAGGGGGTTTCCAGGGACACTGGAAGGTGTGGGGAATCCCCCGGAGCCTGAACCAGGGAGGACTGGAAGGCAGAAGGGCGAATCAAAGGCGGGGGAGGCAGTGAGGCAGTGGGCGGCACTCATAGACTCCGAAGGCAGGTGAGACTGGGCAGGGGGTGGGGGGTCGCGCGGCCCCGCCCACGCTACCTGTGGTGGTGATGAAGGCGTAGGACTTGGAGGTCTGCCCTGACCGCACCCCGTGGACCTCCACGTGGTAGGTGGTGCCGGGCTTGAGATCGGGCAGACTGACGGTGCGCGCGGTGCCCGGCACGGTCAGCTCCCCGGCGGGCCCCTCCGCGGGCGGCTGCGGCCGCCAGCGCAGCACCACGCGATCGAAGTGGCCGCGGAGCCCGTCGAGCGACACGAGGAGCGCGCCGTCGGCGGAAGTGCCCAGCACCTCGGGCTTGGGGTGGCGGGGAGCCGCCACCCGGTCGACGCCTTCGGGCGAGAGGCCGTAGATGCCCTGGTTGGAGTCCCGCTTCCACGTGCCCGAGTCGGGGCTGGCGGTGGGGTGGGGGCGACCGGGCGGGGGTGCAGGGGAGCGACGCCGCTGCAAGTATTCGTGGATGTGGTGCGCCACCGACGTGTAGGTCTGGTTGGCTCGCAGTGGGTAGCCGTGAGCCCGCAG
>SJYT01055791.1:20446-38950 GCA_006410635.1 Cephalophus harveyi | reverse complement strand
GCCTCTTCCCTGGGCCCCAGCCCCACCTGCAAAGAGAACCGAGAGAAGTTAGTGCCCCAGGACGCCCTCCCGCTTCGCCCTCCAAGCCCGCCACTGTTGGTGCCCTAGAAAGAAGAAACGAGCGGGTGGGGCCCTGCGTCTGAAGGACAGAAAGGGGCGTGGGAGGAGAGAACGCGAGCGACAGCGAGGTGGGCGTCCCTCTGTCACAGGAAAGGGAAAGAAAGATCCAGGCATCTGTTAAGAGACTTGGAGGGTTAGTGGAAAATTACTGCTGAGACCTAACTCCCCCAAACCCCGATTCTAAAGTCAACAGGCGCCTTGATCTCTAACCTCCTCAGCTCCAGTCCCAGGAGACCTGACCACTGAGATGGCGCACAGGAGGGGTCCCTGTGCCCAAGGTCAGATCAGAACCACTCCTATCTGGTTGGGCCGGACAGTGTCTTTTATTTACTGCATCTCTCCATGAGGCTGCTCTTCCCAAACTCCAACCCACCGCCTTCCTACAGGACTCCAGGCACCTGAGAACTCCGTTTCCTCAGGGCCCCTGGTACAGAGGAGGGCCCCCAGCAGGCGCTCTGGGACTGCCACACACCCTGTGCAGTGCATTCAGGGGAGCCCGTGAGCCTGACACACGGCTTCCCAAGGAAGCGGCTCCTCGACTCAGAAACTTCCCCAGTCCTTGGCCAGCCCTACCTGTGTTGGCCCTGATGGAAGCTGGGTAGCTTACTGCCCGGCCCCGCTCGGCAGTGACGGTCACTACGTATTCTACACCTGGCATCAGGCCAGTCAGCAGCGTCCCGTCTGCCTCGGAGGGCACTTCCAGCCGCACCCTCTGGTTGCCAGCACTGACGTAGGCCACCACAAACCGGTCCACTTCAGCCTGGGGGCGCAGCCAGTTAAGCTCCAGTGTGGTTGGTGTCACAGCCACCACGCGGAGGTCCTGGGGGCCGTCAATCACTAGCCAGGTCAGAGAGAGGAGGCATCAGGCGGGAGTCTAGTTCTTCAGTCACCAGCTGTCCTGCTAAGAGCCTTGCCCCCAGCCAGTCCCTCCCCTCTGCCCTCTTGGGGCATATCCCAGCCCCCCCTTTTCAAGTCTATTTTCCACCCATGACCACCTCCCCAACAGCCCCAGCTCTCACTGGTGGTGATGGTCTTGGAGGCAGGAGGGCCCCAGCTAGTCCCTCGAAGGGCACGGACAGTGACCTGGTACTCCTCACCAGGGGCTAATCCTCTCTGGTCATAGGCTGAGGCAGAGCTGGGCACCCGTGCTGTGAATGGGGGGCTCGCCCCCTCTGTCTGCAAGAGAGAAAGTATTGGGTGGATCAGGGCTGCCATTCACCCCTACTGCTCAATGCCCCTGATCCCTTCTTTCTCCAAGGTCTAGGCAGAATCAGCATGAGATTGTGTAGCACTTGGCCCTATACAGCTGGGGAGGATGGGTGGTATCAGCAAACACATCTAGAACACCTACTCCATGCCAGCTCCCATTTAAGGCAATTTACATATGTGAATTCACTTAATTCTCTTAAGAATCTAATGAGGTAGGTCAGATTATTCCCATTGGACAGATGAGGAAACTGATGTACAAAAGGATTAAGTGGTTTGCCCAAGGAGGCAGGGATTTAAACGCAGGCAGTGTGACTTCAGAGTCCCCTCTTATGGGGACTACCTTTAAAAAAAAAAATATTTATTTACTTATTTGACTGCTTTGGCTCTTAGTTGTGGAATGAGGACCTAGCCTTGAGACATGTGGGATCTTAGTTCCCTGACCAGGGATCAAACCCAAGTCCCCTGTACTGGAAGGCAGATTCCTAATCACTGGATGACCAGGGAAGTCCCTGGGCACTACCTTTTGAGCCTGTTCATCAGCTGTCTGCCAGAATTCTACCTGACACACGCCAGGACTCTCTTTCTGGCTTTTCCCCGGCAATCCTGACCCTCTGGGCATGAGGAGGCTTCTCATAAACCTGTTCCTGTCATAACAGGTGAAGCAGATGAGGGATACCACTTCAAGTCTCACTTCCTCCTTGAGGCAGCTGCCCCAGCCTGAGCCTTCCCCTAGAAACACCTGCCCCTGGCTGTGTAACTTGGGTGTGACCCACATCGTGTCCACCTTAAAACTCAGTTTTGGAGAAGGAAATGGTAACCCACTCCAGTATTCTTGCCTGGAGAATCCCATGGACGGAGAAGCCTAGTAGGCTACAGTCCACGGGGTCGCAAAGAGTCGGACACGACTGAGCGACTTCACCTTCACCTTCACCTTGTCTTTTCAGCAGGGTTGTAGGCCCTTCAAAAACAAGGCCCACCTGCTCAACGTTCCACAAATATATTTCCTGAATGTGTACCTGGCATCATTCTGGGCCCTGGAGACACAAAAAATAAGATATATGATCCCTGTCTCCTCAGAGAGCTCATGCTCTAGTAGCTAAATGTGTGGCCACGTTTTACGTTTTATTAGATCCTTAACCCAAATCTCTATGTGTAGTCCATACCTGTGAGAGAACAAACCCCATTTAAGTATACGTGTAAAGTGTTATGATTATTTGCAGGAACCCCACAGAAAATCTGCCAGCCCCTGCTCCAGGCAGGGTCTCCTGGAGTGCCAGCCTCTGGGGAAACGGGAGGAATGGACGTCTGGGAACAGCGCGGCATTTCGCTGGGCCGTCTAGCTATAACAGCTAATAAGGACGCTCTGTTCTGCTTTGCTATGTTGGCTGTGATGGGGACACCTCCATTCAGCCAAGTAGGATTGGAAATTTCAAAAGGTACTCTCCTAAACCAAGAGAACTGCGAGGAAATCAACACAGTAAATACCAAAGTATAAAACCAGATGAAAGGCCACGTAGAGACTTCTGGGTTGAGGATGAAGTGAAGCTTTGTTAGAGTTTTCTTGGCTGAAAAGGTTTCCTGGGCATGCAGCATCTTCATCCCTCTCTTACTCACTGCCCTAGAATATCCCAGCCTGGGAGGCCTTGGATGGGTGTCTACTCAAGACCTATGAGGGCTTTATCCTTCCCCAAACCTTCTCTTCCTCTCCCTTTACTCCCCCAACCCACCACCACCAACACACACACACACCCCTTGAGTGCTTCCTGATGATGTCTGGTCCTTCCAGGGAGACAAGCCCATCCCTAGGGTTCACCTTCTCCCTTTGGGCCACCTACATGAACCTTTCAGACACTTTGAGATCCATCTGGGAACAATCCCCTGAGAAGTTGTACTGCTGGTCTAACCCACATCTCTCAGCACCAGCTGTCTGGTCTGAGGCTGGCTCTCTAACCAGAGGCTGGCAGCTGATTCGGCCCCTTCATGATGGTTTGGCTGCTTCACTGGTGTCCTTGGCAAGTTTCTCACTCTATTCTCGATATTAACCTCATGGCCCCATGTAGAGGGCTCCACCTTGGCTGGCCCGTGAAGCTCACCTCACCCTCATCCTCTTTTTCAGACCAGACCCAAACACAAACTTTTCTGAGGCTGCAAGTTCCTGTGTCCCAGTGAAAATGTGACATGGCCCCAGTTCCCAGTCTGTGGAATACATTCAAACTGGAAACACCTGCATGTCTTTCTGTTCGGGGGTTCACCTCCCTCAGTTTCTTCAAGCTTTGTCTCACATTCATAGAAGACCTTGCCTTTTGCAAAACAGCAGCATTCCTTGGACAAAGAGCAGTGGTCCTTGGACTTGGGGTACGTGAGAATCACCTGGGGGTATGTTGTGATGCAGGTTACCGGGCTCTTCCCCTACAGCTTCTCATTCAGCAGATTGGGGGGCAGAGTCTGACAGTTTGCATGGCTAATGCTCCACTGATGCTAATGCTGCAGATCCAGGGAGCACACTTTCAGAACCGCTGAGCGTAGCTGTGCCACGTATGCAGGGAAAAGAGGAATGTTCCTCTTCTGTGTTCTGAAAATCATTCCAATAACTAGGTGTGTCCCTTGGCCAGGAATAGCAGAGTTTGAGCTTTGAGAGAAAAGTGTTTCTGGAAAAGGGAAAAGGATAAGGTAGAGAGAGAGGCTTCTAGGAAGATGGCAGTGGCCAGAGGGATAGCCAGCTACTGAACGCACTCTGTGCCAACAGAAGTGAATAGAGAGTGCTGGCCAAAGGCAAGAGGCACAAGCCCAGGGGCCAGCCACAGAAAAGCATAGAAAACAGTCAGAGGGCCAGCGGCACAGGCTGATGCGGAGTCCAAGGGAGGCGTCTAGGGACCAATTTTACAGGAGCATTTTCCACACCCAGGCTCAGGGAGAACCTAAAATGTGATGGAGGCCCATACCCAGCGCAAAGCAGATGAGCTGAAAGCATGGCCAAGCTGGACACAGGCTAGCTGGATCCCCCCTGGCCCCACAAAGAGGGAGAAAGCCCAGGACTCCTCCTGGGAGATTGTGCCTCTGGAGAACACCAAGGATGAGGTCATATTTACTAAGAGCAGGAGATGCTGTTGCCCTTTAAGCTCATTCTAGATCAAATGTTTATTTCAATTCTTTCCCTAAAGTCTCTTAGGAAAATTCCTCTTAAAAGTCCTACCCTCTCAAGATTGGAACTATGTAAATAATACACGCGCAGAAGAGAGTGGGAGAAACACTTTAAAATGTTAACAGTACTTGTTTCAGTGTGAAACAGCCAAGAATTATTTGTTTTTTTCCCTAGTCGCCAAATTCTTGTCTTGTGATTAAATTATTTTTATAACTGAAAAAAAAATTTAATGGAAGAAAAAAAATCCAGGCTCCCTTGGTTGTGCAGCAAAGTAGGGATTTCTGCCTCTGCTTCTACCAGAGGGTAAGGAGAGATAAAACATGAGTGGGGCCTGGGTTTGAGGTGATAATATTGATAAGAAGACTTAGAATGACTAGGCCAATTGGGGTGGGGATGACAACCAGCACCTCAGAGCTATCCCTTCTGTCCTAGAGGCTTCCTAAGTTTAAGCCCTGGAACTTATTTATTTTTCCAGAGTCCTGACTGGGTAGAGATTAGAGTAAGTAACATGGCCTATCCACCTATGGCATTTGTGGAATGATGCAGGACAACATATTTGAATACGAGAAATGTCAGATGATTTGCAACTAGGAGACCAAACACATCATAAAAATCCAATCTGCATGAAGGGAGATCTCTGATGAGAGGCCACAAACTTTGTCCTTAGGGTGCCCCCAAATATTTTAAGCGTGAGTTGGAAGGAGATAGAGAAAGGAGGCTTTGCAATGCACTGATGACATGGAGGCTAGGGAACTAGTTCACAGACTCAAAATTATTGCAACAGCCTAGACAGCTTGGCCCAAACCAAAAAATGATAACACGGAACAGAGCCAAATGCAAAGGCTTATATTTAGGTTTCAAAGGGGGTATGTAGTTGAATGTCTTCTTTTTTCCTTCCTTCTTTCTTTTTTCCTGTTTATATCTTTTAAAGTCTCTACACTGAGCCTATATGACTTTTATAATAAAAAGTTACTTTAAAAATCAAATGTGATCAAAATAACTGACAGTTTGTGTGACCACAAGTTCATATATGTCAACTCTGAGAAAAGTAGCCAGATATCCAGAGTCAGCCAGGTGAGTGACTGGACTCCTTTCTGCCCCTGTAACTGGGGGGAAGAGGCACATGCAAAAAGCAGGAGGCATTAGAGGAAGAAAACCAAGAAGTGAAAGATTCAGAGAACAATGCCTCAAGGAAATGGGGAGAAGAAACCAGTGGGTTTGGCCTGGAGGGAATGAATGGTGATGTGATGGTGTGTTCATTTGCTTCAGTGGTGTCCGACTCTTTAAGACCTCATGGACCATAGCCCTCCAGGCTCTTCTGTCCATGGAATTTTCCAGGCAAGAATTCTGGAGTGGGTTGCCATGCCCTTCTCCAAGGGATCTTCCTGACCCAGACATGAAACCCGCCATCTCCTGCATTGGCAGGCATTTTCTTTACCACTGAGCCACCAGGCAAGCCCAACGTGATGGCTGATGTCTCCAAATATCTGAAAGTCCGTGGTGTAAGATGAAGGGAAAGGAAAAAACACATTCCAATGCTGGTGAAGGCCCAGCTGGGGCCACTGAATGGATGTATGAATGGTGCAACTTTGGATTCAGCAACAACAGAAAGAAGTGACTTCAGTGATAAGCAAAAATGGAGTCAGCAGGCAGCCCTAGGAAGTATTGAGCTCAAGGTCACCAGAGAAGTTCCAGTAGCAGTGGGCCGATGATGCAAAGGCCTTCTGCACCCAGTGTGGGCAGAATGAGAAGGTCTTTAGCACAGCTTCAGGAATCGGCTACCTGGACTCAACCACTGATTACCTTGAACTCCTTTTGAGGTGAGCACCCCCACCACCAGCCCCACTCACTCGGCCCCCTCTTGGAGCTTGGCTCTCACCGTTGGGATGAACTGGATTTCATAGGCATCCACATTGCCGGGAGCCCGGGTCCACTCTGTCCGAACTGCTGTCTCCTCCAGCAGGTGCATCCTCATGCCCTCGATGGCCGGCACCTCTGCACAGGAGAGTGGGATATGAGAAGCTGCCTAGCCCAAGGCAGCTCCCCAGCCCTACCCCCACTCTCACAGGCTCTTCCTACTCAGGGTTACATTAAGAGATCCAGCCAAATTCCCAGTCCTCTCTGGGGGAGAGAGGAGTGGTGAGGAAAAGCCAGCAGTGGCCTGAACAAGCCTGGGGTTTCCTTCACTGCCCTCCATCTCCAGGAACCAAAATCTCCCGAAAATACCTGAAGAGGGCCCCTGCATCTGCTCATCAGAGATCTTACAGCAGGTCCTGCCTGCAGGCATGGCCCCCCACCCGCTGTGGTTCTGCAGCCCTGGCGGACCCTGGCCCTCTGGCTCCTTTGACTGCCCCACCGCCCACCCCAATATATGACCATCCCCATCACCCTGCCTCCAAGTCTGGGGCCTCCTCTGCCTCAGACTCAGGCTTTCTCATGGGGCTCCAGTTTTCCAGCCCCGGACCCAGCACACTGAGGCAGGCTGTCCGCTCACCTTCCCCGCAGTCCTCCCCTGCATAGCCGTCTTGGCAGACGCAGCTACCCTCACGACACTCTCCGCGGCCGCGGCAGTCCCTGGGGCACGTCTGAATGGCGCAGTCGGGGCCCCGGAAGCCCTCGACGCAGACACACTGGCCTGCGCGGCACAGTTCCCGTGGCCCGCAGCCCCCGGGGCAGGCGCTGGCAGGAGGCTCTTCCTGCCCACAGTCCTCGCCGCTGTAGCCCACGTGGCACACGCACACGCCCTGCACACAGCGACCACGGCCCCGACAGTCGGCCGGGCAGGTGCGGGTGGCACAGGAGGGGCCCGTGTAGCCCGAGTTGCACACGCAGCGCCCGTTCTCGCAGCGGCCGCGCCGGTGACAGTTGGAGGGGCAGACACGGAGGCCGCAGTCCTCGCCCGCGAAGCCCTCCCAACAGGCGCACACACCGTCCTGGCACACGCCCCGCTGGTTGCAGTCGCGCGGGCACCGTCTCACGCCGCAGTCCTCACCCTCGTAGCCTTCGTCGCACACGCAGCGCCCCTCCAGGCACTGGCCGCGGCCTTGGCAACCCCTAGGGCAGCTGCGCGTGCCGCAGTCTTCGCCCTCGTAGCCCACGTCGCACGAGCACACGCCATCTTCGCAGCGGCCGCGACCGCGACAGTCCCCGGGACACCGACGGCTCCCGCAGTCCTCTCCTGCGAAGCCCGGGTTGCACACGCAGCGGCCGTCTACGCAGCGCCCGCGCCCGCGACAGTCGCCAGGGCAGGCGCGCGTACCGCAGTCCCGGCCTGTGTACCCGGGCCAACACACGCAGCGGCCACTCTCGCAACGGCCCCTGCCGCGACAGTCCCCGGGACAGCTGCGCACGCCGCAGTCCTCGCCACTGTAGCCCGCGTGGCACACGCATACGCCGTTCTCGCAGCGCCCGCGGCCCCGACAGTCGCGCGGGCAGGCGCGCGCGCCGCAGTCGGGCCCCGAGTACCCGGGCCAACACACGCAGCGGCCGTCCTCGCAGCGGCCCCTTTGGTTGCAGTCACCCGGGCAGCTGCGCACGCCACAGTCGTCCCCGCTGTACCCCGGATCGCAGATGCATTCGCCATCCTCGCAACGCCCTCGGCCCCGACAGTCGCGGGGACAGGTCCGCGTGCTGCAGTCCTCGCCCGCGTACCCGGGCCAGCACACGCAGCGGCCGTCCACACAGCGCCCGCCCTCGCCACAGTCCCCCGGGCAGGTCCGCGAGCCGCAGTCGTCACCAGCGTAGCCCGGGTCACAGACGCAGCGCCCGTCCTCGCAGCGCCCCTTCTGGCTGCAGCCTCGGGGACAGCTCCTCACCCCACAGGCGTCGCCAGTGTAACCGGGGTTGCACACGCAGCGCCCATTCTCGCAGCGTCCTCTCTGGCTACAGTCTCGGGGGCAGCTCCTCACCCCACAGTCCTCGCCACTGTAGCCTGGATTGCACACGCAGCGCCCGTCCTCGCAGCGTCCCCTCTGGCTGCAGCCGCGAGGGCAGGAGCGCACACTGCAGTCGTCCCCAGAGAAGCCTGAGCGGCACACGCACACGCCCTGCACGCAGCGCCCGCGGCCGTGGCAGTCCCCGGGGCAAGAGGGCCAGCTACAACTGGGCCCGGTGTAGCCAGGGAAGCACACGCAGCGACCACGGACGCAGCGACCCTGGTCATTGCAGTCATCCGGGCAGGAACCTGGGGCTGAGGGTGGTGAGGAGGGGGGTCCCTCCGCACCTGCGGGATCCGAGCAGGTGGGCCCACCCCAGCCTGGCTCGCAGGAGCAGGCACAGCGGCTCAGGTCAAACACTCCATGGAGGCTGCAGAGGCTTCGAATGTCGGTCTGGCCTGGAGTAGGAGCGAGAGTTGGGTCTCAGTCTCTCTAGCGAGGAGAGGCTGAGCCTGTGCAGTGCTGCCCTGAGTCAGCTTCTCCATCAGGGAAGCCTCATTTCCTAAGGCCATCTCAGTTTCCAGCTGCAATTTATCACCCAGGGCCCTAACATTCGCTGGGGAGGGCTGACATCTAGTCACATGGCTCCTCTCTCAGAGCCGTGCCCTGGGCTGCACTCACCGCCTGCACAAAAGAGGCGGGGTGCCTTTTTCTAATTCACACCAAGGTCCTCTAGTGATGCCCACCCAATCCTAACCCCTTCCCTTCTTTTCCGTGCTCCTCCCTGTGATCTTCGGCTCACCTGTGCCAGCCTGGGCAGCCGGAGGACAACAACCCCCAGTGCACTGTTCCTTGAGCCCCTTCACCAGCTCCTCCAGGATCTCCAGTCGGACCCTCAGGGCCTGCACCTCTGAAGCGGGGACAGGGGGCTCAGTGCCTGGGGGACAGCCACAGCCAGCTGAAGGGGGCAGGTTAATGCGGTGGGTGAACACCACCTGCTTCTCCCCTCCTTCCACGGTGTGCTCGTAGAGCCGAGAAGAAGGGCCTCCTCCTTCTGGCTGCACTGCACGGCCCCCCGGCTGGGGAGGGGGCCGTGGGGCTGGGAGTGTCACGTTGGAACGTGGAGAGAAAGGGCCTGCTGTGACAGTGCCCAGCAGCATCAGAAGGGCCAGGCTGGAGGTTAGGGAACATTGGGTGGGCATCTTTCCGGAGGCTGTGGGGAGAGAGGGCACATATGAGAGCAGACTCACAGAGCAGACAAGATGAATGCCCCCTTCCCCAACACACACACCCACAGTCCCACCACCCACAACTCATCTACCTGACTCACGTATTGGCAAAAATCCACATTCAGCTCAATTCTATCACACACCCTCCCTGGGCAGATCTGTCTCTACCTTGCTTTCTTATGTCATTTGATCACCCTGCTCCTCCACTCCTTATTTTATTTATTTTTTTACTGTTCCATCCACACTGGTCTTTTTTGTTTGTTCCACAGACACTACAAGCTTACATTAGCCTAAGGGCCTTTGCACTACATGTTTTCTCTGTCTGGGGTGCTCTTCACTCAGCTCTTAAGAGGTTGGCTCCTTCCTGTTCAAATCTTAACTCACATGTTATCAACTCCCAGAAGTCTTCCTTGGTGCCCGATTGGAGCAGTCTTTCATCACACTTCATCACAGTGTCCTGCTTATGTTCTTCCTGCCATTTACTGCTGCCTGAATTATCAGTTTGTGTGCGACTTCTTTGTTATCTTTCCCCCACTACTAGAACATGAATTCCTAAGAACAGGGACTTCACCTGTCCTGGTATTGCTGCATGCTTGTGCCTGGCACATGGGATGGGCACTATACAACACATTTTTTTTTTTTTTTTTGTGGCCATTCTGCACAATTTATGGGATTTTAATTCCCCGATCAGGGATTGAACCCAGGCCCTCAGCAGTGAAAGTGCAAAGTCCTAACACTGAACCACCAGGGAATTCCCTATCCAACACATTTTTGTTGAATGGGTCAGCAGATGAATATAAAAGACAAATCCTTCCATAAGCAACTGGATCCCAGCTCCTAGTATCTTTTTAGAAACCTTAAGGTTTAGATTATCCTCTCCTTCTTTCATTCAGCCCCTCACTCTCAACTAGATTCTTCCCATCATCTTTTCATATAAGCTCAAAAAGCTCCTGTTTTCTTTTTTTTTTTAATCCTTACATTACCAAATATCAAAATTTATTATGAAGGTGCAAGCATAGAGCACAGAAGAGAAACAGACCCACACATATGTGGTCACCTGATTAATGAAAAAGAGGTCCCCTACAATTAAAAGGAGAATAAATTGTGATAAATGGTCCTGGATCAGTTGAAGATCCACATGGAGAAAAATCTATCTCGATCCTACATCCACATACAGAAATTAATTTGGAATGAGTATATAGATCTAATCATGAAAGGTAAACCAATACCTTTCACAAAATGTCTTAGAGGAAAAAGCTATAGGAGAAAATCTTTATGACCATGAAATAAACAAAGATTTCTTAAAAGCTAACCACAAAATTTACCATAAAAAATTTCACACAAAAAAAGATATTGATACATTCAGTTCAGTTCAGTTGCTCAGTCATGTCCGACTCTTTGCGACCCCATAAACTGCAGCATGCCAGGCCTCCCTGTCCATCACCAACACCTGGGGTCCACCCAAACCCATGTTCATCGAGTCGGTGATGCCATCCAACCATCTCATCCTCTGTCATCCCCTTCTCCTCCTGCCCTCAATCTTTCCCAGCATCAGGAGCTTTTCCAATGAGTCAGCTCTTCTCATCAGGTGGCAAAAGTATTGGAGTTTCAGCTTCAGCATCTTGGACCACATTAAATTGATAACTTCTGGTCATCAGAGGACACCACTAAGGGCTTCCCTGGTGGCTCAGTAGTAAAGAATCCACCTGCCGATGCAGGAGACCTGACTTCGCGCCCTGATCCAGGAAGATCCCACATGCCTCAGAGCACCTAAGCCCCTGCACCACAACTACTGAGCCGGTACCCTAGAGCCTGTGTTCTCCAACAAGGGAAGCTACCGAAATGAGAAACCCACACACCACAACTGGAGAGTAGCCCCCACTTGCTGCAACCAGAGAAAAGCCCACACAGCAACGAAGACCCAGCACTGCCAAAAATAAATAAATATAATTATAAAAAAAGATACAGTGAAGAGAAAAAGAAGGCAAGCTACAGAATGGGAGAAAATACATGAGAAATGTCAAAATATATATATAGGTATTATATATGGTGGGGAGATTGGGAGACAGTGCTTGAGAATTGAGAGAGGGGATTAAAAATCTAAAGAATTCCTTCAGAACAAAAACAAAAGGCAGGCAACCAGTTTTTTTTTTTTTTTTAATTTGCAAAAAAAAAAAGTCTCTCTAGCAAAGAATATATCCAAAGTTCCAATAAATATATGAAAAATAAACATATGCATGTGTAGAACAAAACCAGTAATCAGGGAAATGAAAATTAAAACCGCAAGAGGATGCCATCAAATATCCACCAGAATGGCTAAAACTAAAAGGGCTGTTGATGCTCAATATTGACCAGAATGTGAGGCTACTGAAACTCTCATTTATTGCAAGTAGGGGCAGAAATTAGTGCAGCCACTTGGAAAACCGATAGGCAGTTGCTACTAAGGCATACAGCCTATAACTTGGCAATTACACTTCTTGGTAAATACCCAACAGAAACGACTGCACGTATCCTCCAAAAGACATGACTGCATGTATCCTCTAAAAGACGAGTACAAGAATGTTCATGGGATTTTTTCATATGAGCCTGAACTGGAAACACCTCAAGTGTCCATTAATAGTAGAATGGATAAATAAATTGGGGCATAGTCATACAATGGGATACTCTCCAGCAATGAAAAAACACCCTCCTGGGACTTGCTGGGTGATCCAGTGCTCAGGACTCAGTGCTTTCACTGCCAGGCCCTGGGTTCAATCCCAGGGGAGATTTGTAAGCTGAGCAGTGTAGCCAAGGGAAGGGGGAGATTTGTAAGCTGGGCAGTGTAGCCAAAAAGCAAAGAAACAAACTCCCCCCAATCCCACCACCACACCCCGCTCCCCGCCGCAAAAAAAAAAAAAACTTTCTTGTTACACACAGCAACATGGACAAAATTTGACAGACATAATGCTAAGCAAAAGAAACAAGACACAAAAAAAGAACATTGTAAATGATGCTATTCATATGAGGTTCATGAACTGAACTGAATAGAAGACAGGACAGAATTACTAGAAATATTTTGCACCTTTAACTGGGTGGTTAAACAAAGGTATGTATAATCAAAAATTAATTGAGCTATACACTTAATGTGCATTTCACTATATGCACAAAATATACTTAATATACAAAAATATACCTTAAAAAAATTCCCCAACCTCACACTCCCTCCAGCCACCACATATTTCTCTTCTCTACTTCACGGCCATAGTTGTCAAAAGATTTATCTGGACTTGTTGTTCCTATTTCACATATCCTATGCATTTCTCAACCAGCTCCCATCTGACTTCACCTTCTTTCAGTCTCCCAAATAGCCCTCCCTAAGGTCTCCCAGCTTCCCTGGTGGCTCAGATGGTAAAGTGTCTGCCTGTAATGATGGAGACTTGGGTTCAATCCCTGGGTTGGGAAGATCCCCTGGAGAAGGAAATGGCAACCCACTCCAGTATTCTTGCCTGGAAAATCCCATGGATGGAGAAGCCTGGCAGGCTACAGTCCATGGGGTTGCAAAGAGTCCGGCACGACTGAGCGACTGAACTGAAGGTCTCCCAATGATCTCACAAAATCTAAAAGACGTTTGCTTTCGCCTTGATCTCTCTCAAAATCACTGGACACTGATGACCACATCTTCCATTTTAGAGCATTCTATATCTGTGTTGGCGATAAGGTAGATAGGAGAGATCACTGGCTCTTAACACTTAAAATGTGGCTAGAGGGACTGAAGCACCGAACTTTCTTTAGTATTTTTAACAGCTCTCCAGGGGATTGCAGTGTGTAGCCAGAGCTGTGACCTACTTGGGGTAGTCATCCACTCAGGTACCTTCATCCAGATCCAAGACTTTAATTTCCAAACTATACCCCAAATATAAACTATCTCCTCCTAACTCCAAGCAATATAGCTATCCTTCTATTTGGCATCTCCTCTTGGGCACCTCAGATTCAACACATCTAAAACAGAACTCAACGCTCATCCCTCCTGTACCCCATCCCTTCTCAGTGTTCTCTACCGCAGTTCATGGTACCATAGTTACTCAGCTTCACAAGCCAGAAACCCAACAGCTCATTCCACACCACCATATTTCATCATATCAACCCATATTTTATTATAAATGTCTCTTTAATTTGCTTATGTTTCTCCCTCTAAGCATCATTATAGTCCAAGCTACTATCTACATTTTGCTTAACAATTGTGATTGCCTCCTACCCGGTTCCTCTGCTTCTGTTCTTGCTTCTTAAAAATCTTGCAAAGGCAAATAGAATGTCCCTCTCCCTCAAAAAACTTTTCAGTGGTTTCCCTCTGAATAGTCTTCAAATACTGACAGACAGTCCTGCACCATCTGGCCCCTGCTGACCTCTCCCACCTCATCCCCCGTAAGACTTCCCTCCCTCTCTCCACTCCAGTCCCACTGGCCTTATGTCCCCCACATTCTTCCCAGCCCCAGACCTTTGTATCTGTGGTTCCCTCTATGGAATGTTCTTCCCTTTTTTCTTGGCTTCCACATCATTCAGGTCTCAACCCCACATCTCTTCCTCAGGAAACCTTTCCTGTACAGGTCAGCTGTATTCCCTATCATGTGATATTACAGGATCATGTAACTCCCATTTGTGGCATTTATAATAATTTATACTCACATATTTATTTGTGGGATTATTTTATTACTTTCTTGCCGACATTCAACCTTGCCCACTAAACTGTAAGGTCCATGGAGGCAGACATAGCACCTGTTTTTTTGTTTTGTTTTGGCTGCTATACCCTTACATCTGGCACAAAGTAAGTGCTCAAAAAATATTTATTGACTATATAAATATTTAGTCAATTTACATAGTTCAAGTCAAGCCCAGGGGTAGCACAGGGCTGGAACCAAGGACAGGACCAAGGTCAGGGCTAGGACCACGGACAGTGTCTGGGGCGGAAAGTTGGTTAGAAACAGCAGCTGGGGCAGCTGTTGACCAGGGAGCAGGTCATGTGTAGATCCTGGCAGGGCTGCATGGAACAAGCCCATTGGAAAACCATTTGGCACAGCCGACCAAATCCACTAGAGCTGTGTGCAAACCCTATGACCTGGCAGCTCCACTCCAAGGGGTCTACCCACCACAACGGTACTTCTCATAATAGAAGCAGACTGGGAACTACCCAAATGTCTCACATGAGTAGAATGGATTAAATAACACGTGGTTTGTTCACACAGTGGAATAAAATAAAGCAATAAGAACAAAGTATAACTATATGCAATAACATGAATGGGTCTCGCTAATATAGGGTGGAGCAAAAGAAGTCAAGACGCAAAGAAGAACTTGCTGAAACATCCTGTTTATGTGATGTTTGAATCTAGACCATGTTAACTCTCAATCAGTAGAGTGGCAAGTCTGAAATGTGGCACTCTCGGGGGAATGGGGACCAAGAAGGGGCATGGTGGGGAAATTCTGGGGTGCTAAGAACACCCTGTTTCTTGATCTGAGTGCTGGTCACCCAGTTGTATTCCTGGAATCCACTGAGGCAAGAACTGGGAGGCACAGGGAGACGAGGATTAGAGAAGAAAAGTAGTGGGGTGATGGGGGGAACTAGGAGAGGGGGCCTCGGTAACAGAGATGCGTGGGGGGGGGTTCAGATGAAGGGTTAAGGAGTAGTGTCAGCAGGCACCCAGTTCTTCCAGACCAGAGAGGCTGGAGAGGGAAGGAGAGCAGGGTGAGTGGGGGAATGCTGACTGAGGAGGGTCAGGGGCTGTGACCAGTGCCTCCCACAACACACACACATTTATTTCCTGCCTTCCTACGCTTAAAATTCTCCTCTGAGTCTGAAAAAAAGGAGTTTCCAGGGCTACCAGCCATCACACTCCACCACCGTCCCACCAGAGATGGAAGAGGAGTGGGCAACGGGAGCAGAGCGTTTCCACACTGAGAGGCGCCCTGCCCCACAAAGCCCAGCAGAGAGCCTGGCAAGCAGAGAGCTGCCCTTCCCTCAGCCCCTCAACCCCTCTCTCAGCTTGGAGGGTAGCCCTGGGTGTGAACTGGGCTCTGACTTACCTTCAAATTCTGTTGTCCTGTGTCTAAGGTTGCACACATCTCCAGGTACACACACACAAATACACATACACATACAAATGTACTCACATGTGCTTATCCACAAATACGAACACACTTCTTGTATCTGTCCGTCCTAAGTCGCTTCAGCCCTGTCCAACTCTTTGCAACCCTATGTACTGTAGCCCGTCAGGCTGCTCTGTCTTTGGGATTCTCCAGGCAAGAATACTGGAGTGGGCTGCCATGCTCTCCTCCAGGGGATCTTCCCAACCCAGGGATTGAACCCGTGTCTCTTACATTGGCAGATGAGTTTTTTACCATTAGCACCATCTGGGAACTATACACATACTTATATTCATCCAAAGAAGCTTGCATCTTTGCGGGCACACACATTTGAATATGTGCAGGGGTTTCCCAGCAGTAAAGAACCCACTTGCCAATGCAGGAAACTCGGGTCGATCCCTGCCTGGGTCGAGAAAAGCCCCTGGAGTAGGAAATGGTAACCCACTCCAGTATTCTTGTCTGGGAAATCCGACAGAGAAGCCTGGCGGGCTACAGTCCATGGGGTCACAAAAGAGACACGACTTAAGTACTAAACAACAACAAGGGCATACACACACAAACCCCTCTTCACATTTCCTCCACATCCAGTCATTGAGCGATGTCTAAAAAAGCTGATTTCTCATTAGCTCAGAGGGCAGTTGTGTGCGTCAAAGAACTTAGTTGGAGTGAGGGGAACCACACAGGAGACCCTTCTTCAGAGGAGGCAGAGGTTACAGGATGCTCCACACCCCTGGGGGTTTGAGGGAGCTGCCAGTCCCCCTCCCCCAACAATCGAATCCTGCCCCTCTTCCCCACTTGGTGGGAGCAGGGGGAGGGTCTCTGCAGCGGGAAGAAGCGGGAAAGTAGTGAAGCTGGTCTGAGAGGAGAGGCCCGCACAGGCCACACCCTGAGAGCCTCCCTCCCAAGCCCCTCTCCCTCCGCGTCTCCTCATTCTCTCCTCCGTCTCCCTAGCTCTCCTCATTCCCATTTCTTGAAAGAATCGCGCTCTTCTCTCAGCACCGGGAAAGCAGGATGCTTGGGCGTCCCTTATGTTTCCCTCTCATCGCCGCCCTCCCGCGGCATCGGGGGTGCCTGTGCGCAGCGAGGAAGGAGGGGAGCACGGGCCTCCCCCTCTTGGCACCCTTCCCATAGTCGGAGGGCTGGCAGGGATGGGGCATCGTCCCAAGTGGTGACTCAGCGCGCAGGGTATTCATGTGGTGGCCAAGTTTGACACTTCGCTCATCAGGGACTGTAGGTCCCAGGAGCTGGGGAGAGGGGCTGGCCTCCTGCAGGGATGTTCGAGAGGTGGGGGACTTTGGCCCCACCCCCATGCTCCTCTCTGTCCCTCGTGCCACAAGAAGAGTGAAGATAGGAGGATTCTAGGGCTGCGAGGACAAGGAGGGAGGTGAGGGCTGGGCTGGGTTTGGAAGCAGGTGGCAAGGAGGCAACCGGGAGATGAGGCAGTTGGAGGATCTAAGACACCCCTTATTCTGAGAAGTTCATGGGCCAGAGACGTCGGAAAACTAAAAGGAAGGATTTCCGGACCCTCAGTGGCAAAGAGTCCTGGGCAGGAACACTAAATGACCAGGACTCAAGGGAAAGAAAGTTGAGAAACTGAGGTGCTGGGTCCCCGGGGGTCTGGAGGCAGGGCCAGGGAAAGAGGGGAGGGGGGGCTGAGGATTTGGGAAGTGGGCGGGGATTGGAAGCGGATCGACAGCAGCTGCGGTGTTTCCGTGTTTCCGAGTTGCTTCCCAGTAGTTCTCTCAGTTCCATTTCCAGTTGTTTCCAAGCCATTAAATTCTTTCCAGGCGAGATAAGGGTCCCGCCCATCCCACCCAGGGTGTGTCACGTGTAGGGGGGAGGTTCAGACGGACAGAGCAGGAGAGCCTGGAAGGGGGATGGAGCGAAGACGGAGCCCCTGTGACCCCCTGGAGGCATCGCGCAGTCATCCCAGCCCCGCTGAACTGTGAGTCATGGGTGCAAAGCTCTCTGCCAGGAATAAATTTTAGGATTCTCTCCACAGACTCCGTGCCCTTCCCAGACCTGGGAGTCCTAACGTTGCTCCATTGCTGCATTTTCTAAAGGCTCGAGACCCCCAGAACTCCCTTCCGGGGCCTTGCAGTCCACCTGCTGCCACCCGGGGAGTCCCCATCTGGATGCTCAAAGAAGTTCCCTCGGGCACGTTCCTGGAGTTCTGGCTCAGCCACTCCAGCCAGATCACCTGGGGTTCCACCAGCACTTCCCTCCTGAAGCTCAGCCGGCCACTAGCTCAGCCTGGCCTCTGGTTTCTCCCAGCCCCAGCACCGCACCGATAACCACCTCCACCTTGGTGCCGGCCCTGGTCCTGTCCAAACCCCAGCATCCATCCTCCGTGCCCAACTCACACACACTTGCACTGACTCTTTCTCCCAGACACACCCTCCAGTCCCCGGTGCATGGGCTTATTTCCTCTGGCCCCGCAGAAAGTCCCTGCTCTCCTGGGAGGCTCTCCTACCAACCTTCACCTGGGGTTTGGGGATAGAGGTCCCCACCTCTCCCGTCTCTTTCCTCTGTCTCCCAGAGCCGGAGGTTGCTTCCTTACCTGAGTAACCAGCAGCTTCAGTGTGTCTGCACCTGCTCTGTCTCGAACTTGGCAAGGGGGTTCTCAGGGCAGGGTGGGTGGGCGCCCCTCGGCAGCCCTGAGCTCCTGGGTATATCCCCTTGCTCGTTCCCTGCAGCAGGGGCTCACTGAGCCGCGACCTGACTGTCGATCTGGGCAGCGACAGTGAGGAGGAGGGAGACTGCAGCCAGCCGGGGGAGGAGAAGGGGAGGACCAGCATGAGGTCAGGGAGGGGAG
>SJYT01055791.1:6046-19460 GCA_006410635.1 Cephalophus harveyi | reverse complement strand
CCCTGTCTGGGATCACCGAGTCCCACAGTACCCTCATCTCACCGCCCCCAGCCCTCATCCAACCTCCCCCATCCTTTCCTTATCCTAGTTTTACTCTTCTTCTTCACCCTAATTTGTGTCCAACTTGACACCCGCATCCCTCATGTCATTTCTCCTTTCCCTCACCATTTCTCCACCTGTTGCTCTTGCTCTCTGACCTGTTTCCCCCTCTTCCAGCACCCTTTCCCACGGCCAGCCCCTCTCCCTCCTCGGAACCTCCCCCACCTCTTCCCAGCTGCCACATCCCTCCAGCTGGGGTCTTGCCCAGCACCCACTCCTTCATCCCCCTACCATTTATCTCCTGGCAGGGGCAGGCAGCAGAGAGGGTGGGTGGCGGGAGGAAGCCTCCCTCCCCAGTCTAGACTGCTCTCCACGAGGAGCCTCCTTGTCTCACCTCGGCCCCTGCCTGGCCCCACTGCTCCCACCTGCACTGTGTCCTCTTCTCGTCCTGTCTCTGTGCTGCCTCTCCCCGTCTGTACTGTTCAATCTCTGGTTCTCAGCTCGGGGATCGGTGCCCCCTTTTCATTCTCTCACCTCAGCAGCTTCCTAGAGAAATGGCAGATGAGGCTTGGGCACTGGCTGGACAAGGGTGTGGCCTGAACACTGAGACATAGATGACTCGGGAAAGAAGGTGGGGTTCACAGGAGACAGGGAAGGGAAGCCTGAAACTTAGGAGGAAGGGTTAGGGATGGAGAAAGAGCTGAGAGCCAGGGGCAGACATGAGGGTGGTGGGCACAGGGCATGCTGATGTTCTGGAGAGGAAGGGGATTAATTCTGTGCTGCAGTGGAGGAGCAGGGGTCGGGAGGGAGTTGTGGGCTGGGTAGAGATAGGAAGACCGGCCGGAGGGCAGAGTGGCAGATGCCCACATCAGGCTGCCGGGCCGTCTCTCTGGTCTCATTTCGCCACGTGCTTTGCTCCCCTGATGAGGGGCTGCTGAATAAGAAATATCCAGGCTGAGGGAGGTTTCACGCGGATAAAGTTCTTTCCACCCAACTACAAAACTGCAGCCCACTCCAGTATTCTTGCCTGGAAAATCCCATGGATCTCAGAGCCTGGTAGGCTACCGTCCATGGGGTCGCAAAGAGTCAGACACGACCGAGACTTCACTTTTCACAATCCTCACCATGGAGGAGAGGCTTGGCCAAGTGACAGCTCATGGGTGACAGGGAGTGCGGGAGCCCGTGTCTGACTCTGCGCGCAGTTGGGGCAGAGGTGTCCGCAGGTCCCCAGGGTCTCAGGTGTGCTGTTTCTGGGCAGGGTGCGCTGGCCCAGCATGTGGCTCTGCGGAATGCTGGTGGCCGAGGGCGAAGGCTCGCGTGGGTGCTCTCATGGGTGTCCCCGTGTGTGTCCGTGTGTCTGGGTGTGCATGTGGTTTTTTTTTTTTTTCTCCTCCTGGCTTTGATAGGAAAGATGAAGTCAGCATCTTGGATAGAGCTGGGTTCAGCTTCCTTCCTCTGCCTTGGCCCGAAGCCCCCAGAGCCTGAAATAGGTAACAGTTTCCCTCAGCTCTCCATGCAGGGCTTGGGGGAAAGCACGTAAAAGGATGGAGGGTCTAAAATGGCATTACCTAGAGAGAGCAAACTTCAGAGAACAGATTTTCTCTGATACTGCCAGATTCTAGTAATTCTAATGGTCATATCCTGCCCCCCCGCCGCCTTTTTTGGTTCTATACCCTATATGTTGGTTTTATTTTCACTTTATTCATTTATTTTTCCGCTGCACCACTAGGCATGTGGGATCCTAGTTACCCCACCAGGGAACAAACTTGCACCCCCTGTAGTGGCAGCCTGGAGCCTTAACCACTGGACCAAAGTATGGAAGTATAGTGGAAGTATGGTCACCATAGGTATACTTGGCCAAGAGTGGCCGGAAGAGCCTGGAGAGAAAGAAGGACTGAAATGATGGCCTTGGGGTGTTTTGGAAGTCCACTTCTCAGGGGAGACAGGATGCTGGAGCCAGAAAAGGGTGTGAGATTCCAGACATTCACAAGCTCACAAGGCATTCAAAGAAGCCGAAGCCACTGCAGGCCTGACAGATACAATTCCAGCTTCTGAGATAATCATTATCTAAAATGTGACTCACACCCTGGATTTCAGGCTCCTGGAGGAGCTTACCTCTTGTATGTTTGCCTTTTATCAGAAAAGCACTGCGCCTTGCATAACGCAGGTGCTTCATAACTGCCTGTCAACACTGAGTTGCCAAAGGACTGTGAGAGAAGGAAGTGGCAAGAGTGTCTGGCAGGGAGCCTCAGAGTGAGGCGGGGAGTCCAGTGGTCAGAGTGGAGTCGCCCTCAGCGAGGTGTCGCGGGCGGTGGACAGAGAGGCTGGGGTCTTACTGAGAGCCGTTTGTGTGCTCTGGCTGCTCTCCGAATCCCCAGCCTAGGTGTCTTCAGCTCTGGGCCTCCATCCTTGAATGAACCTCCAAGCTCCTGTCCTACCCTCAGGAGGATTAGAGATAAAAGGTATAGAGCAAGGAAGGAAAGGAGAAGCCGAGGAAGGCAAGAGTAAGGGCAATTGAGGGCAAGGGCCTGAAGGATAGAGAGGGAGCGAAGAGGCCAGGGGCTGTGATCCAAAGAAGCAGTCCCAGAGAAGGGAAGATAGAAAACAGTTGTGCCGGGCTTCCGTTTACAAAGCCCTTTCCTACACCGCAGCACTTCATTAATCCCACTTTATGCTGAGGAAAACGGGGGCTCCTAGACATTAACGGACTTGGCCGGGTGATTTTGCTAGTGGTGGTGAAGGCGGGCCTCAGGCCAGGTTTTCAGATTCCAAAGCCTGTATGCCTCCCCCTCCCCCAAGAAGAGCCCTAGAAAGATCGAAGACTGAGGGCAGAAACAAATGAAGGGCTTCAGGCAGGACTTGTTGGGGAAGGGTTGATTTCTGAAACTTCTTTCTGCATCCAGTTATGATGTAGATTCAGTGGGAAGAAACTGCCAAGTGTAAGTCAGGGGGTCAACACTTCATTATTGAGACTGGGGGGTGGGGCGAGGTGGGAGGTGATGAGGAACGTGGAGAGAAAAAACTGATCATGAGATGAAAGAGGGGAGAGAATTAAGAGGCTGGGCTGAAAAACAGGGCGAGAAAGCCACAGGAGGCAGAGTTTGGACCTTTAAAACTTCCTTTGCCTGAAGACATGGGTGTGGGGAAAAGGGAGGAGGGAGGACATTTCTATCTCGTGACAAAAGAAAGTCACACAATTATTTTGTTCTCTGCTCTGGGGCGGGTGGGCGCCCATATTTACCAGAGGGACCGGGGTCGCTGTAGCAACCACACATCTGGGCCCCGGAATCCAGATGTGCTGTATCCAGAAGCCATAGCAGAACGATGAGGCAACGGTGTGAGGCTCTCCAGTCCTGGCCCCACAGCTGGGAGAGGACCGAGCGCTGGAGCGGGGAGGTGAAGGGCGAGAGGGCAGGGGGGCGGCAGGAGGAGAGGGCTGGAGCCAGGGAGGAGAGGAAGTTATGGAAGGGGGCAAGGAATGTGGACAAAGGAGTGGAAACAGCCGGGGGAGAGGAGAAGACCCAGAAAAAAGGGAGCAGACTGTGAAGCGGAGGGGGAGGAAGGGAAAAACACAAAAACCTCAAGAAGCCAGCAGATGAACAAAGGATAAAGGGTATGAATGAGAAGGTGATAACTCGGGGCTGGGTAGAGGGCAGAGAAAGGCAGGAAACCAGTCTAGAGAAAAGAGAAGAGGGAGAGACAGTTACTTTCTGAGGAAAGTAACAACAGAAAGATACAGAGGTCTGAGCCAGGAAGGGGTCAGCAGGATGTGCAGGAGTGACAGCACGTGGAGGTGGCCTTCGATGGGGCCACGGCTAGAGATCAGCATGGGCCTGCAGGGAGGCAGCCAGACTGACCTGCTTTCACCCCCCATGGCACACCCACTCTCCACACCTCTCCTGAGCCTTCCTTCCCACCACCCAGGCCCTTGCCAAGACAGTGAGTCCTGGCTCACACCACAGTGCCAGCTGTCCCCTGCCAACCAGCCAGAGGAGCTGCATGCCGCACCCCAGAGCCCCCATCTGAGAAGCCAGTACTTTAAGCACTCTCCTGAGCTGGCGTCAGGAAAGAGAGAAAGTGACGGGACAATGAAATAGTGACGGACCCAGATGGGATAAAAGTGGAATCGAGGAGAAAAGGACCAGGTGAATGGAGAGAGAAAGGAGCAGGTGAGGAGAGAAAGCTGTGTCCACTGTAGACCAGGCATCCTGCACATCATCTTTCCTCCCCACATCAACCCAAGGAGTAGGCAAAAACACCCCGTTTAGCAGGTAGGCAACTAAGGCTCAGTGTGTAACCTACCAGAGTTAGTCACTTCGTTGCATCTGACTCTGCGACCACATGGACTGTAGCCCACCAGGTTCCTCTGTCCATGGGATTTACCTAGCAAGAATACTGGAGTGGGTTGCCATCCCTTCTCCAGATCTTCTAGACCCAGGGATTGAACCCAGGTCTCCTGCATTGCAGGTGTATTCTTTACCGTGTGAGCCACCAGGGAAGCCCAAGATACCCACTAATAAAAGGCAAAACAGGAACTCCATCTCAGGTGCTCTGCCCGAAGAATCCTTTTTCTCCTTGCACGCACTGTCTGGATCAGGCTGGGAAGGGCTCCGGGGATCTTGGGACAGGAAGTGATGGTAGAAGAGCCAGGGCTGCCCTCTGGAGGGAGGAAAGGCCTAGTTCCTGGGGGCCCTAGGTTCCAGGTTGCCATAGTTACTTGGTCTGTTTTCACCCCAAACACAGTAATGGGAAGCAGGGGAGCCTGGCTGAACACGTGAGGTTCTTCCCTCGCTTTCAGGCCTGGGCTTGTGGCCCGGGCGGCCCCTGTCCAGTCATCTGGGCGTGGAGCCCAGGCCCAGCCCACGCCCTCCCGCTGACCCAGGACACTCCCGCAGGGCCGGGTCCGAGGTGCTGCTGGATAGGAGCCCCTGATGGGGAACCCCCCAGGTTGAGGGAGTCTTGTTGTCCTATTCTCCTTTCTCCTAATTAGAAAGCACATCCTTTCCTGCTGGCCCCGCAACTGTCCTTTCTTTCAACTGGACTCTCAAGTCTCGGTTTCCTCCAGTTTGGGGCTAAGGAGATGCTTCTCAGCGTCCCTCTTCCCTCCAAACACTGCCTCCTTCTCCACTGTGGCTCCTCCTTTCTGGGCTCACAGCCCCTGGCCCCAGCTCCATTGTTTGTTCAAGCTGCTCCTCCTGGAAAGCTAGGGGGAAGAACCTGCTAGAATGCAGGGGACCCAGGGAGGCAGCCCATTCACCCTGAAGGGCGTGGGGCCCCCTGTCCTTCCTGTTTACTCAGACACATTCCAGAATCTGCAGTCTCTAGCCTGTCACACCATGGGACATCCTGCCCCCTCTCCCCCACAGACACCAGACATAACCTTCACGCGTTACAGGGCTGGGGAGAAGGGGATGACGTGAGGTCTGTGATCGCACACCCACTCCACCCCAGGGCTGGCCGTGTCCTCAGTGCTCAGCTCTCTGACACACCAGCCCTACAGCAGCCATGTTCCCCCAAATGACCCATCACAAGCCAGGAAAGCAGGCACCATACCTTCAACTCCCTCCAAGTTGTTTATTTAACAATAAAAAAGAAGATATGCCTATACATCCACCTGACCTCCCTCCGCCATGCCTCGTCGACTCCCAGGAACTAGCTCCAAAATGTAAAAACTTCCCTTGTCCCGCCTGGGGACTAAATTCCCACCTCCACCCCCAAAAACAGAAACACAAGAATAAAGAGTGTACTGGGGCCCACTCACCCCAAAACTTAACTTCACTCAGCACCCTCAAGGAAAGAAGCAGGGGTTGGGGGTTCATAGAAATGAGAGGAGCTCTATATTCCAAAAAAGGGGTGAGAAGAGAGGAAAACTTCCACCCACCTCCAAATAAATGCTTAACCCCCACACCCTGTCTTCCTTTTACAAATTGCCGCAAGCCCAGGGACCAGGAAAATTCAAAACAGTCCCGCTTGGTTGCTCCCACCCCTACCCCCCAGTTCCAAGTCAGTGTGAGTCATAGAGGTCAGAGATGATTGAGGTAGAGGGCTGATGGGTGGCCTGGTGGGCCTGGCTGGCTGCTGCAGAAGCTGGCAAGGGGCCACCTGTGGCATTGCCCGGGGTTGAGGACGGCTGTTTTCGCAGCGAGGGGGGCACTGTGGAGGTCTTGATGTGAATCACTCTGGTATCCATGACCTCACACTCGATCTGCATCATCTCCTCATAGTCCCCAGGGGGCCCCCGGCCTGACAGGGTCTCTGTGAGAAGGGCAGAGTTAAGGGAGAGGAGAAGGGGAAGGCAGAGAGGTCAGAAAAGCAGAGGTGTGCAGGGAAGAATGGGCAGTGATGGGGAGGCAGATCCAGGGGGTGTTCAGTGAGAAGGCAGGGGTGGAGTTGGTGCAGGGAGAAGAAAGAAGTGGCAGGGGCCGGGGGGTGGCGGATGACAGTGATGAATGTAAGGTCGCAGAGGAGAGGACATCAAGAGAAAACAAAGAAGTAAGACTCTGGCAGGTTCCCAGCCCACCCCGCCCACCCTGGCCCACAGCCCTAAGCACCTTCACCTAGGGAGGACCCACGTCTCATCTTCCTCCCATCAGTCTCCTGCATTTTGTTCTTCTCCAACCATTTCTGGCTTGCTCTCACCCATGTATCTAGCAACACTCTGGAATCCCCGCTCCTGTCATTTCCCCCCTCAACTCTTCATGCTGGATCTCCCCATTGGAACTTCCTTATTTCTCAATTTCAGGACCCGTCCCCACACTGGGCAGGGAAAGAATTACCATTGGGGGCCATGGCAGGCATCACCAGGGACATCTTGGGCCGGGAGGTCTTGTTGTGGCTGATGGCTGGGAGCAGCAAGTGATCCTGGGGAGAGAGGGGCCAGGCTGGGAGGGTGGAGGAAAAGGTGCTGACAGGCTCCCTGGCCCTGCTCTCCAGCCTCGACCTGCAGAGACTGCTGGGGAACCCAGGGTGAAGGGATGGGGCCCGCAGGAGAAACTCACCCTTCGGAAGGAGACAACATAAAATGTGTCTTCCCGTCGGTCAATTGCATCCAGGAACTCGGGCTGCGAACGGTCTGGTTGGCGGTACAGCTGCAGCTGGCCCACGGAATCTCTGGACAGGTAGAAAAATGGGATTGGTGAGGAAACAAGCCCAGGGACCAGTTCCCACTGGGGAAGAGGGGAGAGGGCGAGAGGGAGGCAGGAGACCCCAGGGGATGAGGGAAGCATGAGGCCCTGGGGGCAGTGCGGACACGCACAGGACAGCTCCTTTAGAGGAGCCTCACTTAATAAACAAGTGCCCCCTTCAAGACTCACCCTTCCGGGGGCCCAGGGGGGCGGGTGGGGACTGCCTGAACTGGAGGTGACTTCTTCCACAGCTGAGACTTCTGGAAGGAGAAGTATCTAAGGATTTGAAGAGGATGAAGGGAAAAGGGAAAAGAGAGACGGCCTATGTTTAGCCCTCGTTTTCAAGTGGCCTTCCTTGAACCGGCCCACCCCCTCCTACCTGTTTCTCCTGGGCTCTCTGGGGTGTCTTCCGCCGGCCTCTCTGGTGGCGCTGGACCCAGCCACTCAGCTCGTCGGCAAGCCTGGGGAAGCAGAGGAGGGGGACACCTCCATGCTGGGCCGACGCCCACTCTTCTGCCCCGCAGATCGGAGGGAAGGGGAGAGGGCATGGGGCGCTGGCACTTCAGCACACAAGTCAGCCAGGCCGTCGGGGAGGGGCCTCGGGACACAGGGAGGACGCCCCAGTCATGAACCCCCCCACCTCAGGGACTCAGTTCGGTTGAAGTGCCGGCAATCCGAGGAGAGGAAGAACTGGTCCAGGTCTCTCAGCAGCAGCTCCCTGGCATCCCCAGGGAAGGCTGTCAGGTTCCTGGAGTGAGGAAGAGAGGGGGTGTGACCCAGGGTGCCCAGCACGGCTCCGTCAACAGGAAGGGCCGTGCCGGCATGAGAACAGCTCTGCTGCTCTGTGCACGCTCAGTCACGGCTGACCCTGCGTGAGCCCACGGGCCGTGGCCCTCCAGGCTCCCCTACCCATGGAGTTTTCTAGGCAAGAATGCTGGAGTGGGTTGCCATTTCCTTCTCCAGGGGATCTTCCCCAACCCAGGGATCAAACGCGTGTCTCTTGGGTCTCCTGCACTGGCAGGTGGATTCAACTGGGAAACCTGGCTCCCCCTCAAAAAGGAAAGGTAACTTTAGGGGAGAAGACACACTCAGCACCCCTAAAACAGAGAGGGCCCTCTCCTCACCTGAAACTTGGGTGGCCCGTGGGGCTGGGCTGGGGCTCCTCAGGGTCCTGGAAGGGATGCTGAGGGGGCTCGGCTCCATGAACTGGCTCTTGTGCCGAGAACTCCAGCAGGTGTCTCCGGGGTCGAGAATCCCCTCTGCTCGTCCGAGGAGAGATGGAAGCCGGAGGAGGCTCACTGATGCTGTGGATAGAAAAGGATGGAGCATGAGGAAGAATTCCAGCTTAACTGAGGGCCTGGGTAAGAGGGAGGGCTCTGCAGATAGCATGCCTGGTTCCAATTTGTGCTGCAAGACTGACTCTCTTCATCTGCAAGATGGATTGAGAACAGTCCCTACCCACAGAGCCAGAAAACACTAGAAAAGGAGAGTGCTTAACCGAGGGCCCAGAACTCAGTAAGCACTTAATATAGTCACTGTGTTTATCAATGTTCTCATGACCATCTCCTCCGGGACGTACCATTTATGACAGAGATGATGGATCATGAAGGGACTAGGGACTAGCTGGCTACACCATCAGTGCCAAGGACACCAGAGCTGTCTGTGTGCAAGTAATGAAAGGGATTGTGCTGAAGAGGCAATCAAGTGGCCGACAGGCAGGCTCCAACCAGAAGGCTCTGGGGAGACAAGGAAGGTCTCACCTCACAGGCCCAAAGTTGAAAGCGATGAAGAGAAGGAAGACCATGACGCAGACCACCTTCCTGTTTCCAGACCCTAACTTGAGCTCGCTGTTCTAAGATGCAAAGAAAGAGAGAGGCCGGAGAGGGTGAGTCATCCCAGGGAGCCTGCGCTCCCACTGGTCTCCCCAGGCCTCCCGGGTCTCACCTCAGTCAGCAGGGCCTCCAGCCGCCGGCGGAGGGCAGCATTCTCCCGCCGGAGCTGCTGGTTGTCGGCCAGCACGGCCTGCAGCCGGGCTTCCAGCCCCTGCAGGTACTCTTTCTTCTTCCTGCGGGACTGGCAGGCTGACTCCCGGTTCTTGATCATCCGCTGCTGCCGCTTCAGCAGCTTGGCCTGGGCACCGGAGGGTCAGAGGGAGAGTGAAAGCAGGGCGGGGAGGGGAAGCGTGCCCGCCACCCCAGGGACTGACTACCCAATATTCCCGTGGGCCCCTCTCCTGCCGCCTTAACCTCTACCTGCAGAGCCAGAGAGGGGTTCTTCCTCTCTGCTAAAACATTTCAGGGAAGGGACCCTTCTCTCCACCACTTCCTACTCCTGTGCCTCAGAGCTGCGAGAAGTCGGGCTGTAGGAGGAACTTCCCCACCCAGGTTCTTGGTAGAACCTCAGTTCTTCTCCTTGATGAGTGGTCTTCCTTCTTCGCAATTCTCCTTTTTTAGGACCCGAAGTTTAAGCTTACTGTCGTTAGAGAACAGTTTACCCGGCTTTCCCCAAGGAAGCAGCCTCCCTCTTCTATAACACAGGATGACTCCTCTGGCTTTGATTTACTAAGACCACTCCCACTTCTCATCTGCAGGGACAGCAAACCTGAGGATTCTAGAACTACATGGGGTTGATAAAAGGGGTCCACTCTGACCTTGACGATCATCGTATGGGCCTGGTTGCTCACTTTTTTGCGCCTTTCTCACTCCACAGTTCTCTCCCCTCCCCATTACTACGCCTTCCTCCTCCTCTCCCCAGTAAATAACTTACATCCACCTCAGGTGGGCAGGAGTTCCCAGGCATAGGGGCTGGAACAATGCTCTTCCTCTCAGGCCGTGGAGGAGGAGGGGTTGGTCCCTCAGGCGGGACTCGAACGGCACCTTGGATGAGGACCACTGGGGACACTGGGCAAGTGGGCAGGAGAGGAGGTCTGAGAGCTGGGAGTCAGGTGGTGTCCTCGTGCCCACACCCAAGGGCCAGGGCGCCGGAAGGCTGTGAGCCGCCTCCTTCTCCCCTTCAGTACCTGGGGGTGGCTGGACAAGGGGCTGCAAGAGGACGGCGGTGCTGGCGGGCACAGCTCTCGGTGGCATCGGGACAGTGGTTATCAGCACGGGTTTGGGCTGCAGTGGTGGCTTCCGGGCGGGCAGGGCTTTGCCTGAAGGAAGGTGAAAGGAAAGAAGGAAGGGATGTCAGGACAACAGGCCTCTGGCCAGGGACCCGAGGGGTCAGGAGACGCATTACCTGAGGAGCCGTCAGAGGACAGGCCCACGCTGATCTGGACAGCTCCAGGAGGGGGGCCGGGGACATCCCGCAGGAGACATCCCTGAGGGGACGGGGACTCTGTCTTTACCTCCAGGACCTCCTCTCCTATGAAAGCCTACATGGGGCATTCCAGAAGACATGCGAGTCAGGAAGAGTGCGGAGGAGGAGGAGCTGAAGAAGAGAAGGCCCTCACACCTCTGAGAGTCAGGAGGAACTCACCAGCGTGCTGGAGGGAGGAGCGGAGTGCATGCTCACCTGGCTGGGAGACTCCGCAGACAGCAGGGGAGCCTCAGAGCTGATGGAGGAAGACGGAGAGGCAGGCTCTATCTTAATCTGAATATCTGCGGGATGGCAGGATGAGACAAAGAGCTGGGTGTCAGATAAACACTGAAGGAGAAGAGGGCTAAGATACGGAAATGGGAGACACAGTCACTTCCCTTTGTACCTGGAAGTAAAACTATTTCTGGCTCAGGAGGGCAATCCAGAGGAGGAGAGCTGGAGCTGCTAACCTGTTGCCTCTCCTCCGACCTCTTTTCTCAGAAAGGACTCCCTTCTCCTTCCTTGGCCCCTCAGCTGGTTCCACCCCTGCCGAACCCTCAAGCCTGCCCTTGTGTGTCAGCTGTCCCTTTCTTCCTCACACACCTTGTTCATTCACATGGTGGAGGCCCACACAGGGAGATTCGGCTACATTCTCATGGGCCCAAATTCCTGTCTGGCTGGATTTCCACCTCATCCTGGCCTAACGCGATCACGCATCAACATGTTGACAACTGCCTGGCCTGCATCTCTACCTTTGACTGCTCCCCTGTACCCAGATTCTGACTCTCAAGCTGCCTGCTGGTCACCACCATTCTCACGCCCCTCCATTCACCCAAATTCAACCGGCCTTAACAGGGCTCACTGCTTGTCCCTTTATACTGATCCCCTTCCTACCATCAGCCTTCAAAGCTCAGTCACCCCTGAGCTTTCACAGCCTCTGTTAAATCTATCTGTAAGACTTGTTGACTGCCCCATAGAGGTTAACCTAGCTGAAGGCCAAATTCAGCTCTAAGATCAATGGTCCACTACTACCTTTGGTTCATAGCTTGGGTCTTGATACTTAATTATAAGATTACCAATACTGTATTTTAAAATCTCAAGTCTACTTATGTATTTCAATATTGGGGGCAGGAGGAGAAGGGGACGACCGAAGATGAGATGGCTGGATGGCATCACCGACTCGATGGACGTGAGTCTGAGTGAACTCCAGGAGTTGGTGATGGACAGGGAGGCCTCGCGTGCTGCGATTCATGGGGTCGCAAAGAGTCGGACACGACTGAGCGACTGAACTGAACTGAATACAGTCATATAATACAAGATCCCAAAGGAACAAAGGGAAATTCAGTGAGAAGTGAATCTCCTTTCCTTCCTTGTCCACCAGCCATCCAGAACTTCTTCACAGAGGTGACCACTGTCTGAGCTATTTAACCATATGTTAACCTTCATGAGACTCTCCAAAAGCAAGGACTAGGTCTTGTGCTTCCTGTCTATCAAAGGGATGGGTAAAGTGCATGGGTGCCTGCATGATAAGTCATTTCAGTCATGTCAGACTCTTTGTAATCCTATGGACTGTAGCCCGCCAGGCTCCTCTGTCCATGGGATTCTCCAGGCAAGAATACTGGAGTGGGTTGCTATGCTCTCCCCCAGGGGATCTTCCTGACCCAAGGACTGAACCCACATCTCTTATGTCTCCTGCATTTGGCAGGCAGGTTCTTTACCACTAGCACTACCTGGGTAGCCTAGGTAAAGTACAGGCCCTCAAAAAAATACCTATATATTAGAGGAGAATCTGACTCCAAGAACACTATCTTTTGCAAAATCATCAACAATCTTTTCACTGGTATAGACTTTTCAATCCTTATTTTGTTTCTCTTCTTCGTAATACTTAATCATATGCTGGATATGAGCTGTTTGTCCCTCCAAATCCCTCCCTGCCCTGCTTTGAGGCCCAGCAGGAAAACATGTGTGGCTCTCGTCTTCAAGCTTCTGGCTGAACTTCAACTAAGGGGAGGCAGTGCTAAGAAACCCCAGAGTCACCCTGAAATCAACAAGTCGCACAGTGAATTCATCATGCTCCCTGCCAGGAGGCTCCTGCTCCTGCAGTCGCCATCCAGAGACTGGTACTTTCACCCACGGGGTGGCTGCCCTTGTCAGAAACCCAGGCACGTTCTTTCACCCCTGCTCATCTTCAGTACCCAGGAGGTCACTGCACTCATCCATTCTAATTCACTCTTTCTCAAATCTGCCTTTTTCTCAGCATCTGAGTGTCTTACCTGACTAAGCACATTGACCTCTTTCTTGGTACTCCTTCTGCTTCCAGTCCTGAGTTTCTGCAATCCAGTGTCTACTCTGCCACCAGAGTCATCTTCCTAATCACACTGTTCTCCTGCCTGACTCTTCAAAGGCACAGAACTGCCCACAGGAAAAAAGCTAAGAGTCCCTAAGCAGGATTCCTACCTGGCCTTGAAGCCGCTGAATCTCCTGGCCCTTCCCTACTCCCTCTCCTTACATCCACTCTAAAAAGATGCATTCCAAGATGTCTGGCTCTAGATTAGTGATCACATCATCATGATTATCTGGGTCGTGAAGATCTTTTTTGTACAGTTCTTCTGTGTATTCTTGCCACCTCTTCTTAATATCTTCTACTTCTGTTAGGTTCATACCATTTCTGTCCTTTATCGAGCCCATCCTTGCATGAAATGTTCCCTTGGTATCTCTAATTTTCTTGAAGAGATCTCTAGTCTTTCCCATTCTGTTGTTTTCCTCTATTTCTTTGCATTGATCACTGAAGAAGGCTTTCTTATCTCTTCTTGCTATTCTTTGGAACTCTGCATTCAGGTGCTTATATCTTTCCTTTTCTCCTTTGCTTTTCGCCTCTCTTCTTTTCACAGCTATTTGTAAGGCCTCCCCAGACAGCCATTTTGCTTTTTTGCATTTCTTTTCCATGGGGATGG
>SJYT01055789.1:151099-175797 GCA_006410635.1 Cephalophus harveyi | reverse complement strand
ATCCACACAGTCAAAGGCTTTGGCATAGTCAATAAAGCAGAAGTAGATGTTTTTCTGGAACTCTCTTGCTTTTTCCATGATCCAGCGGATGTTGGCAATTTGATCTCTGGTTCCTCTGCCTTTTCTAAAGCCAGCTTGAACATCAGGGAGTTCACGGTTCACGTATTGCTGAAGCCTGGCTTGGAGGATTTTGAGCATAACTTTACTAGCATGTGAGATGAGTGCAATTGTGTGGTAGCTGGAGCATTCTTTTGCATTGCCTTTGGAATTGGAATGAAAACTGACCTTTTCCAGTCCTGTGACCACTGCTGAGTTTTCCAAATTTGCTGGCACATTGAGTGCAGCACTTTCACAGCATCATCTTTCAGGATTTGAAACAACTCAACTGGAATTCCATCACCTCCACTAGCTTTGTTCGTAGTGATGCTTTCTAAGGCTCACTTGACTTCACATTCCAAGATGTCTGGCTCTAGATTAGTGATCACATGATGATGATTATCTGGATCGTGAAGATCTTTTTTGTACAGTTCTTCCGTGTATTCTTGCCACCTCTTATCAATTTTTAATAGATGTAAAATACCATTGTAAAAAAAGTAAAATCGTGCAAGTGCCTGGCACATAATTACTTAACAGGAGGCCCATCATGTTTAATTGCCCACATGCTGCTAAAAACACCAGAGAAGAAATCCGCGGCTCTAGTGGCTTTGTTTCCTACGTTTTTTCTTTTTTTTGCAAAATCACCTGTAGTCTGAGTGGAGCTGAGACCGTGTAGGCCTGGAGATAAATGGTGACGCCCACCTTCTGGGACATAGCCAGGCTCAGAGGCCTCTCATCAGGAAGCGACAGGAGAGCCTCTTTTGCACCCTGTACAGAAACGGTACCTGAGTTGACACCAAGAACCAGCGAGTGCTAATCTTAGAGAAACTTAACTGGCTGTGGCCGTGGCTGTGTCCCACCGAGAGAGATGGAAGCAGACACTGGACTTTGGCTCCTGCTTCGACATCAGATTTGTCCATAAACAGAAAACATGAGGATAATGAAATCAAAGGAAAGGACATCTCCTTCTCTAGTTCATGGCTCTCAAAAGCAATTTAAAGGCAGGGTCCTACTAGGCTTTGCTTACAGACCGGCTCCTACACATGGCTAGGGTGGTGGGAGCCTGGCTGAGCACTTCTGGGGCCCACGGGGGGCCTAGAGCTCACGCCCCTGAGACAGACTTGTGGTCACAGTCACCCACATCATGGACTTGCGACCAAGGCCAGCCCTAGTGCAGCTGTGTTACCCTTAGGGACGTCTCAAACTCCAGACGTCTCACACACACACACAAAACATCTGGCCTTCCAGGGTCTGGTCTGCAGCCAGAAGTAGCAGGGTAAACCGCCACAAGGCTGAATTTCATCCCTACGAGCTGATCTCAGTCCTCAGCACTCACTGTCCGCTGTAACCGCCTCTCACACCTCACCTTCAGCCTAGGGGAGCCCAGCAGTGGGGTTACTGAGTCTCTATCCCTCCTCCCCAAACCAGTAAGTGAGGCCTGAGTTCTGTCCCTGAGGACAGAAAGGACCTGTGACTGAAGCAGACAGACCCCGGCGCTCTGCACAGGGTGGGGAGCGTCTGCGGTGCTTCTGGCAACAGGAGCGGCTGGAACCGTATCCAGTCCTCTGACCAGGACCTTGGCAGACTGGGGAGGACACTTCCGGGGCCCAGCCAGTTAAGTTTTCAAACACATTCCATAATGGTCTACGAGACAGTTTAGAAAAAATTTATTTGAACATATGAAAAGAAACTTTAGGGAACCCAATAAAACAGAGAAGTTCTCTCCTCGGTGCTGGGGTCGCGCTCACAGGATTCCCTGACCTGTACCAAGTGCTGGGTGCAAGCTTGCGATGCCAGTGGGTCAGCCTTGCTCCCTGAACTGTGGGCGTGGCCTGTGTCTCGGTGGGGTGCAGCCCACCCGCGGGGAGGAAAGCCAGGCAGGTGGGCTCGGCGACGCTGGTCCCCCATCCACGCCCCTTGGCACAGGTTCAGGGTGCGCATCTGCAACGACACGCTGGACCACAGGCTCACGGTCCTGGCAGCTTTTAAAGGTGCCCGCGCGGCTCTGCAGAGGGCTGGACGATTTTCCTTTTGTTGGTCGCATCTGGACTTTTACAGATGTTGACAGGGAGGAGGTGCCTAGATGCTGACGTCACCGAACTTTGGCACCAATCGGGTTCTGTGGCGAGGAGGGGTCGCTTGGCCGCCCCCACGGCCTCCTCTCCACTCACACCCTCTCCCAGGAAGGCTTCCTCCAAACCAGGCGCAGAAGGCACGGTGCCAACTCGGCAGTTCATAGAGCTGAGCTAGTGGATGGGCCTGAACGGGAAGGTCATGCCTGAGATGAAGGTGTGCCCGGGGTGTGTGGGCAAGGCGGGGTGGGCAGCCGGGTGGGCTGGCACGGCCCCGTAGCCCAGTGGGGGCGTGTGGATGTGGGGGTAGAACCCAGGGGGGAGCGCCGTGTGGGGCGATTGCTGCACAGGGCCCGAGATCACCAGCTGGAGCAGGCTGTGGAGACAAGGAGAGGGGTTAGGGTGCGCCGGCTCCAACCGCGCCACCCGCCTGCCGAGGGCCACTGCGGGGAGGCGGCAGGCGGCTGACGGCACCAGGCCTCTGGGTGAGGAAGGCTGTGTGCACAGGAGGATGGAGGGGGTGACCTGGAGGCGGTGGGATGTGGACTGGAGGGGCCCAGGGAGGGAGAGGCCACAGCGGCGAATGCCAGGACCCTGCCCACAGCGCCGGGGAGCAGGGGCCCTGCGGTCCACAGGCGCTCCAGACACGGCCTCGGCGTCTGTGGTTCGGGGACAAGCGCGGATCAGTGTCTGTTTCGGCCTCAGCCATCCATACCCAGGGGGGTCGCTGTGAGGGAGGAGCCACAGCAAAAAGGACGGAGGGCCATGCCTCTCCGAGGCATTCTGCATGGCTGAGTCCCAGCTAAACGCCAAGCACAGCCACAAGCAGCTGGCCCTGGATGTGACCCTGGCATCCAGCGTCCTCAGAGGTGGCCCAGGCCTGGACCCAGTCCTCCACCGCTCTCAGGGCCCCCTCCCGTCCCACTCCCACCCGGGAGCCTTAGTCCTCCCCTCCCCAACTCCCTTCCTCCCGGGTCTACACCCTCCTCTCTGCAGTTCAGGGCATCCACAGCCTCAGCCTCCAGGAAGTCCTCCTCCCTCCTGAATTCAATGTCACCTCCACTGCTGGCCCCTTCTGGACCCCCTGGGAGAGTCTCCTCTTTCCTCTTGTCCTCTCTGACCTGCCCTCCCCTCCCAGCACAGTCAGCAGGGCGTCTTAGCCTCCTCACCACCTCTAGCTGGGCCACAGGGACGCAGCCTAAAACCAATCCCCTCCTTCGGGACATAGGCTTCCTACCCAGCCCCGCTCCCCTGACCTCTGCTCTCCCAGCCTCACCCCAGGGTCTCCACTGTCTCACCCAAACAGGGAATCCCGCCTGCCAGGCCCGCTCCATGCCCCCCAGCGTCCCTGTCACCCAGGGCTACACCGTCCCCTCACGTGGCCCTGCTCCGCTGCTGGAGTATCTCCAGTGGGACCACTTCATTCCCCAGGAACCACTCCATTTCATCCTCGCTGTTTCACCCCCCAGACGCCTGCCCGGAGCCCCCCGGCCCCTCTCGCCAGCAGCCTGGGGAACAGCCCCTGGCCCATCCTTTGGCCTCAAGTTCAGCCTGAGCTCAGCCAGTCACACCTGCCTGCCCTCCCAGGCCCCAGCAGGGCTGGTGGGTCATGCCCTGGGCAGCTGGGCGCACACACTGTGCGGTGGGGCTGCCAGGCACGCTCACCTCTGCCCTCACTGCCTGCCAACGACGGCCCTGGAGCCCCACCATCCGTGTTAAAAACCAAGGGGAAGGAACATTCCTCCGTATTGAAAAACCCTCGGAAAGAAGATTCATCATCCAACTAACTTAACTTGGCCGTTCTCATTCCTGTAAACCTGCCCACCTGCACGCTGCGTTCAGCTATACACATTTACTGTTTTTAGCGAAGACACACAATACTTTGGCCACCTGATGCAAAGAACTGACTCATTAGAAGAGATCCTGATGCTGGCAAAGACTGAAGGCAGGAGGAGAAGGGGATGACAGAGGATGAGATGTTGGACAGCATCCCTGCCTTGATGGGCATTAGTTCGCGCCAGCTCTGGGAGTTGGGATGGACAGGGGAGCGGGTGCTGCTGTCCGTGGGGACGCAGAGCTGGATGCGACTGAGCGACCGAACTGATCAGCGCCCACGCTTCCGATGCAACGCTACCAATTTCCTAAGTGTCCCTACGGATGGGAGGGCGAGGTTGCTTCCAGCTTCTTTGCTACTAGTGACACTGCCTTTGCATCAAACAGCTTTGTACACACAGTTCTCTGCTTCTTGGATTCAATGAAATTAACCTGATCCAGAGACACGCCTGGGTTACAGGTGACGGGAGACGAACGCTCCCGAGGTGCTTCCTGCCTGTCAGGTGCTGGCAGCCTGCGTCCTGTGTGTTCACTCGGTTAATCATCACGAAAATGCCACGCTCGGGAGCAGCGCCCGGGAGGCAGGGGAGCCCCGAGGCAGGCGCCACGGTTTTCTTGATTTTACAGAGAAAACAGAGAGAGCGAGAACGTGCCTGAGGCCATACTGTTAGGAGGTGGCAAGGCTGGAATTCTCCCCAGCAGCTGTGTGACCACACGGTTCCTGCTCCTCACCACTTTTACCACGGCCTTTCCCCAAATTAGGACAAGAGCCACCACCCCTGAGGGGGAGACGGCCGTGCACCGTGGACAAGGAACCCTGCAAACGCCACCTCGTTTAAACCTGACTATGACCCTGGAGGCACATAAAGCAGCAGAGGGGGAAAGGGAGGCGACAAGGTGGCCCAGCGTCACTACAAACCACAGGCAGAACCGCACTCGGAACCCGGTCTGTGCCGCCCAATGTCAAGGCGCTGGCCTAACCCACACGCTGTGGCCCAGGGCCGTGTCCCTGTCCTGCCTCCCTAAGGGCTGTGCCACCGTAATGCCACCAACGGTGACACAAGAGCACGACGACACACACCCACACTGACTTTGTCAGCGATGAAGGACACTCAGGGGCTTCCCTGGTGGCTCAGACGGTAAAGCATCTGCCTGCGTGGCAGGAGACGAGCAGGGGATGCAGGTTCCAGCCCTGGGCCGGGAAGATCCCCGGGAGAAGGGAATGGCTGCCCGCTCCAGTGCTCTTGCCTGGAGGGTTCGATGGACAGAGGAGCCTGGCGGGCCACAGTCCATGGGGTCGCAGAGACTCAGACACGACTGAGTGGCTAAATAACATCATCATCCAAGGACACTCCAGCTCACTCCAGCTTCTTCACTGACGCCCAGCAAGGCGGCCGCTTTTCTCACCCTTCCGACGGACGCTCTGCTGGGGCTTCCTTGCCTGTGGGTTACGCTATCACATCTACCCCCTCCCCTCACTGATCGTCAGGTCCTGGGGGTCCCTTACACACAGAAGCCCTAGACTCTGCAGACCAGCTCTACCCAAGGAAGCTAGGACAAGGGGTCCACCCTGCCCTGCACACCCCCCACCCCTGCCTCTACCCCCACGCCAGCCCAGCCTGAAGTCTGGGGAGGGAACTTACTTATTATGAGGCAGCCTGGAGCACAGGGTTCTCAGGTCGTCTGAAATTAGAGGGACAGAGAATTACGGAACAGCCGGCAGACGGCAAGGGGAGAAGCTCCCGGATGCTCAAGGCCACTGGCAGGATAGTACAGTGCCTCGTTCTCATCTATCGCTGCTCAGAAACTGGGTTCTCGCTTTTCTTCCGTATTTGCTTTAACACACCAGGCCCCCAAGAGAAGACATCACTTAGGAAAGGGGGCAGCTCTGCTGAGGACCCGTCAGATGGCTGGGAAGGGCCCAGAGAAAGCGGATCAAGGCTAAGAGGGAGATATGAGCACACGGGTCACCCATGGGGCTGCCGTCAAGGGCTGGGAGCCGGCGGTCAAAGAGCAAAGGCAGGCGTGTCATCCACACCAGGTCACGCTCCCATGTGAGTTCCAGCACTGAACACAGGAGAATCGAGGAACCCTCTAAGCAGGTGATGGGGACGTTTCCTGCACTCGATCGTGCGTCCCACTGTATATAAATTATGCCACAGGAGGAAAGAACTGCACGAAAAGAAGATGCCCTGGGAGGAAGGACATGAAGCTGTTATTACCCACGCTCCGGAGGAGCCCCGCGTCTGGGCAAAACAGCCAGGAGACACCGGGATGTCTCGCTGTGGGGTTCTACCTGGAGGCGTCCTGGGACTTCCGCGCTCTCCCTGCAGTCACCAAGAGGCAAGATGTTTTAAAACCAGAGGAAAGAAGTCCTTGTCCAGGAGCCCCTATTTTTCTGTTTTTTTTTTTCAACTCTTTTTTTAGGTTTTTTTTGGAGGGGAAGCCCCTATTTCCTTCCCCAGAGGGGGTGGCGCCCCCCACCCCAGGGGGGCCCGGCTGGGCCATCACCCACCTCTCGTGCACAGCAGGGCCCCGGAGGCCATGGCCACCTGCAGAGCCTGTGCGAGCCGGTCCAGGGCGAGCTCGATCTCCTGGGAGGCGTTGAGGGGGTTCAGTTCGTCCGCCAGCCTGCTCACCTCCTCCACCAGCGGGACCATGTGGTCAAAGAGGACGAGCCCCAGGCGGCCGTACAGGCTCTTCTCGCTGAGGTGCGCCTGCAGCGTGAGCAGCGCCTGCAGCACGCTCAGGTGCAGCTGGGAGTACAGCGGCCGAGAGTCCCGCTCCGCCCCGCCCGAGTCCTTCGGGACTCTGGCGGCGACGTGGCCATTGGCTAAGGGGGTCTTCTTCTTCCTTTTGTGAGCCAGGGGGGCCTTCACGCACCAGCGGATCAATCCGGTGAGCGGCGTGAGCTCTAGAAATCCTATCGGGAGGTTGGCGGCAATTGGAGTATTCAGGAAGGTGATGAGGGTCAGCCTGGGGTCCTCCAAGATCCAGCTGACGATCATCTCAAGCAGGTCCAATGGGGGGATGAGATCGTCTGCAAACAAAGATGCGTTCAGAAGGGTCCTCGGGGACAGGAGGAGACGGGAAGACGGACCTCCCAGCTCACAGGACTTACCACCCGATACCCTGGCCCTCTGTCCTCTCCCGAAGATGGTGTACCTCTGATTCCTCTCCTGGAACAACCCCTTCTCAGGGCTGGTTCTCACCTGACTCAGTGTCCTGGGACCCCCAGCCTGGCCACGGCAGGGCTCAAGAAACGTGTTAAGCCAAAAATTCCCAAGAACTCCATTATGCCTTGAAGATCCCACGTGTCAATTTAAATAAAGATCCACTCTCTGTATCTAGGGGTTTTTTATTCCATTGGAAAACACCTTGATGCTGGGAAAAATTGAAGGCAGGAGGAGATGGGGCCAACAGAGGATGAGATGGTTGGATGCCATCACCAACTCAATGGACATGAGTTTGAGCAGACGCTGGGAGATGGTGATGGACAGGGAAGCCTGGCGTGCTGCAGTCCATGGGGTCGCAGAGAGTCAGACACGACTGAGTGGCTGAACAATAGCAATCTATATCTAAAACCGCTGCCACACTTCCTCCCTCCCCTGGGAGTCGGTTTCGTCCGCGTTTCGTGTCCCCTGTGGTCTATCATGTGCGGTTAGCCCGGGCCCTCGTGGGCGACTCCTGCTGTCTGGCGCCAGGATCCATTCAGACACTGAAGCAGACATTCGCGCCAGCCCTCGCTGCTGCCGCCAGTTCACCGAATAGGTTCGGTGACCGTTATGGTGGCCTTCGGGTAGCAGCTCAGAGTCCAGACAGTGATCTGTCCGCTGCTAATGTCAGCTGCCAGCCCCTGTCTAAGCTAAGCCTGGCCTCCTGTGATCCCCGAGACCTGGGACATTCCACAGCAAAGCAGAGGAATTGTAATGACAGATGCTGGCACTCATTGTGAGTTAGCCACGTGCCAGGCACCAGTCTCCTTCACACTGATTAACTCAACCCTCAAACGACTCATCTATTATATAAAGGATAAGGAAGCTGAGACACCAAGATGTGAAGTCATTTCCTCCAGACTCACTAAAAGTACACGGTGGGGCGACTTCTCCGGTAGTCCGGGGATTAAGACTCCTCCCTCCCAGTGCAGGGGGCCCGGATTGAATCCCTGGTCAAGAAGATCCCACATGCCACACGGCGTGGCCAAAAAAAAAAAGTACACGGTGGACCCAGACCTGACCCCAGGGGCCTTTTAACTGCGAGGCGACCCCTATCCCGGGACGGCCACACACTGCCCCTGGGCTGTCTGTGCGCAGGGCAGCAGACCCCCGGCCGCCTGTCCCCGGGGCTGCACAGCCTTCAGCTCGCGGCAAAGCTAAGGCTGGCGGAGTCCCTGCCAGGCTGCGGTCCAGGGCCACGCCTGAGAGCGGGGAGCTGGGGGGAGTGAGCCCCACAGCGGTGCCAGCCCCCGAGACGCTCTTTCACAGGGGCCACTGGCCTCTCCCCTAAGATTATCTGCTGTTTGGTGAATGACCCGCCCGTTCCCTGCTGCTATGAAATGACGGTATCAGGAGGCAGCAGCTGTCTATGAGTTGGACTTGGCAAGGTAAACACTGGTGACTCTGAGTCTGTCCCCTTGACTTCCCAAGACGTGTCCGTCTGGGAAATGCCAAGTCTCAGGCCCACTTTTCCAGCAACCCAGCCCCTCCCCAGCCCTGCACACGTCTCAGCTGAGGCATCTCCAGAGCCTGAAGGCAGTGTGTGTACACATGCTGTGTACACATGTGCTCTGTGTACACACGTGTGTGTACCTGAGGAGCCCATCTCCACAATCTTGCTTTGGGGAGACCCGAGTTCTCTGCACCCATCGGGCAGGAGGGTGTTCTGTTTGGTTAGGTGAGCTCCTTCCATTTTGGGGTTTTGGAGGTGGAAATGCCCTAGGTAGGCCTTCCCGTTACCCGAGCGCTGGCCAGGGCAACCGCTGTGCTGCTGGCGGACTCCCATGCCCGCCCTCCAGGCCACTGCCCTGCGGCCCATGATTTCCATGGCTCCAAACTCATCGTGTTACACACATGCAAACATAGAAAGCTTTTTGTATGCCAATCACACCTTGGCAGCTTTAAAAAAGAAAACAGACATCACTGACATATCAGACTGGCAAGCTGACCTAGGAGAAAAATACCCCGTCTCACGTCCGTTCGAACACATGAGTGGTCTTCTGTGAACACTCTTTCCTTCTCCACACGTTAATTAATCCATTTATTAATCCAATGTTAAAACCAATTTCTGTTCTTGCTGCCCTGGAGTAACTGATGAAAGGGCAACTGCAATGCTGTGAACTTGCTTTAACTAAATCTTTCCTATGAGAAGACAAAGGACCTGAACACTGTGCCCAGCTGTTACGTGCTCTTGGGACGCCTCTGTGGAGAGGGCCAGGAAATGTGCCCTACCATGGCAGGGTGCTCGCAAATCCAGCCACCCATCCCAGACACCAGACCCTAGCTTGCTGGGCTCTCTGCCACTTGGACTGTTCAGAGTCAGCCAGATAGGATTCACTAAGGAGAGTTCCCCATTAGGAAATCCCAGAGATCTAAGTAACCCGTGCCTTTAGCTTTTAGCCTGAAATAAAATACACACTGCAGAGGGAAAAATAAAAAGACAAAGCATTTGCTGGCTGGGTGGTCAGTGTACATACCACTGGCAATCAGCTGAAGCCGTTTTGAGCGCGACAACCTGTTTAAAGTTTACCTGACGACAAGTCGTACAGTGCGGTGACGGAGGTGATGAACTGGCAGCAGAAGCGAGGGCTGGCGCTGAATATCTGCTTCAGCGTCTGAACGGATCCTGGCACCAGACAGCAGTAGTCGTCCACGAGGGCCCGGGCTAACCGCACACAGTAGACCACCGGCGTCCGCTGGAAAGAAGCCACAGTCCATGTAACTAGAGGTGCGGAGCACCAGCAGACCAGCGGCCATAAACACACGGTGAAGATCAGAACCGGCAGGACCCTCCCAGGCAGGGAAGATGTGACCCGCTTACTCAGAAGCAGGGACTGGCAAGTGAAAGCCTGCAGACCAAATCCCTCCTGCCACCTGCTTTTGTTTTATTCAAACACAGCCCCGCTCCTGGGCTACACGGGCAGCGCTGAGTAGCGGTGACAGAGATCGCAGGGCCCGCCAAGCCTAGGAGGTTGGCTGTCTTGCCCCTTACTGAAAGGCCTGCTGACCCCTGCTTTGAAGTCTACTTGGGAAAAATCATTCTTGACTTCAAGTGGGGAAATGACCGTTTTTGTAAACCTACAGGTAAGACTCTAAAGGTAAAAATTAACAGTTGGTGTCACTTTGATGTGCTTTAGGAGAGTCTGTGAACTGTCACGTGACTTACAGCAGCACTGGATCAATTTTTCTCACAATCTTCTCCTAGGACAGGTTCCTACATCACCACCCTCCGGTCCTTTTTCCCTCCTGGTCAGATGCCAACCTGCAGCCACGTTCAGCAGTTGCTCAGGATGCCATAGTTCCAGGACTGAAACAGGGCCTGGGTGTCAGGGTGTTGGCAGGGTGTCAGGCCAGGCTGTTCATTCAGGCGCTAAGCCAGCCATCTCTTACACCTTTCCTCGGAGGAAGCTGTAGCGCATGCCACTGGGTGTCAAACCCTGACCCAAGCCACAGGACCCTTTCCCGTTGTTAACATCTGCTTTCACTGTGCTAGAATGCCAGTACAACAGCACCACAAGAGATAAATGCAAAATCACAGGATGAATTTCAAGGCGCTAAACTTGACTTAAGCTAGGTTGCCAAGGGATAGAGGTTATCTTGAGGTTAAAGACAACACGAGAGATGAGTTCAGGGGCCTCAGAAATCAGAATAGTGATGATTAAGGTACATTTCACTAAGATTTACCTGTGTGCTACAGAGAACAATATGTATTTTTACTAGCCAAATGTTAAAGACTAATAAGATCCCAGGAAAAAACACTGAGATAAATTTTTTAAAAACACAAATGTCGTCAAGTCCTTGGGAATGAAGCAAGTTTGAGAAACTGAATGTGGTAAATTCTGTTAACACAGCTGAGGACCACGTTAATAAAAATTTTGAGTTAATAATTACTCTAAATGGATTAGGAGTTTTTCAACAACTTTGAGTAACAAAAAAGCAAAACAAAATAGATCTTCTAAAAAACTACCTAACACACAATCTTCTGCGCGTGTGTGCGAAGCTGGCTTCAGTCGTGACGGACTCTGTGTGGCCCCATGGACTGTAGCCCCCAGGCTTCTCTGTCCATTGGATTCTCCAGGCAAGAATTCTGCAGTGGGCTGCCATTTCCTCCTTCAGGGGATCCTCCTGACCCAGGGATCGAGCCCATGTCTCTTAGGTCTCGTGCATCCACAGGTGGGTTTACCTTATTTCCCCTTAGATATTTAAAAATACTCTAAAAGGCTCCTATGTCCATATCCATTAGAAGAGCAATCAACTTAGAAGTGGCACTCTGGAACAACTCACAGGCTTACCGATCTAACTATAAAAAACAAGAATACTGGAGTGGGTTGCCACTCCGTTCTCCAGGGGATATTCCTCACCCAGGGATCAAATGTTTCCTGCATCTCCTGTACAGGCAGGTGGATTTTTTTTTTTTTTTTAAACTGAAGGGTAATTAATGTACAGAATTTTGTTGTTTTCTGTGGATTCTTTAACATGGGGGAAAAAATTCTCTAGAAACCAAAGTGAAAGTCACTCAGTCACATCTGACTCTTTGCAACCCCATGGACTGTATAGTCCCTGGAATTCTACAGGCCAGAATATTGGAGTGGGTAGCCTTTCCCTTCTCCAGGAGATCTTCCAAACCCAGGGATCAAACCGAGGTCTCCTGCATCGTGGGGGGATTCTTTACCAGATGAGCCACAAGGGAAGCCCGAGAATACTGGAGTGGGTAGCCTATCCCTTCTACAGGGGATCTTCCCGACCCAGGAATTGAACCAGGGTCTCCTGTATTGCAGGCAGATTCTTTACCAACTGAGCTTTGAGAGAAACATCTTCAGAGACTTGCAGAAGTACCTGGAGCCAGGACGCTGCACACTCCAACACTGGGATTCGACACACAGCCACTGCCATAGAGACAAGTTTTCCCAACAGGCTCATCCGGCTGTCATCCGCTTTGTTCCCTTGGGGACTGAAAAGGGATGAAAAAATAATCTGCCGGACAGAGTCCTTGGTTTGCTCCTGGAAATAATTGCACATGATTTCAAGAAGTTGGAGCTCCTGCAGGGAATTTAATCTCTGTAAAACAAATCCGGGAGAAGCGGGGAGAAATGAAGCGTATTAATTAATTCACACGGTAAGAAAACACACTATTTTCCCTCAGGGAACTTTTCACCTCCCTAAAGCCCGGGTCCCACGGAGTAGAACTGATTGTTAAATGTAGGGAAATGTTCCTCTGCGTCATTATGCATCACCCTGTGGGATTCACGGTGACCTACAGTCTCTTCCTTTAACAAAACCTTGGAGACGCGGGGGTCACACACCCCGTAAAACGGGCAAATTGGCTGCTGCTGAAAGAACCAGGCCAAGGGCTAGGGCAGAGCCGCTGCTCCGAAGGGAGCTCGCGGTGTGGTCGACGCTTGTCACCAGATAGGGAAGAAGGGAGCCGGGGTTCACGGATCGGGGCGGGGGGCCTGCCGGCCGCCCGGCGCACCTTGGGCTGCGCGCCGCGCTCCTTGGGCACCTGGAACACGAACTCCTCGAGCAGCTCCACGGGGCCCTTGTCCACGATGGGCAGCGGCGCGCTCTGCAGCTGGCTGCTGAAGTAGATGTCCAGGTGGTACAGCACCTCCTTGGCGGCGCTCAGCGCGTCGCGGCGCAGCAGCGAGTGGCGGATGTCGCTCATGGTGCGGCCGCGGCGGCCGGGTCGCCGGGAGCGCCGACGGACTTCCGCTCCGGGGCCGCCGCGGACGCGACAGCCGCCGCCGCCGCCGAGACAAAGAGGCCGCGGCCCGGCCTCCGCTGTCGCGGCGCAGCAGCGAGTGGCGGATGTCGCTCATGGTGCGGCCGCGGCGGCCGGGTCGCCGGGAGCGCCGACGGACTTCCGCTCCGGGGCCCCCGCGGACGCGACAGCCGCCTCCGCCGCAGCCGAGACAAAGAGGCCGCGGCCCGGCCTCCGTCCGCCGACCCGGGGCCTGCGCCGCGGGACCCGCCCGCCCTCCGCCGCCGCCCGCTCGGGCCCGCTCAGGGGGCCATCGCTGCCCCGCCGGCAGTCGGCGGGCGCCCCAGCTGCGCGTCGACAGCGCCACCGACAGCCCGGTGAACCAGACGCCGCGGGGCCGCGAGGCAGCGGAGTCGGAGCGCGACGACGGCGGCCCGCAGGGGCCAAGCGCGGGCGGCGGCGAGGGCCCGCCCTCGGGGAGCGCGCCCCCTGGCGGCCCGGCCCGCGGGAACGGAAGCGGCGGCCCCGCCCACCCTGATCCCTGAGAAGCAGCCGCCGCGGGGCCGCGCTGCAGCGGAGTCTGAGCGCGGCGACGGCGGCCCGCAAGGGCCAAGCGCGGGCGGCGGCGAGGGCCCGCCCTCAGGGGGCGCGCCCCCTGGCGGCCCGGCCCACGGGAGCGGAAGCGGCGGCCCCGCCCACCCTGGCCCCGCCCCTGCCGAGGGGGAGCCACACCCCCCACCCCGGCGAAGGCTCCCAGGGCCTGGTGCCCTCCACCTACTCCCGAGGCCGGAGCTCCCCTCGCCTTCTCCACGCGGCGTTCAAAGCTTGCGCGTCTGATTTCACCGAGCTTTTCCAAGGACAGGGTGGTGGTGCAGGGCCCTGGCTCAGGCCTCAGCCATTCATTCACTTTCAAGATTGAATCTAGTCTTAACTCACGGGGCTGCAATGACGCAGAATGATACCCTCTACCCCGGAGTTCCTATTCCCCAGTGCCCTATGGAGTGGCCCGGCCAGCCTGGGAGGGCCACAGGAAACCGGTATCCTGCTCCTGAAGCCTAAGATCTGAAAATCTAAAAGCCCTCAGCACTTTCTGTGAATCTCTTTTTCCTTGCGTTCATCTTTCTGCAATGAATTAACTGGGGCTTAGTTCGGGGTTTTAAAAATAGGGCAGAAATGACTTGAGTGTGGCCACAAGAGGCCAGTGGAGGGCAGGCAAGAGGCCACAGGGATGTGCTTCCTGTAAAAGGCCCATCCTGGCCTGCAGGTGGGTCAAGGTGAGGATGCTGGATGTGGGTCAGGACATAAAAAAAGAAAGCCATGGTCTTTCCCTGGGAACGATGGAAAGGACATCAAAGAGGGTGCATCCAGGGACAATTCCAAATCACAGGGACCCTCCTGCACATCGGTGGACACAGCCATGAGGCCCCTCCCATCTAGGTGCCCAGCCAGAGACCAAGGTCAAGAGGAACCTCTGAGAAGTCACCTTTGAGTCCCTTGGCACCAGGACTTCAGAGATGCTCTGTTCAGCCAGCTGAGTGAACAGAGGATAAAAGGGTTTATTAGCAGGGTACCTGGCAAGGATTAGACACCCAGCAAATACTAATTTCCCCTCCTCTCCTTAGCCACTGAAAACCAACTCATAAACACAGCAGAAACCAGAAAAACAAATAAACCAATGCTTAGATCGTATCCATATGTATAAATAAATGTATTCTATATTTAAAAGGCAGCAGCACTCTTCCCCTCCCTACTTCTTCTTTCTCTCATAACGTGCAGTAGCAGGTAGAAAGATCTCCCGAAGGTTGCTCCAAAGCCCACGCGAGTGGATGTTCCGGTAGGCCTGGGGCTCCGCTGCTGGGGGCCTGGCCATGTGGGGACAGTGCTGGCACCAGGCTCGGCTGCCTTTGTACCACTCGTTAGTGGTCTGGTTGGTGGCAGCCAGGTACAGACAGAAGCACAGGTAGCCCCCCAGGAGGAAGCTCAGCACCATGACAAAGCCCACCAGGAAGACGATCCTTGGGAAGGTCAGGAACAGGTACTGGGGACGAAGAAAAAGCAGCATGTTAAGACAGCCAGGCTGTGACCTAAGCCAGGGTCACCCCCACCAGCCAGGGTCTTGTCCACACACACGGCAGAGCTGCCTCCCCGGCTCCCCCATCTCTGACCCACTGGAGACAATCAGAAACACAGAGGGCATAGACAAACAGCCCAGGCGGAAATCCTGCCGTGTGTAAGAACTTCATATGGGATAAACGGAGTGCGCACATTGAGGGAAAAGGGGAAGGACACCCAGGAAATGGTGCTATGCCAGGTGGCTATGCAGAAAATAAACAAAAATAAATGCAGATCTTAGTTCATACATCAACATAAAGTCCAGACAGACAGAAGAGATCAGTCTCTCTCTGAAAACAATATGACCACAGAAATACATGTACAAGGGTATTCATTGTAGCATCAGCCCCTCTTCCCAAAAGAAACAGGTTAAATGTCCATCCAGGAGGTAGAACAAAATTCTGGGATAGTTACGCTATGGAACAATAAGGAGCCATTAAAGTGAGGTCAATGTTTGTGCATTAATTTGGAAAAGATGCTGGTAATATATTGCCCAATGAGAAAGACAAAATGCAAAAATCACCATGGAATCCTCTTTGTGTAAAAATAAAGCTAACTCTGTGAAGGTGTATGGCCATAACAGATACAGGGGGAAAAAAGCCTGAAATAAACAACAAACTATAAAGGTGTTTGCCTCTGGAGAGTGAAATTGTTGGGAGAGGAATAATTTCCAGTTTATATTTTATTTTTGTCCGAGATAGTTCAAATTTTCTTTTCACTCCCAGCTTTATAGAGATATAACTAACAACATTCTGAAAGTTTAAGGTGTAACAATATAATATACAACAAGATGATTACCTATATTACACGGTGAAATGATCACAGTAACCTTAGTTAACACATCAGTCACCTCATATAGTTACAATGTGTTAGTCTAGTATCAAATAGATAAATAATTAGAGAGCATAACACACACATACACAAAAACACCCTAAAATGGACTCATCGTACAATCCACAATCATACTGATTTCCTATTTTCATACAGCAGCTTATAAATGGAAGTTCATAGCAGCCTCAGCAGTAACAGTCCAAAACTGGAAATTACCCGTCCCTCAAAGGGTAACTGATTAAACGAACTGGCCCATCCACACCACAGAATATGGTGCAGCAGTAAGAAGGATGAACCACTGACACGCAGAACCACCTGGATGGATCTCAAAGACACTGGCGAGTGGAAAAAACCAACCCCTAACTGCTACCGTAGGGTTCCATGGAGATAACAATCGCGAAATAACACAATGATAGAGAGGACAGATGGGTGGGAGCCAGGCATTAGGGATGTGGGGAAGAGGCTGGGGGCATCAGGGGAACCACCGAGGGTCTGGACTGATGGACCGAAGACCACCTTGATTGCAGAGGCTGTTCTGCCAACAGCCCACAACGTGGTTACCTGAACAAGAAAGACGGTGTCGACAACCTGCAGGTGGCCGAGGTCATCGACGTAGGTCTGCAGGTACACGTCTGACATCACCACCAGCCGGACCAGGAACACGGTGCTCACCACGGCCATGGTGGCAGCCGAGGCCGTCAGCGTCAAGAGGTAGGAGAGGAAGTACCGGGTGTTCCAGGCCCCGACGCAGTTGTTCACCCATACACAGTGATGGTCAAACCGGTGCACACACCGGTCACACACACCTGCAGAGCAACAGGGGAGCCACAATCCTGCGTAGATCCTTGGTAACAACACCGGGCACACCTCCCGAGAACGCAACACACAGACACGAGCACTGGAGGCTGGGGGCAACGGCAGCTGCCGCCACCAGAACCGCGGTGTAAAAACTTTAAAACTGATGCTGCCACTTAAAAGTCACATCGATTTTTTGGATAAAGATGAACCATCATGTCAATGTACATGTGGATATTAAAGGAAAAGGATGTTGTGGTACTGACTCAGTCACTGAAAAACTATTACCAACGTCCAGAAGAGGTTGGGTATATCAGTCAGTTCTTCCAACTATAAATTTTATGAACTCTAAATACACATCAAGAAAGTCCAATAAAAAATAGATGTTTACTGACTGAGATGTACCAGTGATGTAAAAAACACACTGAATTCCAAGGAATGAGTATGAAAAGAGAACATAAACAATCCATGAGTGATATTTTTATGTTTTATATTGATTACACGTTACGATGGTGCTTTAGGTACGTTAGGTTAAATGAGACATATAAGATTAATTTTGTCTATTTCTTGTTTACTTTTGCGGTGCAGCTACTGGAAACTTTAAAATCCCCCAGGCGGCTCCCAGGACACTTCTGCTGGGCAGCAGTGATCCAGGATCGCGGGCATGCCCTAGGAGGTCGGCTCTGCCAGGACTGGAGTCAGCAAACACGACATCCCAGAGAGGCATCTCCTGGGCAGCAAGCCCAGCCAAAGACAGGCTGCTGGACCCAGAGCTGAAGGCTGCGCGTGAGAACACAAGCCTTCAGCCTTCAGGTACGTTAAAGAAACCGTGATCAGGTCCCTAGCAGCAGTGGCCGCTTCTAGACGCATGTAACATTCTCTGACAGACAGGACCCGCTTGTCTGCTGGGCGAGGGCGGAGCCAAGGTCAGACTTACTGCAGTGCTTGGACCGCGCTGGTTTCCTTAAATCGCAAGTAGGGCACCTCACGTTCTTTGGGAACATCACTTCATCGAATTCGTAAACTTGAAGGAATAGTAATTCATTCGCTTTCGTTATGGTACCTGAAAAAGGAAGGGTGAGTTGTCAGTTTTGAGCTATACGGTCGACTGGGTGTTCAAGCAATCTGTCCTGGCAAAACACAACTAACATTGCTATGTTTAGTATTCCAAATAATTTATTTTTTAAATTAACAGCTTTATTGACATATAGTTCATAAAACCAACTGACTTGTTTATAGTGTGCAATTCAATGGTTTTTATAGTCACAGAGTTGTACAACCATCACAAGCAGCTTTAGAACATTTGCATCACCCCAACCAGAAATCCCTTAACAGCCAATCTTCACTTCTCTCTTGTCCCACAGCCCCTGGCAGCCACTAATCTACTTTCTGTCTCTGTGGATTTGCCTTTTTTGAACACTTCCTATATGTGGTCTTTTTTTAACCTGGCTTCTTTCATTGAGCATAATGTTTTCAAGGTTCTTCCATGTTACAGCATGTATAAGTACTTATTCCTCTTTATGGCTGAGTAACATTCCACTGAAGAGGTATATCTCATTTTATCCATTCATTAGGTAGTGCACATTTAGTCTTTCAAAAATTGAAGTAAAATAAAAGAATGGGGAAAAAATACCCAGCAAGTATCCAGCAAAAAACAGTGTAATAATATCAGACAGACGAGCCTTGAGAACAGTGCATTACTAGTAACAGAGAGGCTCATTATATTTAGAAAAAAGAATCCAGAGAGAATACTAATTCTAAACTTCAATACTTCTGAGTATGTATAACTATTATACACACATAAATATTCAACAGCTTCAAAATATGTGAAGGAAAAAAATTTGTCAAACCTACCATCAGGATGAGATCACATTCTCTAAGTAATCAATCAAAAAAACTTAGTACGAATATAAAAGATCTCAACGTAATTAACATCTTCATCTAATGGACTTATATAGTTGCCTGTACCTAAGAACTAGACGATATATACTCTTTAAGAACACATGGATTATTTATAGACACTGACCACATACCTGGGCATAATGCAAATATCACTAACTCTTTTAAAAGAAAATGTATCATACAGACTGAAAGCTCTGTACATAACACAATTAAGTGAAAGTATCAAAAAATAAAAGTGTATAGCAATTTTTAAATAGCTTTAAATAATCTGTGAGGCAAAGAAGCAAAAAATAAAGTCAAAAAAAAAAAAAAAGAAAGCACATCTGTGTGCGTGAAAGACAAAAATAAAATTAGAAAACACTCAAAACGGAAAGATCGGGCTTCCCTGGCAACTCAGTAAAGAATATGCCTGCCAGTGCAGGAGACACAGGTCCGGTCCCTGGCCTGGGAAGACCCCACATGCCTCAAAGGCAACGAAGCCCGTGCACCGCAACTACTGAGCCTGTGCTCTAGAGCCCGGGAACTGCAACCACTGACGCCCATGGGCACTAGAGCCTGCGCTCAGCAACAAGAGAAGCCGATGCACCACAGTGAAGAGGGGTCCTCACTCGTCCCAGCGAGAGAACAGCCCGAGTCGCGCCAAAGACTCCGCATCGCCATAAATAAATAAATAAAATTTAAACCAAACAAACCTGCAAGTTCAGGCACACCTTACAAAGCGAATCTTCTGCAAAGCCCTCAGAGGGATCACTGCTTGTGTGTAACATGTCAACGAGTCTGACAGTTGAGCTGTCACCAGGTTCTATTCTAAGAGCCTCAACTTACCAGGGTCGGTTACACAACTTAGGGTGAAAAAAACCAGGTTTACAATCAGCAGCAGATAAGGCAGAAAAAGGTAATACAAAGAGAACTCCAGCTGTTGACAGAGGCCGAATATTTCCCAGGTGTATTCAGTATAAACCATCCCTTGCAAGATGAGATGCAGGATAACGAAGGTGTAGTTTCTGAAAGAAATAGGTAGACGACTTGTTCACAGGGGCTTCTCTGTGAAAAACTTGTAGCATGCTATGGAATTAAAAGACGCTTACTCCTTGGAAGAAAAGCTATGACCAACCTAGACAGCATATTTAAAAGCAGAGACATTACTTTGCCAACAAAGGTCCATCTAGTTAAAGCTATGTTTTTTCCAGTAGTCATGTATGGATGTGAGAGTTGGACCATAAAAGCTGAGCACCAAAGAATTGATGCTTTTGAACTGTGGTGTTGGAGAAGACTCTTGAGAGTCCCTTGGACTGCAAGGAGATCCAGCCAGTCCATCCTAAAGGAGATCAGTCCTGAATATTCATTGGAAGGACTGCTGCTGAAGCTGAAACCAATACTTTGGCCACCTAATGCAAAGAACTGACTCACTGGAAAAGACCCTGATGCTGGAAAAGATTTGAGGGCAGGAGGAGAAGGGGACGACAGAGGATGAGACGGTTGGCTGGCATCACCAATTTGATGGACATGAGTATGAGCAAGCTCTGGGAGCTGGTGACAGACAGGGAAGCCTGGCGCGCTGCAGTCCATGGGGTCGCAGAGTCGGACACAACTGAGCGACTGAACTGAACTGATGCTATGGAAAGTGAACCAAGGGACACCACTTCTTTTGGGCTTGAGATAAAAGTAATCATGTGAAACCTTTCACCTACTGCCTACCACACAGTAAGTATTCAATAAATGTTATCAATTATCATCATCTTTGTTGGGAATTGAGGTCTCAGTATGAGATACATTTCTTTTTATAGAAATCCATGTCAATATTTTCTCATTCTTTAAACATTTCTATTTAAAATTTGGTATGTTGAAACCCCAAAGATATAAGGCAGATTATCCATGAGTAGAGGGTCTGAACCCAGGACTCTTGATCCCTCCAGCATCGTGCCCTGTAACACACTGGAAACGAACAAGGAACCTCCTGAAGCCAGAGGACAGTAACAGCTAACAAGCTAAACAGAATAGTAGATACTGCTACTGCTGCTGGTAAGTCACTTCAGTCGTGTCCGACCCCATGCGACCCCATGGATGGCAGCCCACCAGGGTCCCCCGTCCCTGGGATTCTCCAGGCAAGAACACTGGAGTGGGGTGCCACTGCCTTCTCCGACAGAAGATACTACTAATACTTAAAACTCTGAAATAGAAATACCTTGTATGGAAGAGGTAATGAAGTACTCCTAGCATGGCTCTCTGAAGACACTCTGGAATTATATATGAAAACATCTAAAACAAAAGAGAAAGGTTCAGTTTCATTTCTCGTTACCCGCCCCCAACTGCTAAACAAACCAGACGCTTCACTTTTACCCGGCAACATTGGTAATACTAAGGCGTGTTTCTGCTCATGAGCAGAGAACTGATCTGAGTGAGAACAGAGGAGGGCTTCCTGCAGCAGGCCTTCCTTTGATGCGCACTCCTCCGTTTCTACCCTGACCTCACACAAGGCACCAACTGGTGGTCTGCAGGCAAAGGGGGGTGAGCAGAGGGCCTGGATCAAGTGATGCTAATGTGAACTGCTAACAAAACCTTTCCCTGCCCTGCGTTCAATCCTAAGTCCCAGAGTCCACTGGGCATTAGCCCAGGTCCCTCCCAGCCAACTGCCTCCCAAGGCGTTTCACCCCAATTCTGCTCACTCTGATCCCTGGAGGAGTGTGGGCAGCCTGATGTTCAGCTTTCTGTTCACACAAGCCCCAGTTTCACCCATCAGGGCCCTCCAAGCATGCACTTCTCACATCCATGCCCAATTACAGGCATCAAATCCAGAGAAAAACAGCCAGTCTTGAGAATGATAGCTTTGGAATATACCCCAACTGCCATAAGTGAAAGAACAAGTGAACGAACAAATAAAAATGGCATCACTTTTTTGTTCTGATGGAAAGCTGGCGAGCCTTTCGTGTGTGTGCGTGTGCGCGCTCAGTCGTGTTCAAGTCTTTGTGACCTCGTGAACTGTAGCCCATCAGGCTCCTCTGTCCATGGGATTTCCCAGGCAAGAACACTGGAGTGGGTTGCCATGCCCTCCTCCAAGGGAGCTTCCTGACCCAGGGGTTGAACCCGCGTCTCTTTTGTCTCCTGCACTGGCAGGCAGGTTCTTTACCACTAGCGCCACTCAAGAAGCCCAAGCCTTTCAGACTGGTGGTATCCAAGTGGTCTCCAAGCATCGCTGTTACCTGTGCCCCTGTGCTGATCAGGCCTTGCAAGTAATGGGTTTTCGAGCCTATGCAGATCATCACGAAACCAAGCAGCACCAAAGCCAGGTAGAGCAAGAAGAGAACCAGAAAGTCCATCCTGGGGCTACGAAAGGACAGAAAGAGTGTCACTGCTACTGAGGGATATATTCCAACGCATATTCGCAAACACTGATTCCCTAAGTGGCTCCTCAAACAGAATTCTTCAGCCTTCAAGCATGAACTGCCTCTCAGTGGGGCTACTCACCTGGTCACCCTTCAAGAGTTTCCTAATCAAACCACTGTAGTCTGCCTTGTGGCATTTCCTGCCTGTAAATCCCAAAATCAGTGGGGAAGAATATGCAGAAAGCATCTGTCTTCCCTCAAATAGCACACTGATATGAAATGTACCCAAGAGAATCTGCTGGCAGTACTATTGGAAAGAGGGTCCAGCAGAGGAGGTCAGGGGCCAGGATCAGTAATGGCGTCTTATGAAGCAACCCTCCAGGCCAGTGACCCCAACAATCAGGGACTACCCTGGGGGACCAGAATCAACACACAGGCCTGTATTAAGAAACTGGAAACGGTTACTCTGGGCCTTGGCAGATATGATTCTGGGCAGAACTTCCAACTGAGATAACCAAACTGGAAACTCTCCACGAAGTAAGACAGAAGAAATAAAGAGCAGTAATTCTCACGAGGTGATTCGGGGTCCCCAGCCTACATATTTCTTTTGTCTGGATAGCTTTCAGCCGACAGCTCTGGCGTTCCTCCTCCGAACATTCACGGAGAACTCAAACGGCATCTCCTCCGGCGCAGCGGCGTGCGCCTGGCGCAACGAGTGGCACCCAAAGCTACAGGAGACATGGTTCCCCTAGGAGGCTGGATCTGGCTGCAGAGACACCAATTCAACACACACGATATGACAGACTAGCAGTCGGGGGCGGACTCTACTGTGGGAAAGAATGTGGAAGTCAGAGGATGTTGTGCCCCGCAGGGTGAATGGGAATTTTAAGATATCGAGAGGGCAAAAGAGCTAATCGGGAAGAAATAACCCAAGAGACTTGGATCTCGGTGTTTATCCCTATACTTAAGGAGCCCACGCTGGGGACCCAACAAAAGGGCATTCCCGAGGCTGCACTCCGTCCGAAGATCCCAGCAGCTCCGGCCATTTCCCCGGGAGCCAAAGCGGGGCTGGGGGGCGGGGTTAGAAAGATCGGAGGGAGCACGGAGGGTGTCTGGGCGCCGGGCAGCCCCCCACACAACGGGAAAGGACTGGTCAGACGGGGAGACATACGACCCTGCGCCAGCCCGCGTACCTAACACCCCAGCGGAGGCTGACTTACCGCCGGGATCTGCCAACAACCAGCTGCGCCCCGGCCGGCGCCTCCAGGGCGCGTCCCCAGACTTCCGGCGGACACGTGACGTCAACATGCGACGCTATTAGTGGCCCGTTCGACTTCCGGCGGAAGTGCTTGCGGAGGGCTGCGGGGGCGGGGCTGTCTGTGGCGTTCTGCTCCCTCTGAGGTGTCTCTAGAGTCCCGATTGGGCAACTTCCAGACCGATGACTGGAGGTCTAGTTTTGGAGAGCCGTTGCCAAAAATCTTACAAAAGACTGCCCCAGGCCTGGTGCGGGTGAGGACGCCGGTGTTGTGAAGCAAACCTAGCCNTGGCGTTCTGCTCCCTCTGAGGTGTCTCTAGATTCCCGATTGGGCAACTTCCAGACCGATGACTGGAGGTCTAGTTTTGGAGAGCCGTTGCCAAAAATCTTACAAAAGACTGCCCCAGGCCTGGTGCGGGTGAGGACGCCGGTGTTGTGAAGCAAACCTAGCCACCCGCTGACCTGAGTAGAGCCCCGTCGGGGCCGGCTCCCAGCCGTGCAGGGGCCGGGGCGGCCCAGGACAGGCCCACCTTCGCGCTCGGGCAGTGTCTTCGTGATGAACAGTTTGCTTTGCTTTCTGCCAGCTGCACCGTTTGGACTCGTCTGAACCTTTCCAGTGGCTTTGCTCCTGCTGTCTCGGAACAGCTCTGAACATCCTGCCCCTGGGTGGTGGAGGATTGTTTGACTCCAAATATGGACGATAAGAAGGAAGGTTGTTTAATGATAGTTGAAACTGGAGAGAGAAAAGCTGCTTCCAAACATAGCATTGAGAAGGCCCCCGTGGGGTGGTTCCTTTGCCCTGGCACCTCAGAATCCGCTGAGACCGGTCTATTCTCGATGCCTCTGAAAACATGAGCCAGGCCTATCCTCCCTTTGAGGGAAAATGTCTGTGATCTCCAAACATTGACATTAAAGCGCTTCTCTTTGCCTGTCTTTGCTATCTATCTAGCCCCAGCTTATTCTTTTTTTTTTTTTTTTTTTCTTTTTTAAAAACTTCCCAAGCTGGTCACTTTCTGATACATTATGTGAAAGGCATTCATGAACTTGAGGACACAGAATCGAGAAACAAAACCCAAAAATCAGAAAATATGATAGCACTAGGGAGGACTGTGGTTATGGATGGAGCCTCATCAAGTATGCAGAGTGGCCGGATTTCATCAGTGTTTTCTGCGGACTCATCACCCTGCTGGTTAATTCTGAGCTGGTAGCTAAGTATTTTGATTAGCTTTCATCACTCATAAGCACCGAGTTTTATTTTTAACCCCATTCATTTTTCTTTAGATGGTTTCAGTTGGGCCTCACTTTAAATCTTGGTTTGATTCAGTTCAGTTCAGTCGCTCAGTCGTGTCCGACTCTTTGCGACCCCATGAATCGCAGCACGCCAGGCCTCCCTGTTCATCACCATCTCTTGGAGATCACTCAGACTCACATCCATCGAGTCAGTGATGCCATCCAGCCATCTCATCCTCGGTCGTCCCCTTCTCCTCCTGCCCCCAATCCCTCCCAGCATCAGAGTCTTTTCCAATGAGTCAACTCTTCGCATGAGGTGGCCAAAGTACTGGA
>SJYT01055789.1:100059-150768 GCA_006410635.1 Cephalophus harveyi | reverse complement strand
GAGCATTCTTTTGCATTGCCTTTCTTTGGAATTGGAATGAAAACTGACCTTTTCCAGTCCTGTGGCCACTGCTGAGTTTTCCAAATTTGCTGGCATATTGAGTGCAGCACTTTCACAGCATCATCTTTCAGGATTTGAAACAGCTCAACTGGAATTCCATCATCTCCACTAGCTTTGTTCGTAGTGATGCTTTCTAAGGCCCACTTGACTTCACATTCCAAGATGTCTGGCTCTAGATTAGTGATCACATCATCATGATTATCTGGATCGTGAAGATCTTTTTTGTACAGTTCTTCTGTGTATTCTTGCCACCTCTTCTTATTATCTTCTGCTTCTGTTAGGTCCATACCATTGTGCTGGACTGCTTTTCTTTCATTTTTTTAAATTTATGCAAGTAATACTATATTGTGTTCTTCTTGTAAAAGAGTCAAACTATGCAGAACGAAAACTTCCCTTGACCACCACCCCTCCCAAATCTCAGTACTTTGACAGAATTACTCACTTGTTTAGTGTGTATCTTCCACAACCCTTTATACATTTATACATTGTTGTTTAGTCACCCAGTAGTGTCCGACTTTTCACAACCCCCATAGACTGCAGCACGCCAGGCCTCTCTGTCCCTACCATCTCCTGAAGTTTGCCCAAGTTCATGTCCATTGCATCAGTGATGCCATCCAGCCGTTTCATCCTCTGACTCCCTCTTCTGTGTGCTTATTAAACAAATAATGTATTGAGGGGCTGGGAAGCCCAGGTGGTTCAGTGGTAAAAATCTGCCTGCCAAGCAGGAGACAAGAGACGTGAGTTCTGTTCCTGAGTCGGGAAGATCCCCTGGAGAAGGAAATGGCAACCCACTCCAGTATTCTTGCCTGGGAATTCCCATGGAGGCAGGAGCCTGGCAGGCTACAGTTCTGGCAGGTCTCAAAAAGAGTCAGACATGGCTTAGCAACTAAACAACAACAAATTGAGGGACATCCCAGGTCGTCCAACGGTTGAGAATCCACCTTCCAACACAGAGGATGTGGGTTCGGTCCCTGGTAGGGGAACTAAGATCCCCTCAGGTCAACGGAGCCTGTACTCCATTTGCAATAAGAGAAGGCCAGTGCACCGCCACTGGAGGAAGCCTGCGTGCCGCAACAGAGACCCAGTGCAGCCAAAATAAAAATTTTAAACTGTGTATTAAGAACCCAGTATACGCCAGGGCCTGTTTTAGGCACTGGGAACATAGCAATAAAATGGAAAGATCCCTGAACTTCATAGTTTACATTGTAGTGTGTACATACAAACACATAATTTTTTGTTTACCAAAATAGCATTATTGTATACGTAATGGTTCTACCTCTTGCTTGCTCTTTTTTTTTTAACCCCAGAGTATGTCTAGGTGATCCTTCACACCACTACATAATCATCTGCTATATTGTATTTACCTTACATGTACAATTCATTATTGTACATTAGCCTCTAGTGTTTGAGAGCCAGATTAATAAAGTCTATTCCTTTAAAAAAAAAAACAAAAAAACATTGTACATGTTATTGGCGGAGCCATAACATATCTGCCAAGGTCTCAAACTCTGTTGCCTACAGGGGATATGCAAGTAACAATTCAGTAAGGTGACAAAGTGGAGCAGGTGTGTTCTAAGCAGAAGTAGCTATTTACACAGACCAAAGGACTGTTAACTTGAATGCCAGTGTTTTAAGAATATTTGAAAACCCGGATCTTTATGACATAAATCTAATTTTTTAATATTGGCAACTAATTCAAGATTATGAAACAGTATTCAGGCTAGGCACAACATAGGTGCAGGACAAATTTAGCCTAAGGGCCATCAATTTGCAACCTTAAATGTAATGGTCCTATTATTAAACATTTAGGTCAATTTCAGGTTTTGCTATTGGAAACTGTGTTGCAGTGAAAATAACTTCATGAAGTTCGTTATACACAAGTAGGTATATTTTTCTAGGACAGCTACAGGAAGTAGAATTCCTGGGCCCCCAATATACAGACACTGTTGTCGTTGTTGTTGTTCAGTTACTAAGTTGTGTCTGACTCTTTGCAACCCCATGCGTTTTTTAGTTTCAATAAATAGTATTAAATTGCTCTTCCACTTCAAATGTCTGAAAGAGCCTGTTTCTCCAAACCCTTGCAAGCATTTGAGAGATCAGGTCCTTTTTGTTTGTTGGTTTGACCACACCACAATGCTTGTGGAATCTTAGTCCCCCGACCAGGAATTGAACCCTTAACCCAGGCCATAGCAGTAGACCACCAGTGAATTCCCAGATCAGCTCCTTTAATATATACATTCTGATGAGTTAAATGGCATTTTATTTATTTGTTCACCACACACTTATGCAGCGCTTACTATGTTCCAGGTGCTGTTCGAAGTAGTTTAAAGTTTTTAAATATTTATCATTTACTTTTTATAGTAACTCTATGAGATAGTTCAGTTCAGTTCAGTTGCTCAGTCATGTCCCGACTCTTTGCAACCCCCATGGACTGTGCCATGCCTGGCTTTCCTGTGGAAGTTCAGGAGTCCATCACCCCAGGAGTCGTTCACCAACTCCTGGACCTTGCTCAAACTCATGTCCATTGAGTCAGTGATGCCATCCAACCATCTCATCCTCTGTCGTCCCCTTCTCCTCCTACCTTCAATCTTTCCCAGCATCAGGGTCTTTTCCAATGAGTCAGTTCTTTGCATCAGGTGAGTCAGTTCTTTGCATCAGGTGGCCAAAGTATTGGAGTTTCAGCCTCAGCATCAGTCCTTCCAATGAATATTCAGGACTGATCTCCTTTAGGATGGACTGGATGGATCTCCTTGCAGTCCAAGGGGCTCTCAAGAGTCTTCTCCAACACCACAGTTCAAAAGCATCAATTCTTCAGCACTCAACTTTCTTTATAGTCCAGTTCTCACAACCATACATGGCTACTCGAAAAACCATAGCTTTGACTAGATGGACCTTTGTTGGCAAAGTAATGTCTCTGTTTTTTAATATGCTGTCTAGGTTGGTCATAGCTTTTCTTCCAAGGCGCAAGCTCTCATACTTACTATGAATTAAGTAGTATTATTATTATACCACTTTTACAGATGAGGAAATGGAGGCCTAGAGAAATTAAACAATTTCCCGTCAGGCCATAGAGTTAAAATGTATGAGAGTCATGATTCAAACCCAGGCCACTGGGCTAAAGAATCAGTGTGCTCGATTGCTGTGCTGGGATGTCTTAATTACAACTGGCTGGTTTCTAGCGATGCTGAGCATCACTAGACATTTAGGTTGCTTCCGTGTCTTTTCTGTTGTAATCAATGTGCCACAGTGAACACTGGGTTGCATGTATCCTTTCAAACCGTGGTTTTCTCTGGATATATGCCCAGGAGTGGAGTTTCTGGATCACACGGTAGCTCTAGTTTTGTTTTTTTTGTGGAATCTCCGTTCTGTTCCCCATAGTGGCAGAACCAATTTACATTCTCACCCATAGCATAAGAGCGTTCCTTTTTCTCCACACTCGCTCCAGCATTTATTGTTTGTAGACTTTTTGATGGTGGCCATTCTGACCAGGGTGAGGTAATATCTCATTGTAGCTTTGAATTGCATTTCTCTGATAATTAGTAATGTTGAGCATCTTTTCATGCACCTCTTTGCCATCTATGTGTCTTCTTTGGAGAATAGGAGTGGGTCTTTATTGGTCTCAGCCAATCGGGATAATCCTATTTTCCTTATCACAGTAATTTTTCAAAACCAATTAGAAAGAAGCTAGGATTCCTGTTCAGTGGTGCCTCTTTTCCCTTGCATGAGTGCGTGCTAAGTCGTTTCGGTTGTGTCTGACTCTTTGCAACCCCATGGACTATAGCCCCCACCAGGCTCTTCTGTCTATGGGATTCTCCAGGCAAGAATACTGGAGAGGGTTGCCATGCCCTCCTCCAGGGGATCTTCCCAAGCCAAGGATTGAACCCAAGTCTCTTGCATCTCCTCCATTGGCAGGTTGATTACTTATGCTTTTCCTCTACCTAGATAGTTTTAATTTTTATTCAAGGATATGATATAGTGAACTTAATCTAACCTTATCATTGGACATTTGTACCATTTCCCACTTTTTAGTATTATAGAGATTTACCAAGCATTCATATGCATAGGCTTTTTTTTCAGTTGAATTATTTTTTCAGGACATATATCTCAGTGATCAGTTTGTTCCTGAAACTCATGTGTTACTGGCATTTTATTTTGTCCAAGCATGAACCTTGACACAAGTTTATAAATAGCATATGAAAACACTGCCTGAAACCAAAAATTTAATTCAAGTGGATAGGAAGGAGTGTATCCCCTTTAAAGCCTGTAGCAGAGAATCCCTCCTGGAGCATTCCGAAGCCCTCCTGTCAGCCCCTGAAACTGGACCTGTGGTGTCACTTTTTAACCTGCTATGAGATCGGTTGACAGACTCAACTGCCTTGTATACCACCATCTCTTATCCCCAAGGGAATGACTGAAGCAGCAGTTGGAAATGAGATACAGGACTTCATATTTACCTTGCAAAGGCAAATATAGCACATGGTCCTTGTTTGCAAACAGTGATTTATTGGTCAGGGAGAATTTTACAATGGAAGAATACAGGGAAAAATTTCAAAGAACAGAGCGACAGTATTTTTGTTGGAGGGCAAGCATTGGTTCTGCATTTGCTCACTATTGTATCAGCAGCGACTATGTTAGTGCCTCGCTGACACGTGTGTCTGTGCACTCTGTCGCTCAGTCATGTCTGAACTCTGCCCGCCAGGCTTCTCTGCCCATGGGATTTCCCAGGCAAGAATACCGGAGTGGGCTGCCGTTTCCTTCTCTGGGGGATCTTCCTGACCCAGGGACTGAACCCATGTCTCTTGTGTTTCCCGCACTGGCAGGTGGATTCTTCACCACCAGTGCCACTGGGAAGCCCTGCCTTGTTCATAATAGATATGAAATAGATCTATTTATTAGATAATAATAAAACGTGATAATAGATCACGTTTTCAAATAAAAACGTGTTGCCCCAATGAAAGAATAAGGATGAATTTTATCCGAAGGAAAATCTATATCCTGGAGAGCAACCAAAACAAAAATTCTTCTGCCCAGTATCTTGGGCCATGCATGTCACCATTGAGCAGCGGGAGATAACGTAGGTTTGGCCACCTTACACTTTCCGGTTGGCCTTGGCTACCTTGATTGCTGCCCCTTAAGGTAAGTGAGTTCAGCTCCAAGGTCAGAAGGGTGATCAGGGCAGAACCTCCATTCCTGGTTGTTTCTGAATGGTTTTGAGCCGGTGCCCTCTTCAGCTCTCCTCACCCCAAAGGCTCTGTTACTCTGGTTACCAATCCTGCAGCTCACCATCAGCTGTGGTATCTCTCAAATGAGAGTGTATGTATACCCATACCTAAAAATGATCAGATGTCCCTGGTGGCCCAGTGGTTAAGAATCCACCTGCCAATGCAGGGGGCCCAGGTTCGATCCCTGGTCAGGGATCCTTCATGCCGCAACTAAGAGTTCACATGCTGCAACTCAAGATTACACGTACCGCAACTAAGACCTGGGGTAACCAAATAAATAAATATTTTTTAAAACAGAAGAAGATGATGAGCTCAGGAATCTGGCTTCCTGGGTTCCAGTCTCTTCTAACTGTGTGGTTTTTATTTAACTTCTCTTAGCCTGTTTCCGCACCAGTTCAAGTAAGGATAAGAGACTACAAAGGTTGTTGTAAGGGTTAAATGAGATAATGCACGTGAAGGACATTCAGTCAACATTGGCCACTCATATAGATGCAGTCCTCAAAGTTAGTGAATGTGATCAATACAGGAGAACAAAGTGGGAAGTATTTCTGACCTCTGTAAAGTTTTGGGGTATTAGAGTTTCTTATGTAGCAAGTAATAGTAAGTCCAACTGAAATGGAATTCAGCAAGCAAAGGAGACTTGACCTCTGCCACTGGAATATTCAGAGATGGGACAGGCTTCAGGAATGATTGAACCAGCAGCTCAATGGCATCATCAAGGACAGAGGTCCTTTTTGTCCCTCACTCTGTCAGCTGAGTATCAGCTTCATCCTCAGACCAGCTTTCCTCTTGGGATGGCTGCCAGCTACATTTGGGTATTCATGCTTCCACATTCACTTCCACTGAGGGCGAGAGAAGGGAGATTTACCCAGGTATTCCAAATAGGAATAGTAAGATTCATCCTGCTTGGCTTGAGGCAGAGGCTAACTCCTGCACCCAGTTTGGAGGCTGGGAAAATGGACTTTGCCTTTTAGTGGCAAAGCATCACCAAGCACCACCACAAGCACCACCACCCCCACCACTGAGGCTGCAGGAAAGACCAGTTTCTCCCAAATCATAGAGGCTGGCTGCTTAGGGGAGGGGAAGACTCCAGATGGAGACCTGGATAATACTAGAAAGTACTAGAAAGGGACATGGGTGCTGGGGAGACACTCAATACATGGGTACCTAATAAGGTGCCATATCTGGAATGAAAAGAGCAATGTGTTTAAAATGCCCCACCAATTAAGAATGAGCCCAGGATAAAGCATTTGGAAAAGAATAGATATATGTATAACTGAAAGACTTTGCTGTACACCTGAAACCAACACAACATTGTTGATCAACTATACTTCAAAATGAAATTAAAAGTTTAAAAAAAAAAAAGAGTGAGCCCAGGATGAATGAAGTTGCACTGTGAGAACAGGAGATGCCTGGAGCAGAGCAGGAGCTCGCAGTGGACGCCCTTCATCTCCCAGACTCAAAGGCAAATCTATTAATAAAATTCCTTCCTGGCAAGCCATCTCCTGCTGTAAGTTCAAGAAAACGAGTATTCAAAGGAAGAGGGAGGAAATTCTAGCCACAAAGCTGCAGCCTCACAGCCCTGCAAGGTCGCCCAGGACAGATGCGATTTCTTAGGAAGAGCAAGAGGGCATAAAGAGAGAAGAGGCAGAGGCTCTCCAGCATCACGGAGGCAGCAGGAAAGGGGCCGGGAAAGACAGCCACGTTAGGATGGTCAGCCCAGAGGGCCACGGGAGCCACCAGGCAGGCGGAAATGTTGCCTCACATCTCCAGGAGGCGGGTGGGAGGGGCCTGGAATGAGCGTCTGGGAAGCAAGGTGCCCCCTGTCCTGGCCCCAGGCTCCGTGGGCTCCTCGGGTCCCCGAGCCACCATGCAGCTCTTCTTGCTATGGCTGGAGCTCCAGAATCTGCAGGATTAGCAGTTTACAAACTCTGCAGTCTGGAGGAGGGGCACCCAGAGCCTGGCGTTCTGAAGTGGTTCCAAATACTAGCCCGAAGCCCGGGGACCAGAGGGAGAGGCCCCTGGGGTACACAGTTTGTTGTCTGTCACACACTCGACACAGTGAGGTTGTGCAGCACCCTGACCGTCCTACTCTGATGGTGCTCCCAGGAGCGGTGACGGGTGCCGAGAGAGCTGTGTGTGCAGCTGAGAGGCGTTCAAGCTGGCCCAGAGTCCAAGGCGCCAAAGGCAGCCTCCGTTGTTTCACCGTAACTGGACTGAGCTTGCCTCCTGTGGCCCAGGATCTGAGTTGGGGGCGGGGGGATGAGTCTGCTCCTCCTGAGCCTCCCTCCTCACCTGCTGCTCAAACTCTTACTTCTTTGGGGTGTGAAAGAGGCTCTTAGTCCCAGTTCAGGCAGTCCCACTCTATGATTTATGGTTTAAACCATAAACTTTTGCAATCTTTATTCCATTCCCAAATCCCCAACTTGGCGCGCGCGCACACACACAAACACAAATAGTTCGTATTTCAGACCTTAGCTTTTTCAACAGATACACTAAAGTCTACTTAGCAGGCTGAAAGACCAAAAAGAGCTCTTTTAAGGCTAAATCTCCCACTGCCGGCCCCTCACACACACCCCAAGTTCCTAAAGCTGCCTTGACTATTGGGGGAAGAACAGCAGGTATAAGGGATGGGAAGGGCTACTCCTCCAAATCGCTGCCATGTTTCTTTAAAGATGGGTGTGGTCTTATTCCTGGCAGGGCTGGATGTGGTTTACCTCGACAAACAAAAGATTTCGAGTGAGTAAAGGGGAAGCAAGATCAAGGGGAAAGGAACTCGAGAAAGGTGTGCCAGTGGGCTGACATCACTTCTCCAGTGGAACCAGGGACGTTGGGAGAGAGTCCCGCCAGCATTTGGCTCACAGACCAGCTCTGCATGCAATGTCAGGCCAAGGCTCGTGCCAGGGGCTGAGCAGAGAGTCAAGCCTGCCTGGATCTGGACGTGACAGCTAATACTTTGTTCTCCACTGTTGTACCACTAATGCTTCCTATGACATGGCCGTGGGATTTACAGTCCCAAAGGCTGCTCATCACACTGCATTGCTCTCCAAAGAGCGACCCCAACAAGCCTCATCCTTAATTCACCCCAGATCCATGGGCACGGAAGCCCCCAGCTTTTGGCCTGTTTGCCGCTAAGCCAACTCTCCTCCTCTGAACCTGGTTTGAAACAGCTGTGGCAACCAGCATTCCCGACTCTCTGGAGGCTGACTCCCCACCCCACCATCTTCCCCAGCACCCCAACATTTGCAAACTGGGTAGGAAAATGAGTGACCTTGTCTGTGGTAGGGACAATGTCCTTTGCTCACCCCACGGCTTCCTCTGCCTGGGCACAGGGACAGTGACATCTCCCAGGCTCCTTTGAAGTTTGTCCTGGGCTTTGAAAAGCACGCTGAAGAAATGGAGATCACTTCTAGACCATGCCCTTAAAACATTCCCACACAATCCTCTGGCAATCTCTTCCCCTTCTATTGATATAATGGCTTTTACAGAAGTGACCACATGTTTAAGATGTTGGCATCACAAGATAGAAGGATCTGAACCCGGCCTCTTTTCCTGGAGGTAGCCCCCACCCCTGGCCCAGGAAATCCTCTCAATCCACGCTGAACCGTAATGTAGGCAATAAATAAAACTTTTATTATGTTAAGCCACTGAAACTGCGGGTCGTTTGGCACCACAGCCAGCACGCACCACCCTCGTTAATACACTAGCCAAGTTGATGACCCCGTGCTAGTCATCAAGCCTGCCCTCAAAATTCCATTATGACACTGGTCAACTTCAGCTCTCATGTCACGGGGATGGACAACCATCTGGGCCAACCCCTCCATCCCCTAGCAGGCTCCCCTGCCCTTGTTACCCAGGGTCCTACCGCACGGTGCAGTACACTCAGAGGGCTTCGGGTAGGAGTACATGATGTGATTGCAAGATATTAATTGCCCAGTCGGGCTCAGCCTCCTCAGTGCTGAGTGGCCGGATGTGTCGGGATAGACTTGGCCTGGAGAGAGGAAGACAGCAGCCAATTTTAAACTGATGTCTGGGTCTTCCCAATCAATCGCTGCCTCTCCACATTTGCTCTCCTTGGCTGAGGCCACTTCCCCAATCCTAACACATCCTGAATGAAGCGCCTCTTAAAGCATTCTGATGAAATTTTACTATGGCAATGAGTAATTTTGTTAGGACTGCCATAAAAAATACCACCAAATGGGTGGCTTAAACAATAGACATTTGTTTTCACACAGTTTTGAAGGCTGGCAAGTCTGAGGCCAAGGTGTCGGCAGAGCTGGTTTCTCCTGAAAGCCTCTGTCCTTGGCGCTGTGTCCTCCCATGGACTTTCGTCCGTGCACGAGTTCCTGGTCATCCCTCTGTGTCCAGATGTCCTCTTCCTGTAGAGACACCAGTTAGATTGGGCTCGGGACCACTCTAACAGCCTCATTTTAATTTAACCATCCCTTTTAAGACCTTATCAGCAAACACAGACACATTTTTGAGGTACAAGAGTTAGGAATTCAGCATGTGAACTTGAGGGGACGAAATTCAGCCCATAACCAACTGGATTCATTCTGTGGTGTTTGCAGTCATGTTTGATAAAAGCCTCTTCTTATAGGGGAAGTCTGATCAACTTCAACATACCCTTTCAAAATACAAATTATGCATTTATTGGCTGTGCTGAGTCTTCGTTGCTGTGTGCGGGCTTTCTTCAGTTGTGGCGAGCGGGGGCTACTCTCTGGTTGCCTCGTGCAGGCCTCTCATTGCCACGGCTTCTCTTGCTGCGAAGCGCAGGCCCAAGGCTGCGGGGGTTTCAGCACTTGTGGCATGACGGCTCAGCAGTTGCAGCTCAGGGGCTCCAGAGCTTGGGTTCATTAGTTGTGGCCCACTGGCTTAGTCTCTGAGCATGTGGGATCTTCCTAGACCGGGGATCGAACCCGTGTCCTTTGCATTGCAAGCAGAGTCTTAACCACTGGACCACCAGGGAAGGCCCACAGTGTACTCTTAACAGGGAACTGGGGTTGGGCTGTATGTTTCCAAAATTTGCTAGAATAAAAAATTAGGAGAAAATCTACACAACGTTGGGTTTGGGGATGGGTTTCTAGATACAACACCAAAAGCATAATTTCCCCCACCCCCAAATTTTAATAAACTGGATTTTATTCAAATTTAAAACTTTGCTCTGGGAGTAACACTGTTGTGAAATACAAATTACCCACTGGAGAAAATATTTTAAATCACATATCAGATAAAAGATCTGTGTTCAAAATACACAGTGAAAAAACTCTTGAAACTCAACAATTCTGAAAAGGTTTTTTTAAACAAACAAAATATATAACAAAATATATGAACATGCACCTCACCACAGATGATACACAGGTAGCAAAAAGCACATGAAAATATATATATTTATGTACAACTTCTAGATATTTACCCAACTGATTTGTGTCTACACTAAAACCTATATGTGAATGTTTATAGTAGATTTATTAATAATCACCTAGAAGCAACCAAGATGTCCTTCACAGGTGAATGGATGGTGGTCCATCCATAAAATAGAATAATGTACAAAAATACATTGGAATGAGCTATGAAGACACAAAAACATGGATGAATCTTAAATGTACATTACTAAATGAAAAATAAAAGGCTGTTTGATTCCATTTATATGACAATCTGGAAAAGAGATGGTAAAAGGATTAATGGTTACCCGAGGACTGAGGGAAAAGAAAGATTGATGACACACAGGGGTATTTTAAGGCAATGAAGCTCCGCATGGTGGACACGTGAGTCAAGCGTGGGTCAAAATCCATGGAAAGTTATAGCCCAAAGGGTGAACCTTAATGTATGCAAATTTTATAAAGTGTTTAGGGACTTCCCTGGTGGTCCAGTGGTTAAGACTCAGCACGCCCAATGCGGGGGGCATGGGTTAGATCCCGGGTCAGGGAATTAAGATCCTGCATGCTGCAGAGTGTAGCCAAAAAGAAATTTTTTTTTCATTTAGTAAGTTAGGCCATGCCAAGATGAAATAACAGAAGTGACCCACCAAAATGAAACTGTGTACAAATGTATGAAATAACCTCAGTGAAAGGGATGGGGGGGAGAGATGGTGACCTAACTGGGAAATAGTGGAGACTGTGTGAGAAGGCGCGTGCGATGCTCTGTCAGCTGAGAGGGCCCAGAAGCGGGGATACCCCAGTAGCAGCAAGCACATCCAGGTCTGGGTTTCTAACATCATTCTCCGAGAAAAGAAGCCAGAGCTCCTGGGAGAAACAGCTGATTCCAGGGGTGATTCTAGGGGTGGGCTGCGCCTGGCCTGTGTTGTACCAGGAATAAGACAGTGTAAAATACACACACAGTCTGAGCCACAAAATAAATAATGTAGTTCCGGGTTATAGAACAAAGTATAAAGTAAAATATCCATGAGTCCATACCGATACAAGTGACTGAATGAGCCAACAGAGGAGAAGAAGTATGTCTCCCATACAGAAGAACCCCGGGTAAGTTATGTAGAGCATGACTCCCCACCTCGAAGTGACATCCTTCCAAAGAGGGCGGCATGCAGGGTGGGCAGCGTTCCATTCCAGCGTGTAGATAGACCACAGTCTGTCCCTCCATTCGCCAGGAGATGGATGAGTTAGATTGCTTCCAGTTTTTGGCTTCTGTGCATTGTGCTGCTATAAACATTCACGTCCAAGCCTTTTTTTTTTTAATTTATTTTATTGACACACAGCTGAGAAATTAACAGCTGTGTTAATTTCTGCTATACAGCATAGGGGTTCAGTTATACCTACACAGATTCTTCTTCATATTCTTTTCCATTATGGTTTATGACAGGATATTGAATACAGTGCCCTGTGCTATACAGTAGGAGCTGGTTGTTTATCCATTCTGTATATATTAGTTTGCATCTGCTAATCCCAAGCCCCCAATCCACCCCTACCCCTACCCCTACCCCCACCTCCCTGTTGGCAGCCAGTCTGTCCTCTATGTCTGTGAGTCCGGTCCTGTTTCTTAGGTGGGTTCATTTGTATCAGATTTTAGGTTCATATTTGGATATGCTTAGATCACATATGAGCGATGCCATATGATACTTGCCTTTCTCTTTCTGACTTACTTCACCAGTATGATAATCTCGACATCCATCCGTGTTGGTGCATATGGCATTATTTCATGATTTTTTATGGCTGAGTAGTACCACATCTTCTTTATGTATTCATCTGTCAATGGATTCATGTTCATTGAATCCATATCTCTTGGGTAAATATATACCCAAGAGTGGGACCGGTGTCATTTGAAAAGTGTTTCAGATGTTCAGCTTTTCATGAAACTGTCAGACAGTATTCCATAATGGTTGTACCGTTTTACGTTCCCATCAGTGGTGTCAGGAAATCCATTCTTTTACCATGTAGAGAAACACCAGGTTGTTAATCAAGAGGACAAAAGAGCAGCCCAAGGAAATCAGCCATGTGACCACCGTGGTTTATGTCCAATTACCACGCAGTACAGCAGTTTTGCAGCCTAACAGGCATTCAGAGCTGTGCTTGAAGATGAGTTCAGCTACAGCATCAGTCACTCTTCCACCAGGCTGGGGACACTCTTGTTCACTCATGGGTTGTTGTTTTTTTTCCAATGAGGATATACTGTTATCATCCTAGCAGAGCTTATAACGTACATGAGACTAGAGCACACACACTAGAGCACATCCATCTCACACACACACTCACACACACACACTCACACACACAGTAACTTGGAGCACCTTTGGTTAAAGTGAACTCTGGAGAACACCCAGCTCCCTCATGGCAACCTATTAAGGATATCTTCTAATCTATCTGATCCCCATCCCCCACATCCTAAGAAAACGATTTAATAATCAACTTTTAATTCTAGAACAGTTTTAGGTTTGCAGAAAAGTTGGGATACAGTATGGAGTTCCCTCTTACCCTGCACCCACCGTCCCCTATTGCTGTCATCTTACATTACTATGGTCCATTTGTCACCACTGAAGAACTAATGTTGATCCATTATTATTAGCTAATTCAGATTTCCTTACTTTTCACCGAAAGTGCCTTCTCCATCCCAAGATCCCACGCTGCATCTAGTCACCAGGTCTCCAATCTGTGATAGCTTCTCAGGCTTTCCTTGTTTTTGATGACCTTGACCATTTTGAAGAGTCAGGTACTTTCAGAACGTTCTTCAATTTAGGTTTGCCTGAAGTTTCTCTCATAGGCAGACTGGTTACAGGCTTTGCAGAGGAAGACCACAGAGGCAAAGTGCCATTCTTGTCAATCATATAAAGGGTCCTTGCTATCAGCCTGATTTTCCCTGCTGGTGATGACCCTGACCACCTGACTGAGGTCGTGTCCACCAGTCTTCTCCACCGTAAAGTACTGCCTCCCAGCCCTGCACTGGTCCTCTTTGGAAAGAAGTCACCAAGTATAGCCCACACTTAAGGGTGGGAGTGCTCCTTTAAGGAGAAGTAGCTTGTCCAGGTGATTGTCTCTTTTCCTCATTTATTTAACCAATTATTTATATTAGTGTAAACTTGTTGATATTTATTTTATACTTTATATTACAACCCAAGTCTGTATGATTTACATTCTTGCTCAGGTTGTTCCAGTTGTGGCTATGGGAAGCCCTTTCCTTTGGCTTCTGTGTCCTTTTGACAAACTCCATGGGGTGTGTGTGTGTGTGTGTGTTCACACGTGCTTACTCTCTGGCACTAGAAGATGGTCCAGGCTCACCTCCTGTATTTCCCGCTGCAGCCCTGGAATCAGCCATTTCTCCAAGGAGCCTGGGTTCCTTGTTCTGGGCAGGGATCTTAGAAATCAAGCTTTCACGCTGGATGTGCTCATTGCTGGGGGGATGTCCTTGCTTCTAAGCCCTCTCAGCTGACAGAGCCGCAAACTTAGGTGCAGATACCAACCTCTGTGGGCTCCCCAGGTGGCTCAATGGTAAAGAATCCATCGGCCATGGAGGAGACCTGGGTTCGATCCCTGGGTCAGGAAGAGTCCCTGGAGGAGGAAATGGCAGCCCACTCCAGTATCCTTGCCTGGAGAATCCCGTGGACAGATGAGCCTGGCGGGCTGCTGTCCATAGGGTCACAAACAGTCAGATCCGACTGAGCACTGCCACTGCCACTAAGCTACGTCCGTGTGCACATCTGTAAACGTTTCTGTCTGTTGTAGGCTCGTCTGCAACCTCCCACTGCAACACAGAGGAATCCGGCTCCCATGGTCTGCAGACGTAATCGCTCAATGCCGATGTGCATGTATGGCGTGATTTCAGAACTGTTAACCTGCGCCCTTGCAGGGACCACCTTTACCGACTAGAGCACAGTGTTATGCACGGTTCCTTTTGCCTTTCATCTCACACACTCCGCTCCTTTCCATAATTACTTAGGTCAGCATCTTTTCTCTCATCCCAAGCTCTTTTTCTGGCCTGGGTCTCCCCTTCTCCCGCCACTAAGCCTGGCCTGTGGGGCTCAGGCAGTGGTGTCCTCTGTGGGGATCAGATCGTGCCTCAGTGGGTCTCAGTGGTCTCTGCCATCACTGGACTGAGTGAACCCCCCACACCACCCCCGAAACAGCCCAACTGAATCCTCCTGATGCACCTGCCGAGCTCTGCAGCCTCGGGTGGACCCAGCCCCAGGCCCAACTCTGGTCAGTCTTGGCTCCTGCCTGAGGACCCCTGTGCATCCCCCCAGGACCGTGCAGCAGGAGCCGGCCACTCTGGGCGCTGGCCAAGCTGTCCAGCCATGCTGCTGGTCCGCCTGGTAACGGGGGCCTTCTCAGATTACTCGGAGGATCATTTTGCCTTAGAAACTCCAGCTGTCACCTGCAATGCATTAGTAACCAATGCCAAGACCCTGAGCAGCAGAGGACTGGCAATAAGCAAGCATCCCCAGGTGTCCCGCCAGCACCGTGCTCTGTCCCCACAGCCATTGCCGTCACCAGGGAGGAAGGTGAGCAAACCCGGAGGGAGGCGCGGTACCCAAGATTCTGGGATGGGTAGCCTGGGATGCCTCCCCTGGTGAGCCCTGTCAGGAGCCTGGATTCCTGTTTCCAGGTGAAGGGGAAAGAGGGGAGCTCTGCATGGGTGGAAGAGGGCTTAGGTCAACCTTCAGGGCTGAGGACGCATTGGAGGGCTGGAGGCATCTCAAAAGCCCCGAGGGGTTCGAGTGCCAGCAGCCTCTTCGGCTCTGTGGCTCCCCAGGTTGGGTGTAGACAGGTTGGGAGCAAGCTGCTCTGGCCTCTGAGCAGCAGCCCCGCTGCAGGTCACTGGTCAGAGCCGGTATGCACGTGGAAGGGGAGCAGGGGCCTGGGCCCGTCAGTCTCCAGCCAGCCCGGCTTTGACTGTGCACGAGCTGACTGCTTGACTCACGGGGCAAGAACTGATCGCAGGCCCCTCCAAGACCCAGGGGTGCCCCCACCCTCCTGGGCCCTCACTGCCCCCATGTGACAAGGTAAGTGTCCCTGAGGCTCCGTGGCGGCACCACTGCCTGGCAGAGGAGGACCAGGGCCCCCGCGTGGGCTCGGGAGTGAGCCTGCCAGCCTCGGGGTGTGGCAGCCCCACCCGACCCAGTGTGAGGAGTTCTCACACCGAGCCCTCTGGTGGCGGGTGACAGGTCCCCCTGGATGTCACTCGAGGCCTTTCCTCCCCAGTCCATGATACTCTTGGGGGCCTCCTCCCTGCCCCCAACTCCAAGAGTGTCTTGGGAGAGGCCAGCTCCTGGGAGATGGAGCCAACAGGAGCACAAAACCCATAGGGTGGGTGGTGGGAGGGCTGTCTAAACATCTTCAGAAGGCTGAGGGGGGACCAAAACCAGCCTTCAAAATCCAGCCCCCAGAGGTTCTTCTAAGCCAGGGGTTAGAATTCCTTAGAACTACGGACTCTTCCCCCAGAAAACTAAGCCTTTACATCAATCTTACCTACAGTTTCAGAGGCCATCCATGGATGACTGTAAGGAATCCCTGCTCTCATCAGACACATGGAAAAATACACACATAGACTGTTCCGTCCAGGACAGTCGCCCTTGCCACCCCCGATGCGCTTGTGTCTCCAGCCCATGCCACCATCTGCTTTCAGAGAATAGAGCCACCTCCCCTCCCCTGAGCCTGTCCTACAGCCAGGAGCCCAGAGGACGACCCTCGCCCCACAAAGCAGCTATATCATGGCTCCTCAAGAAGATCAATTCAAAAGGCAAATAACCCCCGAAGTCAGCAGGAGTTTGTGAACTCCTAACTACCAAGGGGAAGTCCTTTTGTCACATTGAAACTGGTGAATTTCAGGCATAGCAGAGTCCAAGAGGTCAGGCGATATCCTAAGAACTGATGGTCCACACAGAGGCAGAGGAAGAATTGTGGCTCAGACTGGCACATGCGTTGAGTCTGAGCGGCATGCAGCCCCGTGGGCAAGGCCGCAAGGAATCCCCTGTGACCTCTCTCTCCTTCTCCAGCTGCTCGGCCACCACTGCCATGCCGGCCACCAACCAGGGATGGCCGGAGGACTTCGGCTTCCAGCTGGGGGGCTCGGGTCCCTGCTTTGTCCTGGATGTGGTGGAAGGGAGCAGCGCACACGCCGGGGGTCTGCGGCCCGGGGATCAGATCCTGGAGGTGGAGGGGCTGGCTGTGGGCGGCCTGAGCCGCGAGCGCCTGGTGCGCCTGGCCCGGCGCTGCCCCCGCGTGCCGCCTAGCCTGGGCGTGCTCCCCGGCCCCATCGGCTGCCCCGGCGCGGGATCCGGCTGCGAGCCGCTGACCACAGCCTTGCGGATCCCGCGCTCAAGCCGCGGCCTCATTCTCGGCCGCGAGTTGCTACGCCTGGCCGGCCGCAAGCGCCCCGATGCCGTGCACCGAGAGCGTAGGCGCAAAGCCCAGGAGTTCAGCCGCAAGGTAGGGCGCGCAGGGCAGGGCAGGGCCCTAAGGGACAGGCGGTCTGGGGTGGGGCTCTAGGGACGCTGTTCTGGGGAGCTGGGCACCGTGGGCCCGGAGCGTCAGGAGCCAGGCAGGCTCTCCTCAGGCCAGGAGTGGGAGCCTGGAGCTAAGGAAACTGTTAACGAAAGATTTATTAGAAATATAGTGATGCTCAAGCTTCCAGTCCTGTCCTTAATTTTCGTGATTTTTGTTTGCTTGATTTGTGGGAGTTGCTTTTCTTTTTCTTAATTAAGGCAATACAGATATACAGTAAAGCACATTCATTAAGTGTACAGTTTAATGAACTTTACATAGGCATACACTCTTGTAACCACCAGCCTGATCAAAATGTAGATGAATAGAATACAGACAATAATATTAGTAGAATGCAGAACATAGAATGATTCCTTCAACCCAGAAGGTTCTCTCCATCTCAATATGAAGCTCCAAGATTCCCTGTACAAGAAGAGAACCTAGAAGACAGTCCATCAACTCTTAAGGAGTCCGGGGGTGAGCAGAGCGGGGCGGGGCGGGGCGGGAAGCGAATCCCTGCATTTTCAGGGGATATTCATTGACCACAACTAATCACATCACTGCTCCCAAAGGATGCTGGGAAATGTAGTCCTCTGTGTGTCCAGGAAGACGGGAAGACCTGGAAACACTGGTGGTGGTTTAGTCACTGAGTCGTGTCCGACTCTTGAGACCCCATGGTCCCGCCAGGCTCCTCTGTCCATGGGATTTTCCAGGCAAGAATACTGGAGTGGATTGCCATTTCCTTCTCCAGGGGATCGTCCGTCCCAACCGAGGATTCGAACCCAGGTCTCCTGCATTGCAGGCAGATTCTTTACCAACTGAGCTATGAGGGAAGCCTCTAGAAACATTGGTGAGCCCTAGTGCCTTAATCAGAGAAGGCAATGGCACCCCACTCCAGTAACTCTTGCCTGCAAAATCCCGTGGACGGAGGAGCCTGGTAGGCTGCAGTCCATGGGGTCGCTAAGAGTCGGACAAGACTGGGCGACTTCACTTTCACTTTTCACTTTCATGCATTGGAGAGGGAAACGGCAACCCACTCCAGTGTTCTTGCCTGGAGAATCCCGGGCATGGGGGAGCTTGGTGGGCTGCTGTCTCTGGGGTCTCACAGAGTCAGACACGACTGAAGCAACTTAGTAGCCGCAGCAGCAGTGCGTTAATCTGTTCCAGCTGCCATAACCGAACTACCACGGACTGGGTGGTTTATAAGCAACAGGATTTCCCTCTCACAGCTCTGGAGGCGTGAGATTTGCGAACAGGGCTCCAGCATGCTTGAGTGCGGGCCTGCTTTGGATTGCAAACTTTGAGTTTTGTCCTCACATGATGAAACGGGCAAGGGATCTCTTTGGGGCTCTTTTATTTTTTTATTTTTATTTTTTTCAAAAAAGGATTTTTTTATGTGGACCGTTTTTTTTTTTAAGTCTTTATTGAATTTACAGTATCGTTTCTGTTTTACGTGTTGGTTTTCTTTGGCCAAGAGGCATGTGGGATGCCTTACCTCCCCAACTAGGGATCGAGTCTGCACCCCCTGCACTAGAAGATGAGGTCTGAACCACCAGACTGCCAGCAAGTCCCTGAGGCTCTTTTATAAGGGCATTAATTCCACTCCTGAGACCTCCACCCTCATGACCTAGTCACCTCCCAACGCCCAGCCTCCTAATACCATCATCACCTGGGGCATTCGATTTTCAACACACAAATTTTGGAGAGGGGGGGACACAAACATTCAGACCATAGCAACTGGTAAGGTCTGCTTTATTTCATCTCATAAAGTCCTCCCAGATGACTCACTGTAGACCCAAAATTCTGCCCCAGACTCCATCCAATCCCTGGGGAGTCAGAAGAGAGGTGGTGAGAGCCCCCAGATGAGCAGAGTGGACTTGGTGAGGAAACAAAGTCAGGTTGTGGCCTAGGGAGGAATCTGACCAGCTGCCCAGGTCAGCTTCAGCGCATTTTCTGACAAGGGGGAACAGGGAGTGGTGGATTCTGGTTAGAGCTCGCCAAGCAGCTCCACAAATACCCAGAAAAGACCACCTCCCGAAGATCAAGGGCAGCTGTGGAGCGCCCCCACCAGCTTCTGAGAATCAGCTCTCGGGTTCTCACCAGCACTCTCCCTGCCCCAGTTTTTCCTCCTCTCAGAGCCTGATATTTAATAGAAAATCCATTAGTGTCCCGTGATGGTGCCTCATGCTTCGATGTAGGTTGAGAGCGTCTGGGTAATAGCTGACACTAAAACCGCACTGTGGTGGGGCCCCAGGAGGGAGGAGCTATTTTTTCCTCTTTCTTACATAAAACATCTTTCCAAAAAGCCATGTTCTCCTTTGAATCGAGGCTGCAGCTGGCATTGGCTTCAAAGCCACTGACCTTCCTGGGCCTGGTGGGTTCTGGAGGAGCGGGTGACTGGTACCGCAGCCTGCCCCACGCACCTTGAGAATGGCTGGCCGCCTACAGCTCTTTGGTTGAGCTCTGTAAACGCTCCCTGAGTGCACCAGGCCCTGTGCTCGGCCCGGACAGGAGTAAGATGTCAGGTCTGCATCTCGGGCCATCTCATCTGGTGAAGGAGATCTGGGGTGCAGTTGCTAGGACTCAGCCGTGCACAGAACGTGGCCTCGGCCTGGGTGCCCTCGAAGCCACCTGCTAATACCTGCTCACCCTCTGTGATGTCACCCTCTCTGGGACGCCTTTCCTCGTACATTTGTGCTGCCATTTAGGAAGCAGTTGTATATACAGTTCTGAAGTTCAGGGGCAAACCATGGGCTGGAGATCACGATCAAGAGCTGTCTGGGATCCTCGGCCAGAGCAGCGGCGTCAGGGAGCGCTTGTGGCAAGGGGTGGGGGGGATTGCAGCGGGTCAGCACAGTTGTATGAAAATAGCCAGGGTTGATGGCTCTGGACAGAAAGAAGAGGCTGATAGGGTTGTGGAATGAAGGGAGGAGTTTACTGATCTATTTATAGGCGGGGAGAGAAGCGAACAATTTGTATGAGCCAAAGGGAAGGGGGCAGCAGAGTCACCGAAATCCACGCATTTTGCAGTTGTTGCTTACGGCCCTCTGACCAGCAAGAAGTGGGAACACAGCTGTGCACAGGACCAAGAGGGGAGCCGGCCATCACGCACTGTGGGAAACAAAAGAAGCACGTGGACAAAGCGATGCTGTTGCTGTTCAGTCGCTCAGTCGTGTTCTACTCTTTGTGACCCCATGGACTGCAGCACGCCAGGCTTCCCTGTCCTTCACTATCTCCCAGAGTTTGCTCAAACTCACGTCCATTGAGTCGATGGACAGTTCAATAAACTAGCTATTTCAGATGATGATCACTGAAGGGAAGAAATAAACAGGGAGTTGAGAGAGTCTTGGAGGCCACTTGATCAGAGTGGTCAGGAAAGGCTCCCTGAGGAGGGAACTTTCAAGCTGAGAGCTGAGTGACAAGTAGGTGGCAAGAAGAGAGAGTGGGGACTCTGGTGACTCGGTGGCCTTGTGGGTTGCCCTTGCCCAGGAAGGAGGCAGGTTCTTCATCGTTCGAGAGTTGGAGGAGGAGGGGAAAGATGCGGGGCTTGTTGATACGTTTGGAGGTGAGTGGAAGGGGTAATGCATGGCCCCGGCTCTGGCTGAAGTTGGGACCCACAGGGGCCTGAGAGACGCATGGCCATCTCCCGGGCTCACCCAGCCACCCAGCCTCCCACCCCTGCTTCAGGGTTGGCTCAGGATGTCAGCACCCAGAGGCACCCCCAGACCCTCGACTAACAAGGCAGGGAATCTGCTGGAGTGTGGACAGACAGTGGTTAACTGCTCCATTGAAAAAGTAACAGTGCCAGACAGAAAAGCCCGCATGGTATAAGATTCCAGTTATGAGACATATTCAGTATAAGCAAATCCAAAGAAGCTGAAAAATAAATTAGTGGTTTCCCCAGGGCTAGGGAAGGGGGGAATGAGGAGTGACTGCTGAACGGGTGCAGGGTTTCCGTTTGGGAGGATGAGAATGTCCTGGAACTGGAGAGTGGTGATGGTTATACCGCATGGTGAATGTACTTAATACCACTGACCTGTACATATTAAAATGGTTGCAGTGGTAAATTTTATCTTCAGTTCAGTTCAGTCGCTCAGTCGTGTCCAACTCTTTGCAACCCCATGGACTGCAGCACACCAGGCTTCCCTGTCCATCACCAACTCCCGGAGTTTACTCAAACTCATGTCCATTGAGTCAGTGATGTCATCCAACCATCTCATCCTCTGTCATCCCCTTCTCCTCCTGCCTTCAATATTTCCCAGCATCAGGGTCTTTTCCAGTGAGTCAGTTCTTCACATCAGGTGGCCAAAATATTGGAGCTTCAGCTTCAACATCACTCCTTCCAATGGATATTCAGGACTGATTTCCTTTAGGATTGACTGGTTGGATCTCCTTGCAGCCCAAGGGACTCTCAAGAGTCTTCTCCAACACCACAGTTCAAAAGCATCGATTCTTGGGCACTCAGCTTTCTTTATGGTCCAACTCTCACATCCATACATGACCACTGGAAAAACCATAGCCTTGACTAGACGGACCTTTGCTGGCACATAAATTTTATGTTATGTGCATTTTTACAACAGTTAAAAAATAAAGTGGGAAAGGGAACAATGATAACATGCATACCTTTTCCTGACCGTGTAAGTCATGTAAGCTCACTGCCTAAAAAATAAAAGGGAAACCCAGGGACTTCCCTGGTTGTCCACTGGTTAAGACTCCAAGCTTCCATGCAGGGGGCACAGGTTCGATCACTGGTCAGGGAACTAAGATCTCATATGCCAGATGGCCAAATTAGAAAAAAAAAAAGAAAGCATTGACATAAAAATAATCAAAATCACTATAAACTTCAGTGCATATTCCCTATGCAGATGCGTGTATAATTATCTCTGATAAAAATGTAACACTGTGTGTTCTATTTGAAACCTTGCCTGTCTCTCACACTTTCCATTATTTTATAACAGCTTTATCAAGATATATTCACATACCATACAATTTATTCATTTAAAGTGTGTTCAGTGGTTTTTAGTATATTCACAGAGCTGTGCAACCATTGCCACGATTTTTGAACATTTTCATCATACCTAGAAGGGCTTCACAGGTGGTGCTAGTGGTAAAGAATCCACTGCCAATGAAGGAGACACAGATGAGGGTTTGATCCCTGCGTTGGAAAGATCCCTTGGGGTAGGAAATGTCACCCACTCCAGTATTCTTGTCTGGAAAATTCCACAGGCAGAAGAGCCTGGCAGGCTATAGTCCATGGGGCTGCAAAGAGTCGGACATGACTGAACATAATCATAACTACCCAGAAAGAAGGCCTGAACTCGTTAACCGTCACTCCTCATACCACAGTCTTTAAATGAAGACCTACAGCATCATTCTGTCTGACCAAATGGTACCACACTGCCTCAAACCTTAGACACTGTCAGTTGCAAGCCACCTAACCCATGATACGTGCTTCCTTATCTTCTTGTCACTTAATTTGTAGTTGGTGATAGAGGGCTTTTAGACTTCTTTGGACATATTTAGTACCGACAATGTATATAACTCTGTGGAAGTAACAATATGAGACCTATGACAAAATTCATACGTGCACAGGAATGACAGCTAGCCACACGGCACAAAGTGATCTCAGAGATGCTAAAATTTAAAATACAGGGACTTCCCCCAGCGGCCCAGTGGCTAAGACTCCACCTTTCAATGCAGAGGGTATGAGTTTGATCCCTGGTCAGGGAATTAAAATCCCACATGCCCCACGGTTTGGCAAAAAGAATCAACGGTACCCAATATTGCAGAGTATGGAGTGAGCTTGGCTATGAAACAACAGAAGTTGACTCTACTCACTTGGGCAGAAAAGGAATTTGGGGGAGGAACAGTTCATAGAGTTAGCACTGGAGACCTCCTCTTGTCCAGTTGCTAAGTAATGTCCAGCTCTTTGTGACCCCATGAGCTGCAGCACAGCATAACTCCCTGTCCTTCACTCTCTCCTGGCGTTTGCTCAGACTCTTGTCCATCAAGTTGGTGATGCCATCCAACCATCTCATTCTCTGTCACCCCCTTCTCCTTGACTTAGAACCAAGAAAAATTTGCAACCTAGAACACAGCTGTCCCAAGCAGCCTTCAGGATGAGTCTGCTCAGGGCGCACTGCAGAGCTCTGTCACAGCCCTGTGTGAGCTCCATGTCTCCACATCTCCACATCATTCCTTCAAGAACCAAAGCCCTGGGCAACAGCCTCCAATTGCCCGAGGCTGCACCATTAGGACCAAGGTCTTGCCTCCCGCCTGATTTGGGACTTCCTTCCATCTTGGCTGCATAGCCAAGGAAAGACAAATATCCCCCAAGTGGATGTGCTACAATTGTTTAGCCCATAATGTCAGATATTTATACTACTTCCAACATCTCAGTATCATAAACCAGGCAAGGGTGAACCTCTTCACTCATACGTCATCGTGCGATTGTCAGGACATGTCAAGGATACGTTCCCAGGTGCAGGATCGTGGGGTAAAACGACAGGTGCATTTTTAGGCTTTGGACCCTGTCACTGAGCTGCCCATGTCCAGTGGTCATACAGAATCACAGCAGATGTGCCGTGTCCCGCATCAGCTGGTGTGTGCACAAAGGTGAAGAAAACACAGATCTGGAGGGAGCATTAAGGGAGTCAGAAGGTGGAGCGAGGCGTGCTCCGGGGCTTTCTCGTGGAGCCAGAGCGTTCTCTGTGTGATCTCTCAGCTCGCAGTGTGGTGGAAGGGAGTAGAGTATTACAACAATAGTAACTAGCAATTACCGAGCGCCTGGCACGTGTTTCAGCTCATGGATCGATTCCTTTGATCCTCACAATAGTCAGTAGATGGGCCATCTCTGGGTTTGGGTCCTGACCCTATGGCCTGGGCCAGGTCATCTTACCTCTAGCGGCCTCAGCTCCCTTAGACAGAAATGAAGACGCTGGCCCGGCCCACCTCGTGGGGGCCGCTGTAGGGTCTGCCGGGGTCTGGGTAAGGAGCGCACAGCGCGGCCCAGGCAGCACTGCCACGTCCGCTGTCCTGAGGGAGGAAGGGAGAGGGGGGACTGATTCCCCAGCATTCTGCCCCGGGGCCCTTGGGCCACTCATCAGACCCCTCCCCGCAGGTGGACGAGATCTTGGGGGACCAGCCGACCGCCAAGGAGCAGGTGTTCACTGCTCTAAAGCAGTTTGCGGCGGAACAACGGGTGGACGAGCTGGTGTGGGCGCTCACCCTGGCGCTGCCCCCCGAGGCCCGCGGGCCCCTCCTGGAAAACCTCAGGTACTCCGGGGTCGGGACGGGCGGGCAGGGGGGTCTGTTCTCCCGCCTGCACCCCAGGTGCTGCTGCTGCTGCGTGGCCAGCCCCTGAGCTGGACCCCAAACACCCCATTGCCCCAAAACTAGGGTCTTGTGTCAGTGACCCCAAAGGCTGACCCTGGAAAGGGCAGCTATTGGTCACTTTGAGTGAGAAAGAAGGGCTGCCAACTTCTGGGCTGGGACGGCCTGCAGAGAAGATCCACCTCCTGCTGCCCTGCTGTGTCCCAAACCCAGACCCCAGAAGCCTCCAACGTTATCACCAAGATGCCCCTAGCTCTTCACTGAGAGGGAATAATGGCACAGTTCGAGGGCCAGGAGCTGTGCTGTGTCACAGTTCGGCGAAGGAATAGGACTGTACTGGGCCCATCCTGATCCCCGGTGCCCCACCCCCGCCCCTGCATCCTAGTAACAGTGTGTTCGCTCTGCCCTTTGATGATGCCAGCCGGGGGCCAAGAACCTCACCGGGGCCCCAGAGGAACACTTTCTCACTGAATCCCACCAGTACCATCATTATCCCCGTTCCAGAGGCAGACTGTAGCTCAGAGAGGTTAAGGGACTGCCCCACAGTCACGCAGCACACGAGTAGCATTCACAGGGACGTGAACCAATTGACTGAGCACTTTCTGCTCAGCTTTGGATTCTAAATTCATCCTTCAGGGGGAAAAAAAAATCTCCTGGTAGGTCCTGTGACATCTGAAATGGCCTGGGACTCTCCCCAGCCTCCTGACCTCCACCCTCATCCTGCCCCGCACTGCACGGCTTTGATCAGACCTCCCTGGGCCTGAGTGGAGTGTTCCCCGCTGGGATCCTGCGGGGCTGGCTCTGCACCCGCTGCCTTCAGGGCGGGCGCCGGCTGCCCCAGCCCGCCCCTCCCTCTCCTGGGCTCAGCCCGTCCCCTCCCCTCGCTGCCATTCACCCCGCAGCCTGCCCCTCCCTCTGGGCCTGGCCAATGTCAGGGACCGGGCTGGCCACCCCCACTCCCCAAGCCGGTCGCCGCGCCTCCGCTCTGCAGCGGAGCACAGAAGGCCACCGAAAGAGGCCACCATGAGCTGCCTTGGGTGAGTTAGGGGTCTGCCCCTTGCCGGGAAAATCGAGAGGAAAAAAAAAAGTTACATCTAGAAACAAATTTGCAGAGATGATGCGCTGGGGCGGAAGGGCTCCCTGGGGCTGGCAGCCCCGCCCCTCCGCACCAGGGCTGGGCTACTGGCCGGGCGGCCAGGCTGTCCCCGGGGAAGTTGGCACGCGTATCTGACGGCTCTTAGCAGCCGGAGGCCCTCGCGGTCCGCCTCATCGGTCCTCCCTTCGGCGCTGCCCGGGCTTCCGTCCTCGCCGCCTCTGCCCGGCCAGCCGGTCTGCCTCCTGGGACAGCCCCCGTGCCTGCCTTTCCCGTCCACCGCTCGTCCCGAGCTGCTGGCAGCGGGTCAGGAAGAGCGGGGGGCGGAGGAGGAGCCTGGGAAGGGGGAACGCTGGACCCCTGGGGATGCCTGGTCCTCGCAGCGTCCCCGAGGCGCCGCTGGGGAAGATGAAACGGCAGCCTCTGTTGTCAGCGCGTGTCAAGTGAGACAGGAAAATTGGGGAGGCTGCCGGAGGAGGGGGCGGTGCCCAGCTGGGCTCTGCAGAGAGAGGGGTCCTCTGGCAGCCGTGGCTTCCGCCCTATCCCCCACTCCCCACCCCCACCACTAGGCTCCAGGGGCTGATGGACTGGGTTCTAGGGGTCAAGTGGTGATCCCCACGCAGCCCCTTCCCGAGAGAGCTCCGAGAAGGCACGGAGGAATGGCACAGAGTCGGTTTTCTGTGATTCTGAGAGCTGAGCACCAGCTGAAGGGCAGCACAGGGCAGTCAGGGCAGGCTGCCCAGAGGAGGCGTTAGTTCCAGGGCTGCACAGCAACCAGTGGGGTGCGGCCATGTGTCCTGTGGAGGAGGGAAGATAGATAGCTCATCAGGGCCAGGCGTCCAGCTACAGAGGGGAACCCCGGAATGGCAAGGTGAGAGTGCCGCCTTGCGGAACCCAACCTCAGGTACCAACCGTGCCCAGCTGTGAGTCACCCGCTTTGGTAGGGCTCCGACCCTGCAACCGAGGGGAGTGAAGGGCGACAACCTGGCCAAGGCTGGAACCACTGACATCACCGCGCAGCTTCCGAGGGCGGTCCAGGGGCCGAGGCAGGAGGACTCGCGGAGAAAGAAGGAGCAGTGAGACCGTGAAGCTGGGTCAGCCAGAGCAGTAGCCACTAGCCACATGTCCCTCTTTAAAAGGAAACTTAATGAATATAAAATGCAATTTAAAATTCAGCTTCACAGTCTCACTAGCCACACGGCAAGTATGGAGTGGCCCCGTCTGGCTTGTGGCCGCCCTACGGGACAGCGCACATGGGGAGCATGTCCATCCGCAACTTGCATCAAGCTTGGCCAACGTGCATCAATCTCGTCATCTTAGTGTGGCCGCGAGGGTGAGATTTGGGTCAGTGGCAGCGATGTAAGTAGAAGGCCTTATCTTTCTTTGCGACGGCAGTTACTCCTATGGCTCAGAGCCTGATTTGGGTCTGTCCCCAAAGGGATCCCAGTTTGATGAAGTGATAAAAATGACTTTCTAATTAGGACAGGCCAGGGAGTTTGGAAAGTGTGACGCGGTTGAGAGGGAACAGGCAAGCAAAGTGGGCTTTGTGCCCTGCTAGTGTTTCAGGGAACAGGCAAAGAAGGGAAAGATTGGGTGGAGGGGAAGAGAGGGGAGAGGGAAGCCACTGAGGTGGTTGGGGAAGCTGGGTTTTGAGTCCTTTCACACCTCGCTTGAACCCCCAGTCCACTCATGGACAGTGTGACCTTGAGCAGATTCACTAACCTCAACAGTTTATCCATAAAATAGGGTTGATCATTTCCATGTGTTCCCAGCGGGGTTCTTTGTGGGAAAGCATGTAAATAGACTCTGCCAACTGCAAGCATCAAAGACATTGAGAAACTGGACTTCAGGGTTCCAGCACCTCCTTCACCCTCTTCTGCTTTAATGACAAGTGTCAGAGACAACATCACACAAGGTTATTTGGAAAATTCGGTGCCAGCGTGTCAGAAGCAGTGCCAGGCGGTCTAGCACATGCTCGATTAAACTGGTTTACCCTCCTCGGGAAGGTCTCTTTCTCCCTAGAGAGGTCTCTCAACCCCGGCACCAGGAACACGATTCTCTGTTGTTGGGAGCTCTCCTGTACTTAGCTTACAGCATTCCTGGCCTCCTCCCTCCTCCCGCTTGTCATTTTGTGACAACCAAAACTGTCCCCAGACAGGGCCGAATGTCATCTGAGGGGTAAAGTCACCCCCAGTTGAGAAGCCCTGCCCGAGTGTGATATGCCCTTTGGTAGTACCCTCTTGCTGGGGCAGATGCTTCAGCAAAGGCCAGTCTGGCCCACCCCATGCTGCTTTGGGTCAGAGGCGCCAGCTCTGAGGTGGCCCCACGGCAGTGTATGCATGGCTGGCTGTGTCCAGATTCAAGCAGGAGCATCTCCGTGATCACATCTCCAGTGCCCACAGACCTACGTGGAGTCGTCATGGTCCTCAGGCGGGCCTGGTTCCAGGTGCTGGGCCATCACAGGTGGCGCACGACCACAAGGAAGGGCTCTGTCATGACGGGACGGTGAGCGTGCTTGGCCCATGGATGCAGGGAGCTGTGCTCACTGTGAGCAGGGCTGAGGCCAGGCCCGGGGGGACCCCAAGTGAGGACAGGCTCTGGCTTCTCCTCTCCAGTAGAACATTCATCTCAGGGAGACCCCCTATTCCCCAGGAGACCCCCTATTCCCCCCACCACCACCCTCACCTGCCCCCTCCTCCCTTGCCCCCAGGTCTCATTAACTCTACTACTCATTAGAGACTGGCCGCTTGTCCCATCTTCACACCCTTCACTGTGCCCCTCCCCGCATCGCCCCATCCCTGGTGCACCAAGGCCTTCAGGGCCCCCCACCTCCTCTTAAACCCTCAGACCCTCTCACGGCTCCTCTCTGTTCTCATGAGTGCAGGCTGAGCTTTGACAAGGGCATTCAAGGCTTCCCTCTCTAGCCTCTTCTTTGGAGCATCCCCCTGGGTGAGTGGGGAAGGTCTCTCTGGCCGACACCGGCTGAGTCCTTGAGTCCTAGCATAAAGGCCACCGCCTCCAGAAAGCCTTCCTAGACTCTACATAAGGCAATCGGAGCTTCCTCTGAACTGTCGGGATCGGTCTCGTTGCCGGTGCGGGGGACTCTCCGGGGCGCCGCAGCCCGAGGGATCAGAGGCGAGGCGCCTGGGGAAGGGCACGTGGACGGGGGCCAGAGGAGGCCGAGGGGCGGCTCGAACGGCCCCAACTCGCGAGGAGCAGACAGGAGAGTTCCCGGAGGGTGGAGGGGCGGGGCGGGGCGGGGCCACCCGAGAGGGGCGGGCGCGGGGCCGCGGGCCCAGCCTGCTCGGGAGGGGCTGAGCGCGCTCGCCGGGCAGAGGCGCGTGGAGTCGCCGCGCCCTCGCTCCGCTCCGGGTTCCGCACCCCCGGGCCATCGGCACCTGGCGCGCCGCCTTCGCCAGCTCCAGATGGGGAAGGACCAGGGCTTCTCGCGGCACTTTCGGTAGTTTCCCCGAACCGCGCGTACCGAGCCCCCGGGAACCGCGCGCCCTGGTGCGACGACCCGCCTCCGGCTGACTTGAAAAGGGGTGGGGCTCGGGCACCGAGGGGCTTCCCTGCTCTGGGTGCGTACCCAGCGAGCCAGCCTGACTGGGGGCAGGGGCTTGGGAGAGTGGACATAAACCCGAAGGGTATTAAAGAGGGGGTTCCCCGCTGTGGGCACTGGCCCGCCGTCCTAAGGGTCGGGATGCCTGGTGGGGACCAAGGATGGAATTGAAAAGTCCTCTTTCCTTCGTGTGACTGGACAGATCCAGGGAGCTAGACAGAGAGCGAGGCAGAGACGGTGATGGAGAGAGAGGGCCTTGTGGGAACCCCCGATGGGAATCTGGAGTTGGATTTGGACCTGGCCCCCTAAGAGAACAGACTAACTCTGAGTGCAAGGTCACTGGGTGGCCTCCCAAAGAGCCCCGTGGTCACAGAGAAACCTGCTGGCACAGCAGGGACCTGGGAGCCTGGGGACAGCTGTAATCAGGCCGTCGGTTCAAAGGGGCGTCCGTCCATCAGCCACAGTGGTCTATGAGGCCCCACTGCACCAGGATCTGCCGGGGCTGTCAGTTCCGAGCAGACCCAGGGCTGGAGTGCATGGGCCAGACTGAGGCGCACGGAGGGCCCACACCAGCCAGGAAGGGCATCTGGCACACCAGGCAGGCTCGGCTCCCATCTCAGCCCCACGGACACCGAGGAGGGCAGAGGGCACCCAGCCTTCTCCCACCTGGGCAGTTGGTGACTCACCCTGGTTCCCACTGTGGGGGTGGGGGAGGCCCTTTCTAACTGCTGCTAGAGGGTTGGACCTAGGGGCTGCGGCTGTTGGGCTGATACATTCTAGAGCCTGAGGCTGGAGCCCAAAGGGTGAGGCAGACACTTTCCCACCTGTCATCTCTGCTTTGCTTGGGCAGGAGGCGGGCGGGGACCATGCAGGCCAGCAGACGGAGACGTCTGGCTCTGCAGACCTTGAAGGACCATCCAGGGAACGCGGCTGAGGCACTGGATTTTCGGGAATCGCTGGGGTGGGCAAGGATGAGTGTATCGGGTGATGGCTCTCCTGGCAGAGCCGAGCAGGCCATCGTTCTTGCCTTCCGCTTGCCTGGAACGTCCCGATCTGGACCAGAGCTCATGGGGCGGGGCGGGGGGTGCACTCTCCTCCCCGAGGATGCACATCCCTTCCCTCCCACCAGGCAGCCACCTGGCCTAATTAAACCTACCCACAGAGATCAAGGGAGCTGAGTGGGGGCCACCGGGCGACCTCCGAGGGATTGTATGTCCACTGGCTGCAAGGCCACTGCTCCCTGCCCTCCCCCGATGCCCTTGGCGCTGGCTCCTGGTCCAGAGAACAGGGAAAGGAGCCTTGGGGCGCAGCCAGGGAGGCCTCCCTAGCAACCAGAACTTCAAGGGCCCTCAATGGAGCCTGGTGACAGTGTGGAGGCCCAGAGCCTGCGTTCCACCTCAGCCGTGGGCAGCCACATAGCCCTGGAATGAGACGGACCCCCTCTGAGCCTGAGAATCCTCTGCCAGGGGCCAGGGAGCCCCAGGATGTTAACCGGTGCCATTCCTCAGAGGTGTGGGGGGCCACTGCTGGACCACCCTCTTTACTGCTTCACTGAGTCCTAACTCTGTGCTCAGCCCTGGCCAGTCACGGTGGCTCACACCCGAGCTACAGACCCAGTCCTCCGAGAGCTTCCCACCTTGTAGAGGAGACCAGGGGCACCATGGAAACGTCCCGGGGTGTGGACTTCAACAGGGGACCGTGCGAGCCTCCCCGGGGCCTCTCATCACTTCCAGGTCCACCGCTCAGAGAGCAGGAACCGCAGTGCCTTCAGCTTTGAAGCCCAGTGCCTGGCTGGCACTGGTAGCAGGGACTTCCTAAAATGTGCTGGGCTAAACTGGAGGAAGGGTGTGGAAGGGCGGAGCCAGGTCAGCTAGGAGAGCAGAGTGTGCTGGGCGGGGCCACAGGCTGGGTCAGGGGCAGGAGCAAGACTGGGTGCTGTGGTCTCCGTCTGTGCTGAGGGGACTGGCAGGAGACCCGCGGTGGGGCTGGGACCCGGGCCGAGGGCGAGGGCGCGGGGGCGAAGCGGGGGCACCTGGGGGTTGGGGTCCAGGAGAGGTTAAGGAGAGTGGGACGCGGGACCTTGCCATCCCCTGCTCCCCGCGGGCTCCTCTCCCCAGAGAAAGGCACACTGAGCGACCCCCACCCACTCCTTCCTTCTAGGCGAAGTCTGACCCCAGTGCGGGTGGTGGCTTCGGTTTTCTCCTGGAATCAGGCAGGGAGAAGGTGGTTGCGCGGAGAGCGGGGCGGGGGGGACCCCTGGCTGCGGCTTGGCCTGGCTGGTGTGAGGGCATGAGATGAGGGAGTCCGGGGAAGCCAGAGATGGGAAGACAAAGGCGAGAGAAGGAACAGGCCCACGGAAGGGTTTGGAGGGCGCTGAGGCCAGAGTAACGGGGACCTGGGGAAGGAGGCTTTCCCCAAGTGGAGCGAGCTGAGCGCCGCGGCCCTCGGGTGACCCGGGCCCACTAGGGCACAAGTCCAGGCCCCGAGGGGGACACTGATGCCCCGGGCCACTCCTGGGCGGAGGAGAGCACCCAGCACGGCGCCCACGAAGTTTGCCGATTCTGTGGTCCTCGCCCGCAGGATCTTCATCCCCAAGAAGCACCGGGCGCGCTTCGACGAGGTGGTGTCTCAGGGTCTGCTGGGCAAGCTGTGCCGCGCGCGGCGGACGCACGGCGCGCAGCGGCTGCGCCGGAGCCGCAGCGAGGAGCGGCCCGAGCGCCTCCTGGTGTCCACGCGCGCCAGCGCCGCCCCTCGCCGCCCCGACGAGCCGCCCCCGCGCAAGGCCGCCTCTCTGCTGGGCGGCCGCGCGGGCCCCGGCGGCGCGCGCAGGTACCCGGGACGGGCTGCGGGCGCCTCTCGGTCGGTGGGCTCAGGAATGGAGACCCGGGCCGAGGGCGAGGGCGCGGGGGCGAAGCGGGGGCACCTGGGGGTTGGGGTCCAGGAGAGGTTAAGGGGAGCGGGACGCGGGACCTTGCCATTCCCTGCTCCCCGCGGGCTCCTCTCCCCAGAGAAAGGCACACTGAGCGACCCCCACCCACTCCTTCTTTCCCCCCAGGACAGTCCGAGTCTACAAGGGCAACAAGAGCTTCGGCTTCACGCTGCGTGGCCATGGACCTGTCTGGATCGAGTCTGTCCTGCCTGGTGAGGGATGGGTGGGTTGTTCAGAATGGGGCAAAGGAGCCTGTGAGGTCGATGGTCAGCAGCTGCTCCCCTCTTCAGGTCCCAACCTTGAGGAGCCTGTGTCCTCTCAGTGTCCCAGAGCAGCCGACCCAGATCACCCATCTTCCCCAGTCCAGGCTAACCCCCTCCAAGTGCAGGGTCACCTTAGGGCCAAGTTCTCCATTCAGACCTTTCCTGGGCCCCCACGCAACCCTCCCTGTGCCCACTGCCCACCGAGAACTGGGCACTTGCTGGGCAGGCCTCAGGGCTCCAGGGCCTCTTCCCTGTATCCAGACTCCAGGGACTCCCCTCTTCCACCCCTGGCCTGCCCCTGTGGAATGGAGACATCTGGAGAATTCCTCCTTGCCGCCCCTCCAGTGAGGGGTCGGCAGGTGGAGGGAAGGCTCTCATTTCTTGGGGAGGAAGCGCATTCTGTTGTGGATGCTCTCTGCGGGGAACATGGCTCCGGCGGTGCACTGGGCTCTCCCACCCTGCCGCCACCCGCAGGGCGGGGTCGCTGGGTCTGTCCTGCCCCCTCAGCCCCTCCCTGAGCGCGACGCTTCCAGTGGCCCACCCCCGTGGATGCGCCTGCGGATGCTGAGCTCCGGCTGCCCCTCTGCACCCCACATCTCTGGTGCATGGATCTGTGAGAAAGGCCCCTCTGATCTCTGCCACGCACCCGGCCTCTCGCCTGTAAAACGGGACAACGACATGGGGCTCCTCAGGGCAGGCCCCTGCTCAGCTGACCCGCCCTCTCACTGGCTTCCAGGGAGCCCGGCTGACAATGCCTCCCTCAAGTCAGGCGACCGGATCCTCTTCCTCAATGGACTGGACATGAGGTCAGAGGCTGTTGGGGACACGGAGCTTAGTGGCAAACAGCCCCCAGGACTCCTGACTCCTGGGACATCCTGGCCACAGGCCTCTCACCAGTTGGTCCTCTGTTTGTCCCCGCTCCTATGGGAAGTCTTGAATCCACCCTCCTACTCTCCAGGATGTCAAATCATCCTTCCAACCGGGAGACACCCAGGCTCCATGCTTGGGGCGAAGAGTTGAATAGATCGTGTGTGTCATTCCCTTGGCGGGGTGGCGGAGTGGGGGGAGGGAACCTACCCAGGGGGGATGGGGTCATGATGCCTCCTGTACCCACAAGTGTCCAGCTGGCCCTGGGCCTGGAGCTTCTCCTGCAGGGGAGGTTAATGCACGGGCGAGGCAGGGCCCTGGCTTCGAGCCGACCTGTGGCCTCGCCGTGTGGCCTCCACCAGCAGGACACGGGTCCGGCAGCTGGCTGTGGACTCGGGTCATGCTGGGCCGGCCCTCCGGGGCCACCTCTGCTTGGCAGGAACTGCTCCCACGACAAGGTGGTGTCCATGCTCCAAGGCAGCGGCGCCATGCCCACGCTGGTGGTGGAGGAGGGGCTCGTCCCGTTCGCCAGCGGTGAGACGCCCGTGGCCCTGGGCTGCCTCAGCCGTTGCAGCCCCTGCTTGGGTCACTGGGGTGGGATTCCCGAGTCTGCTGAGGCCTCTGCTCTCCCCTGCAGCTTCCCTCCCCAGGTTGGGCGGCCTCAGGGCTCCTCCTCCAGCCCCGTCCTCAGCACTCAGCCCAGCTCGGGAGGTCCCCTGGCCCCAGCTGAAGGGCAGACCTTTCCTGGCCTGGGGACGCCGGCTCACTCGTGCCTCCCCTTCCTGTGACCTGCCCCCCGGAAGATTCCGACTCGATGGATTCCCCCAACCCGTCGTCGGCGCTCACCTCCCTGCAGTGGGTAGCAGAGATCCTCCCGTCCAGTATCCGAGTGCAGGGGAGGACCTTCAGCCAGCAGCTGGAGCACCTGCTCACGCCCCCCGAGCGCTACGGGGTCTGCCGGGCCCTCGAGAGCTTCTTCCAGCACAGGTGGTCACCCCAGGGTGGCGGGGGCGGGGGGGGTCTGCTGTGGGTGGACCCAAATCCTGCCGGGACTCACCACCACTCACCTGCCTGAGCTTCTCCTGAGAGTGGGGGGGCCATTGCCCTCCCCTAAACAAACCCCAGCTCTGACACCTCCTAGCCACGTGACCTGGCCAGGTCCCAGCCCTCCCTGTAAACTGAAGCAGACAGTGAGCCCCTGCAGTGTGTTTGGCAGGACCCTCGAAACACCCACCCAGGGGCACTCACGACCAGCCGAACGGAGTAGCATCTTTCTTTTCCCACCTCAGCGGCAGCAGGAGCGTTTATCACACCCCTCAGCCCAGAGGGTCATTGTCTTGGTCTTTCCAAAGCCAATTACTTCTTCATCCCCTTTTTTGGTTTAAACAAAAATGTATGTTTGTTGAAATGTAATCCACATACCATACAATTCACGCATTTGAGTGTGCAAGGCACTGGCTCTTAGTATGCTCACAAATGTGTTGCAACCACGACCACATTCAGTTTTAGGACATTTTCATCACCTGCAAAGGAAGTCCCAACCGGCTCACAGCTGTTCCCACCCCTCCCCCTCCCCCACGCCCCCTTCACCTTAAACCACCGGTAAGCTACTTTCCTTCTCTGTAGGTTTCCCTGTTCTGGAGCTTTCAAATGCTGGAACCATACGACATGTGAACTTCTTTATAATTATTTTCCCACTTTTAAAAATTCTAATTATTTGTGACCATGCTGGGACCTGGTTGCTGCGCACAGGCTTCCTCTAGTTGCAGAGAGCGGGGGCCACGCTCTAGCTGCGGTGCGTGGGCCTCTTGTTGCCGCGGCTTCTCTTGTTGCGGAGCATGGACTCAGTCGTTGTGACTCTCGGGCTTAGTTGCTCCGAAGCAGGTGGGATTCTTCCTGGACCAGGGATCGAATCCACGTCCCCTCCACTGGCGGGCGGACTCCTAACCACTGGAGCACCAGGGAGGTCCCAGTGCGGTGACTGCATGTCTGGCTTCTTTCCTTTGGCATGCTTCCAACATTCACTCGGGATTCCCAGGTGGCTCAGTGGGAAAGAATCTGCCTACAATGCAGGAGACCCTGATCCCTGGGCTGGGAAGATCCCCTAGAGGAGGAAATGGCAACCCACTCCAGTATTCTCACCTGGGAAATCCCATGGACAGAGGAGCCTGGCTACAGCCCGTGGGGTCGAAAGAGTCAGACATGACTTAGCAACTAAACAACAGTAGTATTCATCCAAGTTATAACACCCACAGTTGACCCTCAATATCTCTCAGATATCTCACCCTCACAGAGTGAGTTCCACAGATGCGCTTGCCCAGCTTGATCCCTAAAGCAGGATAATCTTAGACGCTTTTAAAAAAATATTTATTTATTTCGCTGTGCCGGGTCTTCCCTGCCACACATGGGATCTTTGGTTATGGCGTGTGAACTCTTAGTTGCGGCACGTAGAATCTAGTTCCCTGATCAGGGATTGAACCCGGGGCCCCTGCTTTGGGAACACACAGTCTTAGCCACTCGACCATCAGGGAAGTCCCACCTTAGACTTCAAGCACCCCATCCAACACCAGGGGTCTCCGGGTTTCTCGCCCGCATGTGAGGGTTTCCACAGTGGCTGTGCTTTGCACCCCAGGGAGGGTGGCACAGATGAAGGAGTCCATGTGGACACTGTTTACAGACCTGGATTGTGAGCACACGGCCGGCTCACCCTGCCTGGTGGGCTCTGAAGCCTGCAGACCCACACGAGAGTCTGTGGGTCCCTGTGCAGCCTCTGACCCCCCATGCTGTTCCGCTGCTACCCACACACACCTCAGCACGTGGGCTGCGGGCATCCAAAGGGGGCCAAACCTTGGGCACCTGCTCTGGACCGCCTGCACATCCCCTATGTGCCCCGCCCCGGGCGCCCACCGACCCTCGTTTTGGGGACCCACGAATGGGGCTTGTGAGGAGAGGGTGTGAACTCAGATGCAGACCGGGCAGCAGACGTCCCTCCCACACTTCTGCCCTGACCTGGAATCGTCATGGCACCCCTGCGGGCGGTGGCGTCAGGTGTGGAGACCTTGGAGTCCCGGGGTCCTAGGCTCTCGTCATGAGAAAGGTCCTGCTGGGTGGGGGGCTGTGACCCCCTCCACACGGCCTCCACCTTCAGGCCGGCACTACCTGCGGCACCTCCTGTGCTGGGCACCCCGCTTCCCGTCCCAGGGCTCCCCCTGAAAGCAGGGCCGGGCTCACAGGTGGCGCCCTCGCTCTCCCCGTGTTCGGAGGCTTCTTGTCCAGCTGAGAGAGCAAGGAGCCCGCCTCCCCATTGGTCCCACAGCAGAGCCCGAGTCCGAGCCGGAGCCAGAGCTGGAGCCTGAGCCGGCGCCTGAGCCCCAGACGCGGAGCTCCCTGAGGGCCTCCTCCATGTGCCGCCGCAGCCTCCGCTCCCAGGGCCTGGAGGCCAGCCTTGGCTGTGGTGAGGCCCGGGACCAACAGGCCGCAAGCGGGGCTGGGGGGGGAGGGCGGGGCCAGGGCTCAGTTTTCCCACCTGCAAAATGGGCTTGGTGAGATGAGACATCCCCGAACGGGCTGAGCCGGTGCCTCCTCCCCGTGGGTCTGCAGGGCTTGGTGGTTCTTTCTCCAGGGCCTGGGTTGGGGTCTCACTCTTAGAGCTCAGAAGCAGTCACTAGACCCCTGGCCCCGTGGTGGACTCGGCCCTCCTGATTCCCCCGGCAGGTCCCAGCGACTGTCCAGAGATGCCTCTTCCTCCCATCCCAGGCGAGCGCCAGGCGGGCGACGGCACATCCCTTCCCGAGACGCCCAACCCCAAGATGGTGAGGCCTTCTCTCCACCTGCTCCTGGTGTCAGCGCGGAGCTGGGAATGGGTGGCCCATGGAGGTGGGGCAGACCCTGGCCTCTCAGACCACCCAGGCCTGCCTCTGAGGCCTGGGTTGGGGTCTAACCGTGAGGTGTGTGGGGGGAGGTGAGGGCTGACTGGACTCACCTGCACCCCGCCTCTCCCGGAAGATGTCAGCCGTCTACGCGGAGCTCGAGTCCCGCCTGAGCAGCAGCTTCAAAGGGAAGATGGGGACCAGCTCCCGAGCCCGCGCCTCCCCGCCACTGCCCAGCGCAGCAGGCCCAGCAGGTAGGGGCTCTCCAGCCCCGGCTCCCGAGGGCCTCTCCTGCCTCCTGGCCAGCTGGCTGGGTGTTGCCCCCACCCCCAGGCATACCCCCCGGAGCCCCTTTTTCCTCCGTGGCCATGGGACTGAATGCTGGGGAACCCGGTCAGCCTCCGTGGCTAGAGGCCATCAAGATCCGCCTTGTCCTGGCCCCCCTCCCGTGTCCCTTCTCTGATCCTCGCCCTCACTGTGGATCTGGAAAAGTAGAGGGCTGCTCCCAAGGGGTGGGGTCCTCCGTGAGCGTGTGGCTGCTGTATAGGCTAGATAGCGTGCGTTGCCCCGTGAATGGCTCAGCCGCAAAGATGGAAGCTCGCACAGCGGTTTCTCTGCAGTTCCGAAGGCAGAGCCCCTGGGTGATACTTCTGTGAGCCAAAGGCTTGCTGGGTATGGGAGGTATGAGACTTCGGTCTGGAGACACCCTGGCCCTCGCCTTGTGTTCAGTGGGTTCCAGGTGGGACCCTGGGATCCTCTCCAGGATGAGCAGGCTCTGCCTGTCCTGGGCCCAGCAGCATGCCCTTCATCCACTATGGCCTCCGAACACCCTCAGGGAAGACCTGGAGAGGCAGTTACCAGAGTCTTCCTGCGCTGTGTCCAGAGAGGGAAAGAAAGGTGCCCAGGGGCACAGAGCCCACCTCCCCTGGCACCCTCCCCCTAGCCTGCGCTGGAACCCAGGCACTGACCCAAGAGCGGTCCTCACGGCCCGCCCCCCACTGCAGGGCCCAGGACCCGGTCCAGCATCTCATGGCCCAGCGAGCAGCTCCTGCCCTCCCCCTGCTACTACCCGCTGTGCTCAGAGGGCCTGGCCTCCCCCAGCAGCTCCGAGTCCCACCCCTACGCCAGCCTGGACAGCAGCCGGGCACCTTCCCCTCAGCCGGGCCCCGGGCCTGTCTGCGCCGAGAGCCCCCCCAGCCCGGACCCCAGCCGCCGCCCCTCCAGCCGTCGGAAGCTCTTCGCCTTCTCCCGCCCTGTGCAAAGCCGGGACACCGACCGCTTCCTGGATGCGCTGAGTGAGCAGCTGGGCCCCCGGGTCACCATCGTGGAGGATTTCCTGAGCCCTGAGAATGACTACGAGGAGGTGAGCACACAGGCGCATGTGTGTGGGGAAGGCGGGCGGGGGGCCTGTAAGGGGACTGGGGTCCCGGGGTTCCTGCCAGAGGCCTGCTGCCCCGAGGGCTGTGCCCCAGGCTCCCCCTCCCTGTCTCCCAGGACACCCCGCTCCCCAGCTGGAGGTATCCCACCCTTGGCGCAAGCTTCGACACCCGCCTACCCAGGGCCACCCCATGTGCCGGATCTCAGCTTCCCTAGCCAGCTCAGGCCGTCCTACCCACAGCCTCAGGCTGACCCCCAGAGGACCCCATCCAGCCGCTGGGCTGTGCCTCCGCTGCGCCGGGCCTTCCGGTCCTCCACTGGGCCACCGCCGCAGCGAGACCAACCACATGAGCGTCAAGCGCCTGCGGTGGGAGCAGGTGGAGAACTCAGAAGGCACCATCTGGGGACAGGTAGGTGACCTGGGGACCTGGAGCATGCTGCACCAGGGGAGGCAGTTCGGGCAACAGCGGTGAAGACAAGGTCCACCTCTGGGGCGCTTCCAACATCAGCTGCCCACCCCCGGGCCTTCCCCATCCTCGGCAGACGATGAACGAGAGCTCGGTCCTGGGACGCGCTCACCCTCAGTGGTCAACACAGGCGCTGAAGCCCAGTCAGTGTCCCTGAGCCGGTGACGTGCTGCGGACACGCAGAAAAGGCACCGCTCTCACCCATGAAAGCTATCACTCGAGATTTGAATGGTCCCCTTAGGCTCTTGGAGCTGAGAGAAGGCCAGCTGGTTAGAGAGTCACAGACGTTTGAGCAGTCTCACAGCCTGCGTGCGCAGTGTGTTCACTGCGAGACCAGAGGATTCTGAAAAGGGCAGCTGGTCCAAAGCCCTGCGCAGCAGCCTCTCGCCTTTCACTTTTTGCAGTTTATTTCTTTTTGGCTGTGCTGGGTCTTCATTGCTGCGCGGGCTTTTCTCTAGTTTCAGAGAACGGGGGCTACTCTCCAGTTGCGGTCCCCAAACTTCTTATCTCAGTGGCTTCTCTTGGGGCGGAGCACAGGCTCTAGGGTGTCCTGGCTCAGCAGTTGCGGCTTCCGGGTTCCAGAGCACAGGCTCAGTAGTTGTGGCGAATGGGCTTCGTTGCTCTACAGCATGTGCGGTCTTCCCCAATCAGGGATCGAACCATGTCTCCTGCATTGGCAGGAGGATTCTTTACCCCTGAGTCCCCAGGGAAGCCCCCACCCCTTCACTCTGATGCTCGAGTTTCCTCCCAAACAGTACTGCCAATATTTACTTGATCACCTTCACTGATGGGGAGCTCAGTATCTGTCGAGTCATCCCTTTCCTCACTGGACAGTTTTCACCAACCATCCTTGCCTTGCTCTGGAGTTTTTGTCTCACCAGGATTCCCATGCCCTGCTTTCTGTCCTGCCCTTTGAAATCAGGCAGAGCAGGTGAATTTCCTTATCCACAGGCCAACCAGCCCGTCAGATGAGCAAGATTCACCCCATCCCTGTTCTTCGGGTCACTGCTCTAGAACGTGGTTCCTAGCCCCACAGTCTGTCAAAGAGCAGGCCCCAAATGGAACTCCGAGGGGCTTCACCAGTTCAGAGGAGAAAACACGGCCCTCATCTCCTCTGACCTGGACATCACACTCCTCACTTGGCGGAGGAACCCTCCAGTTTCGGGGGCTGCCCCATCTCAGTATTCTTTCCCGCCATCATCCTCCGTGCAGTCCCCTCCTCTTCCTCGGATGCCAAGTAACATGTCCTTACTGCAGCCACTCTCCTTTGGATCATGCTTGTCATTTTTTTTCCCGTTGCCACCTTCTGGGTCTCGATTCCATCTCCTGCCTTCCCAGCCAAGTTGGCAACAGCCCACATCTCCAGGGAACCTTCTCATGTTACTAATAAGGATGGTCAGCCGGACAAAGTCACGAACAGGGACCTCCTGGGTCCCCTGGAGACTCCTACCAGCCTCAGATGGGCCTTGCAGGCTTGCTCTGCAGAGTGATGCTTCCATTGGTTTACTGCAGTGGACACAGGGACATGGGTCAGGCATCTGGCCAAGCCCCTGCAGCCATGGGCCTTCTAGATTGTCACCGCTCATCCGGATCATCACAGCCACCCAGCCGGTTCCTAGCCTCTGGCACTTCCCTGCTTCCTTTTCCCCAGCTTCGGGGACCCAGGGCAGCTCTGGTGAACTCACTGCCAGCAAAGGACACCTCAGAGCAGCTCCGGACCCCTGGGCCACCTTCTTAAGCCTCCTTGGGTGGCTCCAGCCCCTTCACAACCCCTGTACCCCCTGCTCCAGTGCACCTTGCTGGCTTCTGCATGGGGAGTGTTCCAGGTCTGAGTGTTGTTGACCGCAAGAGGAGCCAGCTCACCGCCCAATAATAACTTGGATGATTTATCAATGGCTTCTCCTGCAGTCTCCTCCTGTGCCGTCCCCGGGTTCATGCCAGGGCTTGGTGGAGGCTTTCCCTCCGGGAGTGCCCAGGGCTGCCCTCAGAGGGTGGGGGGCAGTGGGGGACCGCCGTCCAGCTGCCAGCGCTATTGCTCACTCTGAACCTCCCCCTCCCTCGCAGCTCGGGGAGGACTCCGACTACGATAAGCTGAGCGACATGGTGAAATACCTCGACCTGGAGCTCCACTTTGGCACCCAGAAAGCTGCCAGTGAGTGGCCCCAGGGGCCGAGGGGAGCCCCAACGCCAGCTTCTGCGGCAGCCCACCCACTGCCTTCTGTAGGGGTCCCAGGGCTTAGAGTCTGAAGAAACTGCCCTTTATTTCCTGGGTCCCTGAATTATTTAAGGTCTCAGAGCCTCAGTTTCCCCACTTCAGTACTGGAGATGGTAATAACTGGCATGTATCGCATGCTTACCAAATGCCACACACCCTTGTTTCTACATTAATCCTGTGACAATTGTGTAAGGTGGGGGCTGTGATCACCCCAGCTTCCTGATCAGGAAGCACAGAGAGGCTAGGTAATTTGTTCAAAGTCAGAATCAGGTAGACAGATACCCCATCCAGCCTCTCTCTCTCCCCTAACCGGCCTCTGCGTGTCTCCCTGTCGTTAGGATACTGTGTGTGTGGACAGTGGTCCTGGGATGGAAGAGAGAGACTGTTGTCCTTCCAGGCAGCATCTACAGTCACCAGGTGGCTGGTTCTCCTGATGTGGCCGGCTCAGGCCCAAGGGCTCAGGGGAGAGAGGACAGGAGAGGGACATACACACACCACACACACTGGGTGTGCAAGGCTGGACTCCAGAGTCCATGAATGAGGAGAGTGTGGACACCTGGAGCTGATTCAGTCAAGCCCATGGTTGGGGGCCTCAGGACTGTGGGTTGTGGCCACAGCCCTCCTGGGCCCTCTCCCAGTAGCCTCAGCCTAGCCTCCCCTCCCTAAACATCAGTTTCCCTTCCAGAGCCGGTGCCGGGGCCTGAGCCCTTCAGGAAGAAGGAGGTGGTGGAGATCCTGTCCCACAAGAAGGCCTACAATACCTGTGAGGGGCTGCGGAGGCCCAGGGGCTGGGGGTGGGGGGCAGGACACGACCCCTTGGGGCCACAGAGCCTCGGATTCACCCCAGTGGATAGTAGAGATCGGGCCGTGGGGGCCCCCAGCACCTGCCAGCGGGCTCTATGAACGCTCCCTCCCAGGTTCGTGCCGGCCTTGGTTCCGCTCCCATCCTGTGATCCGCTCCCAGTTCTGGCCCTGCCTCCAGCCGCATCCTCTGCTCGCCCCTTTAAGACCCCTGCTAGTTCCCTGGCCCCAGCTCCACAGTTCAGTTCAGTTGCTCAGTCGTGTCCCACTGTTTGCGACTCCATGGACTTGCAGCAAGCCAGGCCTCCCTGTCCATCACCAACTCCCAGAGCTTGCTCAAACCCATGTCCATCGAGTCGGTGATGTCATCCAACCATCTCATCATCAGTCGTCCCCTTCTCCTCCCGCCTTCAATCCTGCTCAGCATCAGGGTCTTTTCCAATGAGTCAGTTCTTCTCATCAGGTGGCCAAAGTATTGGAGTTTCAATGTCAGCATCAGTCCTTCCAATGAATATTCAGGACTGATTTCCTTTAGGATGGACTGGTTGTATCTCCTTGCAGCTCCGCAGGCCCTACTCAATCTAGGTCTGTCCCCTGGAGAACCCTTCCCTCTGATCCTCTGGTCCTCTGGTCCTCTGGGCCAGCTCCTGTCCCGCCCCCGACCGCGCCCAGCAGCCCCGGCCCCACCCCGTTCACCCCGCGGCCACGCCCCGCAGCCCGGGCCCCGCCCCATTCACCCCGCGGCCCCGCCCACAGCCATCCTGCTGGCGCACCTGAAGCTGAGCCCGGCGGAGCTGCGGCAAGTGCTCATGAGCATGGAGCCCCGGCGCCTGGAGCCCGCGCACCTCGCGCAGCTGCTGCTCTTCGCGCCCGACGCCGACGAGGAGCAGCGCTACCAGGCCTACCGCGAGGCGCCCGGCCGCCTCAGCGAGCCCGACCAGTTCGTCCTGCAGGTGCTGCGGCCGGGCCACCCGCCCGGGGCCAGGGGCGGCCGCCTTGCGGCCTCGGCCTCCTCTATCGCAGCTCTCGTGTGCGTGCGTCCCGCTCTCTGAGTCTTACACCTTTAATGGCCAGGTCTCGCTCGGGGTCCAGGGGAGATGGGATGAGGGTGCTCCCTAGAGGTCGTGCTCATTTTCCTAAGGGGATGCCGGCCGCGCGCTGACCCCCCGCCAGGCTGCCCCGGGGCAGGGCCTCCCGGCGGCATGGATGAATGCTGGCCTTGCCTTTCTGGTAGATGCTGTCGGTTCCCGAATACAAGACCCGCCTGCGCAGCCTCCACTTCCAGGCCACCCTCCAGGAGAAGACAGAGGAGATCCGCGGCAGCTTGGATTGCTTGCGCCAGGCCTCCCTCGAGCTCAAGAACAGCCGGAAGCTTGCCAAGATCCTGGAGGTCAGGGCCACCCCCTCTCAGATCAGTCTGCCTGCCCCTCTGGGCCCTGGGGCTTCCAGCCTGGAGGCCCATCCCCAGAGGGGCCAGGCAGTGGGGGAGGACCTGCCCTCTCGTTCCCTCCCCAGTTTGTGTTGGCCATGGGCAACTATCTCAACGATGGACAGCCTCAAACCAACAAAACCACGGGCTTCAAGATCAACTTCCTGACGGAGGTGAGGGGCCGGGTCAGGCAGTCGTCCATCTGTTTGCTCTACCATTGAGGCTCCCCGGCAGGAAGAGCCGGCTACCTGAAGCCAGCATGTAACAGAAGCAAAGGCTGGGGCTTGGAAGGGTGGGGAGGCAAGGTGGCTTCTCCAGGCCTTGGAGAGATAGAGTGGTGAGGGAGGAGGGGACAGGGCAGAAGGCTCCAGGAGGAAGGGGAGAGTCCCACCTGGTGGATTCTGTGCCCTCGACACCAGAACCACCGTCAGGCCAGTCCTACCCCAGAAAGATCTAGAACCAGAAAAAGGACATCTCAAATGTCCAGCCTTCCCCCTGTGTGTCTGGGACTTTCCACCACAAAACCTTTGGTTGCATTTTTAAGAGAGGAAGGACAAGTCTATTTAAAGATATGAACGTTTTAGGGTGTCTGAGGCTCACCTGGGCCACAGATGGTTCCAGAAAGCCACAAAAGGGAAAACCATGAATGATGCTCCCACTTTCGCTGGGGTTAGAAAATCTTGGGCTCCATCTGCTGACAAGAACAAATTCACAAGGACCAGAAAGAACCTAGGTGTCTCCCCTAGCTGGGGATGGGAAGGACTGGTTCCTGATGGGGGTCTCAAAGATCTGGGCCAGGGGACAAGCTCGCGACATCCCAGCAGATAAGAGCTTCAGAGTAAGGACTACTAGCCACCCGTTTATAAGCTTCGGAGTTGGCGAGCGTCAGGGGTGGGGAACTGATGCCACAGGCCGGGGAAGCAGGGCTGAGCCCCTGTGATCAGGGTCAGATGTGGTCCTGGAGGAGGATGTGTGTGGGGGTCACTTGCAGCTGAACTCCACCAAGACGGTGGACGGGAAGTCCACCTTCCTGCACATCCTCGCCAAATCGCTGAGCCAGCACTTCCCCGAGCTCCTGGGCTTTGCTCAGGACCTGCCCACTGTGCCCCTGGCTGCCAAAGGTAAGCCAGGTGGGCGGGTGGGGAGGCAGAGCCCCCACTGTCCTGGGCTGGCCCCCTAGGCAGCCCCCATGAGGCTCTACCGCCTTGCCTACAGTGAACCAACGGGCCCTGACCAGCGACTTGGCTGACCTCCATGGCACCATCAGTGAGATCCAGGCTGCGTGCCAGAGCATGTCCCCCTCCAGCGAGGACAAGTTCGCCGTGGTCATGGCGGTATCCTGTCCCAGGGCCACAGTGGACTCGGGCGGTTCCACCAAGACGGTGGACGGGAAGTCCACCTTCCTGCACATCCTCGCCAAATCGCTGAGCCAGCACTTCCCCGAGCTCCTGGGCTTTGCTCAGGACCTGCCCACTGTGCCCCTGGCTGCCAAAGGTAAGCCAGGTGGGCGGGTGGGGAGGCAGAGCCCCCACTGTCCTGGGCTGGCCCCCTAGGCAGCCCCCATGAGGCTCTACCGCCTTGCCTACAGTGAACCAACGGGCCCTGACCAGCGACTTGGCTGACCTCCATGGCACCATCAGTGAGATCCAGGCTGCGTGCCAGAGCATGTCCCCCTCCAGCGAGGACAAGTTCGCCGTGGTCATGGCGGTATCCTGTCCCAGGGCCACAGTGGACTCGGGCGGGGTCGGGGTCAGGGAGAGCTGGCCATCACTCCAGCGACCAGTGCAGACCCCATGTCCTGGCGGCGAGTCTGGGCAGAGGCTGCTGTGGGTGCAGGGGTTCTAGAAGAGGGTCCATCTTAGGTCGTTTAGAATCTAAGCGCTTCTGCCAAGGCTGTGTGTAACTGAGAAGGAGCCCTTCTGGTTGGCCTAATGCCACTCCCTTGCCCCATCTGTTCTTGGAGGGGTGGGGTGGGGGGCAGCAGAGCCCAGACTGCGGTCACAAGATACAAGGAGAGGCTTGCCATGTCTGACTAGCCAGAGGCAGGCAGGAGAGGAAATGTAGCAACAAATGCTATAGATTTTTTTTAAAGGACAGAGTGGGAGAACAGGCTCCAGAGTAATAAGGGGCCGGCCTCTGGGTTGTTGGGGAAGAAGGGGGTAGCCTCTGGGCAGAGCCAGGAGAGCAGAGAGAGCTGCCCCACACAGAGGGGAGCAAGTGAACGGCGTGAGGCTGGGCTGGGTGTGGCGGGTGCCAGGACAAGCCAGGAGCCTCTGACGGGGGCATGGTGCCCAGGAAAGCAAAGGGCCCCGGGGCAGTAAGGCCGCTGGCTTGGGTCACTGCCGGAATACCTGCCCCAGGGGCCCGGAGCCGTTTCCTTAACAGAGGCCGTCAGTCTTTCCTGGAGACGGCCCAGCCATTGCTGCGGGCGCTGGACGGGCTGCAGCGAGAGGCCATGGAGGAGCTGGGCAAGGCGCTGGCCTTCTTCGGGGAAGATTCCAAAGCCACCACCTCCGAGGCTTTCTTCGGCATCTTCGCGGAGTTCATGAGCAAGTTCGAGGTGAGCCCGGGTGGGAGGCCCTGCAGAGGGCAGGGCCCGAGGTCAAAGGAAGGGGGATCCTGCGTGAAGCCGGAGGCGGGAAAGGGGCCCTGGTGAAGGACACGCCCCCGCCGGGGCGGGGCCACAGGGGTCCGCCCGGGCCGTGGGCGGGGCGCGGGGACCGCTGACCTGGCCCCTCCCCACGTGCTCCTCCGTCCCCAGCGAGCGCTCGGCGACCTGCAGGCAGCCGAGGGCCCGCGCAGCTCGGGGATGGTTTCGCCCCTGGCCTGGTGACGGCGGCGGCCCGCGCGCGGAGACGGACGCCCGAGGCTGCGCCCGAGAGTGCCGCGCGGACGCCGCCCCGCGTGGCCCCGAGCGGTCCGGGTGCGGAGTGGGGCCCAGCCACCCGCGCGTCTCCAGCTACCTCAGTCGTCCAGCTGCAGCCGCCCGCGAAGGTGCGGGGACCCCTTCTCAGGGCCGAGCCGGGGCGCCAAGAGTTGAGGGCGCGGGCCCGGAGCCTGCGCGCCGACTCCCCGGCACGGGTGAATCGCCCGCCGACTTCCCGCGCTTCCTTGTTCCCCTCACCCCCGTCCCGCCCCGCTCTCGTATTTCACGGTGATTCTTCACCTGAATCAGCACGAGATGTGTATAAGAGACAGGGAGGGCGCACCTAGGATCCGCCTCGAAAGCCGAAAGAAGCTTGAGTCCACTGCAGCCCAGAACCGAGGCCGGCATGGTGGAGAGCAGCTGGGCAGAGGTACAGGCAAGGATTCAGAAGATCCTTTAGGGGAGATTGCAGAATTGAGGTTTTATCCCACCGAGAAACTGAAATCCAGTTTAGAAGTGGTCACTTGGAAGTGGGAAGTCTGGGAGCAGGAGGGGGACGTTAAGTAGGGGCTGAGAGAACAGAAAGGTGTTTAGGTGATGGATAAACAGGACTTGGTGGCCGGTTGCTGGGCTTCTCTCCTGGGTGGGTGGTGTTAATGTTCCCTAGAACAGGCCGCGCTCAGACAGTAACCCCATCTGGGACAGATTTGGGGTCCCCGAGTCTGTTTTACGTGTGTATCTCGGGATGCAGGGGGTAGTTACCTGGATGCTGGGAGCAGGGCAGGCGCTGGGGGCATCAGTTTCCTTTCTTTGTTCCATCCTTTCCATTCTCTGGTTGACAAGCCCTGGGTCGCAGCTTCCAGCTACCTCTTGCCCTGACTTTCTTCCAGAGAAGCCTGGAACGGGCTTTAGAGCCCACCCTTTGGGCTGTTCTTTCTCCCACGTGACTGAGTAGCTGGTGTTGCCTCTGGACAGCGTTGAGGACCCATTCAGTTCTTCCCAGTCTCCCACCAGCCCCGTCTTTGAGACCACGTATGTTCTTTCTTTGTTTCCCACTCACAGCCACCATATAGAAATGTCTAAACCAAACTGTCTGATTCAGGTGGGAGATATGCACCCAGAGGTGACTCGTGGAGGGCATTTCTCCCCAGCAGCTCAAGCTGGATAAGTTTCGTAAGCCTTTGTCTATGAGAAACGTGTCGGAAGGTCCATTAAAATCCCTGTGTGAGGTCTGTAGAGACTAGAGACTGCACCGGCTATGAACAAGCATGACCCTCCAGGCCCTGTATGGCACTTTTCCTGCAAACTAGAAACCTCTCCAGGTATATCCAGCCCCATGCCAGGGGACCCAGGTGGACAAGCCACTCGCTAGCTGGGTTTCCTCCCCATAACGCCTTGTGTGTGCATGCTCAGTGGCGACTCACTCTTTGCCCATGGACGGTAGCCCACCAGGCCCCTCTGTCCATGGAATTTTCCAGGCAAAAATACGGGAGTGGGTTGCCATTCCCTTCTCCAGGGGATCTTCCTGACCCAGGGATCGAACCTAGGTCTCCTGCATTGCAGGCGGATCCTTTACTGTCTGAGCCACCAGGGAAGCCTATAATGCCTTGTAGCTGTTACTTATTTCCCACACAATGCTGTGTAACAAACTGTCCCAAAACTCAGTGACTTAAAACAGCAGCCACTACCACTCTTGAGTCCATGGGTCACCTGGGCCGTTCTAATCTGACCTGGGCTCAGTGGACTCACTCGTGTGTCTGCAGTCATCTGTGGGTAAGTGGTCAGCTTTGCTAGTCACACAGGGCTCTTTCCACGTCCGGGGCCTTGGCTGGGACCATTGAGATGGCTTCGTGTGGTCCCTTATCCTCCAGCCAAATAGCCAGGACAGTTCACATGGTAAAGGCAAGGGCCCAGGAGAACAAGCAAAGGCAGAGAAAAGCCCTGAAAACCTAACCTCAGAACTGTCACACCATCCCTTCTGCCACATTCTATTGTCAAAGCAAGTGACGAGCCCAGCCCAGATTCTAGGGGAGGGAAAATAGACTCCCCTTTTGATGAGAGGGGGTGGGTGGGTGAAAGTCGCTCAGTCGTGTCCTACTCTTTGCGACCCCATGGACTATATAATCCATGGAATTCTCCAGGCCAGAATACTGGAGTGGGTAGCCTTTCCCTTCTCCAGGAGATCTCCCCAACCCAGGGATCGAACCCAGGTCTCCCGCATTGCAGGCGGATTCTTTACCAGCTGAGCCACAAGGGAAGCCCCTCTTGATGAGATATGCTGCAAAACCACAAGGCAGAGGGGGTGGGCGCAGGGTCAGGTAGAGCCAGAGCCACGGTCGCCATCAGTCTGCTGTGCACATCCACGGCCAGGCGTCCTGGGGAACCTCCCCGCCTCCTTGCGCTCCTCAGAGGGCCCTGTCCCCCCCGGGCCCAGCAGAGCTCTGCTCACCCTGCTCATGTGTCCTCCAAGCACCATGCTTTTCCTTCTGTCTCACCTAGTCACCCTTGAGTCACGGGACCCCTCTCCAGATGCTGTCAGTCTGGGGGCAACGGCGATCTGTGCCTGCCTAGCAGCCTGTGTCCCTTCTGCTGGGGGAAGCTCCCCATTTCTCCTTTGGGAAATTATCCCTCCTCTGCCCCCAGGCCTTGGAATATTGCTGAGTGGATAAGACCGGTTCTTGGGACTCTGGCCAGGCGGCTGAGAGTCAATTCAAGACTCAAGTTAGAAGTGTTTGGAAAGGAAGCCCCTTTCTTCTGGATGTATCATTGGGTGTATAGAGGGTGGGATCCTGGAAGGAGCTGCCAGGACCACCACGTGGAAGGCACCTGCCTGGGTGTAAACCAGTACAGAAGAAAAGGAGAGAAGACCACTCCGGCCATCTCCTTGCCCCTGAATCCAACTGTGCCTGAAGCAGACATCCTGACTTTCCAGTTTCCAAGCTGACAAATTGCCCCCCTCCCACCGTTTGTAAATTTAAAAAAATTTCTTTTAGTTTTTTGGCTTAGGCTGGCTTGAATGGGTTTCTGTTACTTGCAACACAAAGAGGGTGAACCAATCAAAGATAGTTACAGATGTTCAGTGTTTTAACCTCAATGCATTCTCTTCACTCACAAACGCATTTGCCAATACGTCCTGACTGCCTCCCACGTGCCAGGCGCAATGCTGCGTGCAGATGTCGGCCCCTCTGAGTTTGGTTTCCCAGGGTCATATTTCACGGTGATTCTTCACCTGAATCAGCACGAAGCCCTGTATGTGAGCCAATTTGTGTGCCATACCCCACTCCCTGCCCCCATTCCTCACCAAATGACGAAGTGTAACAAGCAGGAATGGATTTCCCTCTCAATAATACTGGAAAATAGCGTGGCCCAATCACACACCACCTTCTCTAATAACATCTGATAATGGTTACCAGGTAGCGTGCTCCATGTTTCTATATATATCACTTTACGTTCCCAGTGACCCTCTGAGCTGGGTTTTGTTATCTTGTTTTTACAAATAAAATATCTGAAACTCAGGAAGGTTATGTGACTTGCTGGATGGAAAGTCAAGTCTGTCTAAATCCCAAGCCCATCCTCTGAGTGGAAACCACTTCTTTGTTGTGCTTATGTGATTTTGCAAAATGTCTATGAGTGTTCCAGGGGCCACTGATGCTGGCAACTTCAACAGAAAGACAGCCCTGCCTCTTTTCGCAGCCCATTCTGTTCCTCTCGGCTCAGGCTGCCACAGCAAAATACCTTAAGCTGAGTGGCTTGAATGAATGCATGCGTGCATGCTCGGTTGTGTCCAGCTCTTTTCTATCCCATGGACTATAGCCCCCAGGCTCCTCTGTCCACGGGATTCTCCAGGCAAGAATACTGAAGTGGGTTGTCATTTCCTTCTCCAGGGGACTTTCCCAAACCAGGGATCAAGCCTGTGTCTCCTGCAGACATTTATCCTCTCCCAGCTGTGGAGGCTGTAAGTCCAAGATCAATGTCTCGGGAGGCTGGGTTTCTCCCGAGTTTGCTCTCTTTGGCTTGTAGGTGGCCGCTCCTGTGTCCTCACGTGGCCTTTGCTCTGGGCATTGCCAGTGTCTCTTCTTATAGTGACACCAGTCCCACTGGATTAGAGTTCCATCCGTATGATTCCTTTAAGCTTAAATATTGGGTTGGCCAAAAAGTTTGTACAGGTTTTTCTGTATGCTATTATGGAAAAACACCAACGAACTTACTGGCCAACCCAATACCTCCTTAAAGAACTTATGTCCAAATGCAGTCACCTTCTGAGGTGTTGGGGGCTAGGACTTCCACACAGGCATTTGGGGAAGGAGACACAGTTCAGCCCATGTCACCTGCTTATCAGGTGCCATGGATCTAACCGTGCTGGTTCAAGGAAGCCACGGAGATCCGAGTTCAGCGGATGCTCCAGAGAGGGAGGATTCGGGCGAGCA
>SJYT01055789.1:50931-99913 GCA_006410635.1 Cephalophus harveyi | reverse complement strand
CCGCCCCGCCATCTGCACACTTCTGTGTCCCTGCCCTCACCTTCATCCCATACCGTCCAGGCCTTTCTCTCAGCTCCAATCTTTCGCTAATTCTTTGGGCCATATTCCCTCCTCCCCACGCTCCCAGGGGTTCCAACACATCTGTGACCACAAACCATTTTCCACTGGCTCTTTCCCCCTCACCAATAAACACCCCTCTAGCTGCAGCCCTCGAAGAAGAGTCTAGAGCCCAGCGGCTCAGGTCCCCTCACTCCCTCCCTTAGACCAAATCCTGCAGAACTGTTGAAGCGTCTTGTCTACACTTGCCACCTCTGCATCCTTGCCGTCCACTCACCACTCAGCACCGGGCAGCCTGGCTTTCTCTGCCATCATCCGCTGCAGCTGCCATCATCCGCTGCAGCTGCCGTCCCCCGACCAGGAACCACAGGAAGTGCTCGTTATTCCTGTCTTCACTGACCTTTGTTTAAGAAGCACGGGGCACTGTTTGCCCTCCCTTGGCAAATCCTCACACACCCAGGCTTCAGCTGCTGCTGCTGCTAAGTCGCTTCTGCTGCTGCTAAGTCGCTTCTGCTGCTGCTGCTAAGTCACTTCAGTCATGTCCGACTCTATGTGACCCCATAGACGGCAGCCCACCAGGCTCCCCCGTCCCTGGGATTCTCCAGGCAAGAACACTGGAGTGGTTGCCATTTCCTTCTCCAATGCATGAAAGTGAAAAGTGAAAGTGAAATAGCTCAGTCGGCTTCTAGCAGATGTCTATTCACTGATAACCCATTCATCAGCCTGAGTTCCCATCAGCCCAGCTGCTTCTGGCCTTTGCCTCCAGCAAGGGTTCAATAATCGCCCATTAAATTAAATTGAAATAACATCAAGGTGGGGGCGACCAAACTGTTCAGGAAAACCTAGCGGCTCCTTTCCGTGAAACATTTCGGTCACATGGATGCAAAGCCCTAAGGCCAAAGTTTGCAGAGGGAAGGTCCACAGAGGCTGGACAAGGAACGCAGCCTGCGGAGGAGCAAGGAAACAGCTCATGGCCAAGGGTGGCGGGTGACTGAAGTGGAGGAGCAGGCGGGGGCCGGGGGACTAGAGAGCAGGTGTGCGCTGTCTGCCCACGTGGGGGGAGGACCCCGCCCCCTCCAGCCAGTAGACTTGCATTTGGGAAGGCAGGACTTGCATTACCTGGTCTTCAGACTTTCTCAAAGGAAGATAGAAATCCACATTATTTCAAATGTAATGAAATGATGGCAACCAATTCAAAACTTTAAGGGAGATGATCAGTTATGCGCCGAGGAAACCATTTCTGTGAGCCAGGTGGAGCCCAGCTGTGAGTTCGCAGCCCCTGAAATTAAGCATCTCGGTCACTTGACTCAGACTACCCTGGAGTGGAGGGGAGTGCTCCCTCAAAAGGGACTTGATTCATTAGCAAATGTTACCAAGGGAGGTGTTTGAGGCTAGTTGACAGTTCTGGGTTCTGGATGGAAAAGTGCTGATCATTTTGAAGATGCCCTTTGTTTTAGGATTCACCCAGATTATGGGCCATTTGATCACAGGACCCTTGGGTCAGGAAGACCCCCCAGAGAAGGCAATGGCAAGCTACTCCAGCACTCTTGCCTGGAAAAGCCATCCTGCCCTGGATGGAGGAGCCTGGTGGGCTGCAGTCTATAATGGTTGCAGAGTTGGACATGACCGAGCATGCACGCATGCAAAGGCAGGACCCGCGCAGGGTTTGCTGGCAGTGGCGTGGGGACTGGGATGTCACCACCATAAGCCATTGGCTTATAAGGGTCTGTTTGGTTGTACAAGTTAGCAAAATCTTTATCTTGATTGTGCTCTAAGAGGTAGTGAAGATATTTTAAAGAGATTTTAACTGGAGTCCTGACGTCCCCAGCATTGAATAAAAGCACTGGTTGTGTGTGGACCTTGCGGAGTTAGCGGGGAGGTTTCCACAGAAGGAAATGGCTGACCCCAATGTCCAGCACCTAGAAGCTAGAAAGCCTGGGAAGTAAAGAAGGGGAGAGCCCTCTGGGGTGCAGCTGGGGGTCTCCCCCACTAGCAGGAAGTATGCCGGGCCCTGAGGAAGAGGCCCTGAAGTGGAATTACAGCTTCAATCTGGAAGCCCTGCCCTCCTGCTCTGAGCTTTGGGCAGACACCATCAGGTGACCTTACTTGTGTCGGCAGGACTTGTATGTGTGTGTTGTATCGAGTGATTCAGAGAACGCAAATAGGGCAGAAGTGATGGCTCTGAGCATAAAAGCTGGGCCCAGGTGTCAAATTTCCAGCACATGACCACATCCTTCAGGGATCCCCCAGAAGCTCCTTAAGGAGGGGAACCCCAAAAGAAAGCCTGGATTTCCTGCCAATGTAAGCCATTTCATCTGTTTTACCATTTCTAAGTGTCTGTTATCAGCCATTGAATCTGCTTCATAAGAAAGTTATCCTTAGATCATCAAGGGTCTTTAAGCAATCATTCATCCTGACTGATAAAGGCATTTGGTGGTGTTAGAGGTAAAGAATCTGTCTGCCAAAGTGGCAGCCTCAAGAGATGCGGGCGGGTTTGATCCCTGGATGAGGAAAAACCCCTGAGTAGGAAATGGCAACCCGCTCCAGTATTCTTGCCTGGAAAAAGTCCATGGGCAGAGGAGCCTGGCAGGCTACAGCCCATGAGGCTGCAAAGAGTGGGACATGATTGAGCACTTGTCAACAGCAGCATTCTCTTCAAATAATTTTATAGTATTCAAGAGTTCAGTTCAGTTCAGTCGCTCAGTTGTGTCTGACTCTTTGTGACCCCATGAACCGCAGCATGCCAGGCCTCCGTGTCCATCACCAACTCCCTGAATTCACCCAAACCCATGTCCATTGAATTGGTGATGCCATTCAACCATCTCATCCTCTGGCATCCCCTTCTCCTCCTGCCTTCAATCTTTCCCAGCATCAGGGTCTTTTCAAATGAGTCAACTCTTCGCATCAGGTGGCCAAAGTGTTGGAGTTTCAGTTTCAAAATCAGTCCTACCAATGAACACCCAGGACTGATCTCCTTTAGGATGGACTGGTTGGATCTCCTGGCAGTCCAAGGGACTCTCAAGAGTCTTCTCTACAGTTCAAAAGCATGAATTCTTCGGTGCTCAGCTTTCTTTATAGTTCAACTCTCACATCCATACATGACCACTGGAAAAACCATAGCCTTGACTAGACGGACCTTTGTTGACAAAGTAAAATCTCTGCTTTTTAATATGCTGTCTAGGTCGGTCATAGCTTTCCTTCCAAAGAGTAAGCGTCTTTTAATTTCATGGCTTCAGTCACCATCTGCAGTGATTTTGGAGCCCAAGAAAATAAAGTCTGACACTGTTTCCACTGTTTCCCCGTCTATTTGCATGAAGTGATGGGACCGGATGCCGTGTGTGTACCTGCATATGTGTGCGGATCCACACACAGTCTTGCCATGGGCTCAGATACATAATATGCAGAAAGAAATCTCAGATCTGACCTCATACCCATTCAGAAATGCATGTTTTCACCACAAACTTACATGCAAAAGGAAGAAGAGGGGAATTCCCTGGACGTCCAGTGGTCAGGACTTCTCCTTCCAATGCAGGGGGTGCGGGTTAGATCTCTGGCTGCAGAGGTAAGATCTCACATGCCTCCAGGCAAAAAAAAAAAAAAGAAACATAAAGCAGAAGCAATATTGTAACAAACTCAATAAAGAATTTAAGATGGTCCACATCAAAAAATCTTAAGAAACAAGAAGAGAGAAATAAGTACAATTTCATGTCGTTCTATTACACAGCAAACTGAAATGTGTACAGAAGGTGTGGACAACGCTTACTTAGGACTGAAAGTCTATCTCAGAAGGTCAAGAAAAGAGTGAACAGAAATTACAAATCTCTTAGGTATGACTCAGTCTATACGATCCAACATGCCATGATTTTTTAGAAAAAAAAAAAAAAAAAAGCTCACAAAGTCTACTCTGTATGTACTGATAAAAATACATAGAAAACTCTACCCAAAATGGATGGAGAGCTGGAGAGAGGACAGCATTTTCAAAGCATCTAGGTACTTTCAGTGTTTAACTTCATATTGCTCTGATAGAATATCATTTTATGCATTTATCTCTAAGAATGATACGTGGTCATGTGCTCTTTTTCGCTTACAGAAGAAAAAACAAAGAATAAGTGACAGGACCCCAGCCATTGCCAAAATACACAAGTATGTGCTGTATGTAAATGTTTACACAATCTGGCAACTTCTCGCTATACAAATCATTTGGTTTAACAATGGTCTGGTTGCCAGTAAGTGGCCCCCAATATTGAGTAGTCTCAGACTTTTGCACTTACCAGTCAGTGGAAGTATTTGAAATGCAAAATACTTGCAGTTTTGGTAACTTACACATTAGTTACCCAAACCATTTAAGAGTCTCCCCAAATATCAACAAATTAGCAGATGTACACCTGTATCAAGAATATAGACCCATTTCTCATTTGCTCAAGAGATTCATTGCAAAAAAAATTCATCGCAAAATCTTGATTAGTTTTTTCTTATACCAAGTGATATTTCTGAAAAATGCTGTGTAAATGGACACTAATAATTAACACTAATAATAGTGCTGGTTCAGGAGCCAAATTACTGAGTCGTAAGGGATCACCAGTGTGGGAGACACTTTTTGTCAGTTTCTTCTCGTGCCTTGGAGAACTCCATCCTGGCCCGTTGTCTCCTCGCTGCGACAGGCTGGCTGCTGGATTCTTGGGCTTTCCTGGGACTCCCAAAGTCTCTGCCCCCACAGAATTCTTGTCTTCACATCCTCTGAGCTTTCATTCTGTCTTGCTTCTCTAGCCTTCCTTCTGGGATCCTTTTCATTCTTCCTCAAGTCCTTTTTTTTAACTTTAGTTGTTGTTTTTTTTTTTTTTTTTGCAGTGAGGATCTGTCGGTAGTAAATACTTTCAGTTTTTGCACCTGAGAATCCCTTTGTAGTCAGTTCTTGAAAGATAGTTTTAGTGGATGTACCACTGTAGGTTGACAGTTGTATTTTCTCATCCACTTGAAGGTGTTATTACACTGGCTTCTGACTTCCAGTTTTGATATGGAGAAGTCAGCAGCAAGTCTAATTATCATTCTGTGGCAAAAGGTAGGTATACTCGTTTCCTAGAACTGCGTTACCAAACTGCCACCAACTGGGTGGCTTAAAATAACAGAAGTGTGCTCTCTCGAAGTTTGAAAGACCAGAAGTCCAAACTCAAGTCAGGAGGGTTTCCTCACTTCTAGCCTCTGATGTTTACCAGGTCACCAGTAATCCTTGGCATTCCCAGGCTCGTAGATGCCCCACAGCATCCTCCACCATCACGTACTATTTTCCCTGACTGTCAGTGTCTTCATATGAGAGTGTGTGTGTGTGTGTGTGTGTGTGTGTGTGTGTGTGTGCCTGCATCTCTGTGTTTTCTTATAAGAGCAGCAGTCACTGGATTAGGACCCATCCTACTCCAATATGACCTCACCTTAACCAATTATATCTGCAAAGACCCTGTTTCCAAATGCCCTCACACTCTGAGGTTCCAGGTGGACAGGAATTGGCGGTGGAGGAGGAGTATTATTTGACCCAGAGCAGTAGGTTATGTGACCACCACAACTGTATCAGAGACACAGACAAATCTCTGTGCTTGATTTCAGAGCTTTCTCATTGCTCTTGACATTCTTGTGTGTCTAGAAAAGTATTTCATTCTCTTTATATTTATCTTTAACACTTAAAAATGTGTATACAATTTTAATACTGATTTTTTTTTAGCCACAATGCATGGCATTGGTTAGTTGGTTAGTTCCCCAACCAGGGATTGAACCCACACTGCCTGCATTTGAAACATGGCATGTTAACCACTGGACCGCCAGGGAAGCTCTTATACAATTTTTAAAGGTTACGTTCCATGTATAGTTATTACAAAATACTGGCTATATTCCGTGTCGCTCGGTACATCTCTGAGCCTGTCTTACACCCAGTGGCTTTTACGCCCCACTCCTGTGCCCCTGCATGGTCCCTCGCCGCCTCTCCTCACTGCTAACCACCACTGGTTTGTTCTCTGTATCTGTGCATCTGCTTCTTTCTTGTTATATTCACTAGTTTGCTGTGTTTTTAGATTCCGCACATAACTGATATCATACAGTATTTGTCTTTATCTGTCTGACCTTTTTTTTTTTTTGGCTGCACTATGCCACTTGTGGGAATCTTAGTCTCCACTCCTGGGATTGAACCCGGGCCCTGACAGTTAAAGTGACAAGTCCTAACCACTGGACCTCCAGGGAATTCCCTGACTTATTTCACTTAGCATAATGTCCCTGGTGAGGGAACTAAAATCCCACATGCTATATGGCGTGGCAAAGCAAAAGCAAAAAATCTTTAAGTCCCATGAGATGATGACATTCAGAGAGTTAATGAGGAAGAAGAATAGTTATAATTTTTAATTATTTAAAACAAGATGCAATTTTATACTTTAATATATAGAGAGAGTACATAGTTTTTAAATGCCGGGACAATAGATGCCCTAACAGGCTATTCACCGTGAAGAGAATGAAGCGGAAGCTCCAGAGCCTGTCCCTTGCACAGGTTACCTGGAAGACCCTGGGAAGAGCTCTGACTAGGCATTCCTGGCATCTGGTGTGCTCACAAATTTTGCAGAAGTGAGATACTTAAGATGCCTGACTCCACTCCACGTCCTGCTCCCTCAGTCTCCCTGTTCAGGGAGAGGTCTCCAGTCATTTCCGCGCCCCGGCAAAGGGGAAGCTGAATGGAGGACGCTTGTCACTTAGGTTTGGCCGGACACATTAGAGGACCCACAGTCCTGTCCACACCCAGCCCTGTAATTGCTAGCTGTCTCGGTGTCCGAATGGTTCCCAGGCATGCCCGTACCATCTCACCTGGGGCAGGTGTGGGGTCAGAGGTCAGGTCAGATAAAGACCTGTCCCACAGCACCCCGCCCGCCCTTGGAGGCCAACACTGAGACAGAGCCTGGGGTGCCAGAGGTTGACTGGGGATCGAGGCCTGGGAGAGGAAGGAGAGAAGACGTGCACGCTGACACAGGCCTGACATAGCCTCAGCCCAGCAGGTGGGGCGTTCCGGAGGGGGATTGTCCACTGGAGCGTCCTCTGTGAGCCGAGGAGCAGCCTCTTTACGCTCAGTGGCTGAGGATGGCTGCCCTGGGATGGGCAGGACCTCCAGTGAAGCAGCTCCCAGTGGCTGAGTCAGACTGAGGTTACCGTACCCATTCATTTGTGGTCATAATTGTGCAAAGGACTCTCAGGAAGCTCTGCGTATTACTGGATCACCTGAATTTTATGGAGCAGCAGCTGACCTCCCTCCTCTTGGCATCGGGGTCAATTTCCCCATCAAAGTGGGACTCTTCTCCTTGCCGGGTGGTCCCTGCACACAAGAAGCCCAAAGTGCCCAGGCAGCAGCTGCGGCTCCCCATCCCACTGGGCTCTTTTGTGTCCCTTAGTGGACGTGTCCCCTCTTTGGGGATGAGGACTCTAGCCCGGCAGAGCCCAGAGTTCCAGCAGCAGAAGTGGTGGGTTGCCCCTTTACAAGACCAGGTGATGAAAAGACCCTGGCTTCCGCCTTGAGCATCTCCTCTTTCTCACCTGTGTGCTTAAAGAGAAGCCTGCTGCCGTGGTCTAGCTGCTGGAGGGTGAGGCCCATGTGACAGAGGACAGATGTTTCCTGCCAACAGCCAGCAAGGGCCCAAGGCCTGCCAACGACCACATCAGTGAGCTTGAAAGCTGATCATCCCCAGTCATCCTCCACTCAAGCCTTAAGACCATCACAGTCCTGATCAATGCCGCTGAATCCCTGACCCAGAGACGCCCAGCTGAGCTGCAACCAGACTCCTGACCCACTGAAACTGTGAGAGAATGAATGCTCATTGTTTTCAGCTGCTAGGTTTGGAGGTAATGTTACCCAGCAACAGACATGACACACGGGACCACTCCAGCTTCCACACCTTGGTGCCCAGGTCCACACACTCTCCTCGTGAGGAACAGTGCCAGGCAGAGGGCTCTGGGCCTGCATTGTCCTGAGGGGTCGCGCCCCGGCTTGCCGAGCACGAGCTGGCGTGTCAGCTGTGCCTTCCACGGGCTGTGCCATCATGTCACTCCTAGCTGGCAGCTTCTGGGTGGTGTGGCGTGTAGTATTGCCAACGGGTCATGGGCCCACTCCCCATCACGTCCTCTGCAGAGGAGTAGACCCTCCATCAGGCTGTAGTATGACGTGGGATCCCATGCTGGTAGATCAAGCAGTCAGTCGGCTCTCAGCACGTGGTGTCAACAAAGCTCTGTGGGCAGGAAATGTGGGTGTAAGCTGACCTGTTGCCGAGCACGGGGTCTAGGTACACGGGCTTAGGAGTTGCAGCGTGTGGGCTTAGCTGCTCTGCCACCTGTGGGATCTTCTGACTCAGCCGCTGAGTCCAGGGATCAAACCCATCTTCTCTGCATTGGCAGGCAGATTATTATTATTTTTAAAATTACTTTTGGTTGCACTGAGTGTTTGCTGCTTCTCGAGGGCTTTCTCTAGTTGCAGTGAGCAGGGCCTGCCCTTCACTGCGGTGCACGGGCTTCTCGTTGTGCCATTCTGGTGGCTTCCACGGTCGTGCAGCACAGGCTCTAGGCGGGCAGGCTTCAGTAATTGCAGCATCTGGGCTCAGAAGTTGTGGTGCGTCGACTAAGTTGCTCCACAGCACGTGGAATCTTCTGAGACCCGGGATCAAACCCCCGTCCCCTGGATTGGCAAGCAGATTCTTATCCACTGGACCACCAGGGACGTCTGGGAACACCACGTTCTTGAATCTTCTCCATAACTTCTTGTGGATCAGGCCTCTTGGCCGCCACACCAGCCTTGATGATTTGATCAGTCATGATGCTCATGGTGACCCCCCTGACTTTTGGCCTCTCTTGCCGGACCTTACCATCCCTGTTGCTCTCTAACGACAGCTCCTCCTGTCATTAGCCTGGCCAGTGGAGGAGAGTCATCACTATGAGGGGCGCAGGGGTCCCTCTGGCTGGGTTCTCAAAGTGCCATCCCTGGCCCAGCAGGATACTGACGGGCTTCACTGCAGACCCACTGAGTAAGACGCTGGGGATGGGCCAGCCATCTGGGTCTCAGCAAGCCCTCTGCAGGCTTCAAATGCACGTCCAGGTTTGAGGACAACTGAATTTGGGCCTCGATGAAGGGTGCGTCCTCTGGGCTCTCCTGCAGGACAAAATCCCATCCCCACCATGTGCCCTGATATTGCCCTAATGGTCCGGGAGCGAGTGACGAGAATGAAGACAGAACACGAAATCTGGTGCCATGGGTCAGGGGACCTGCGGCCTCTGCTGGACTGCCGTGCAGAGTCCACTCTGAGTCCACCTTTTATTCCTGATTGTAGCTACAAGAACTTCTTTGATCTTATCTTTTTCAAGACACTACACTGACATAGTCCAGATCTCCTTGTTTGTACCCCAGGCCGTCCCCTTCTGGGCCAGTCTCAGGAACAATCAGCAAGTACACGGGCAGCGTTCACGCCTGACCCCCGACCCAGTGTTTCAAGGTCCATGCTTTCATGACCTCAGTCATACTCCCTTCTGGGTCTGGTCTCGGGGTTTGTAGCAAGGCTATTATTCTTAGAAAAACATGAAAGATAATCATTAACACGGTTCTTAATACATGCCGTTTGTCCAGGTGCTATTTCTGTGGAATTTTTCAAGGCTGTGAAAGTACATTATTAGGAATTCCCACTACACCCTGACATCCTAGCATTTTGACCTCATTCACTGAGAGCCATCATTTTCTCCAGTCTTCTGGAAGCTATCTTAATAGTTCACACCAACTGGGTACATCGAAATTTTCGTTCAAGTTCAGCCCCGGGGCTGGAACTATGAAGGTTCAGGCTTGAGCCCTGACTCTCCCTCCTTCTGCAGGGCGGGAGGACTTCCCTGCAGACAGTCAGGGAGGCCTATTGGCTTCCTAGCCTGCCTTTCCGAGAAGGCAATGGCACCCTACTCTGGTACTCTTGCCTGGAAAATCCCATGGACGGAGGAGCCTGGTAGGTTGCAGTCCACGGGATCGCTAGGAGTCAGACACGACTGAGCGACTTCACTTTCACTTTTCACTTGCATGCATTGGAGAAGGAAATAGCAACCCACTCCAGCGCTCTTGCCTGGAGAATCCCAGGGACGAGGGAGCCTGGTGGGCTGCCGTCTATGGGCTCGCACAGAGTCAGACACGACTGAAGCGACTTAGCAGCAGCAGCAGCAGCAGCAGCCTGCCTTTAAGGGACCGTTGCTTGTCCTGAACGTTTCATGAATGACACTCATGTTGAGTGTCGGTGCCACTTGGTAGCAGCCAGACCATTCCGCTGTCCTCAGGTACTATTTTCTATATACGGTTCACTGACTGATACGTCCCGCACTCAGTCGTATGTTCTCTCCCACGGTTACCCCCTCCCAGTCCACTACCGGTGAGAGTTTTCATAATTTGATCACTACTTTCTGCCAGGGGGTGTCTGTGCTCCCCCCAACTAATGGGGCCTCCAATGCCAGGTCTGCTGTGTGGGATCCAGGTCCAAAACCCAAACTAATCATGGGCTTTCTTGGACCCGCACTCCATTCTGTATCTGTGTTATATGCTCTGATATTTGCCGTCAAAAATGATATCGTACAATATAAAGACAAATGGTAAAATTCATGACCATAATTTTGAAATTTCTTTTTTTCTTTTCTTGGAATGACATTAAATAGCAAACAGGAAACAAGTCGAGAGAGAATGCAAAATAAAGGGGAAACCTTTACATCTCAGTACCTCTAATAGCACTGTTTTCCTGCTTTTGAACAATCGCGAAACCCATGTTTTCATTTCGCACTGGGCTCTGTAAATTATGCAGCCATATCCTGTTTATCAGCTTCATCCCATTCGAAATTTCTTGTGATTTTCACATCCTACAGAAATATTCATTTTCTAACCTAATTTTGCACACTTTCTCAGAGTCCTCAAAATGATAAAATCTTTAGACCCCTGCATAAACCGCACCCTTCCCAATATCCCCAATATCCAACTTATCTTGAGTGATGCAGTCACATCAATTTTTCCCCCTTGCATACATTTTTATAGAGTAAACCTATAGAGCATATTAAAAAGCAGACATTACTTTGTCAACAAAGGTCCATCTAGTCAAGGCTATGGTTTTTCCATTAGTCATGTATAGAGATGAGAGTTGGACCATAAAAAAAGCTGAGCGCCAAAGAATTGATGCTTTTGAACTGCGGTGTTGGAGAAGACTCTTGAGAGCCCCTTGGACTGCAAGGGGATCCAACCAGTCACTCCTAAAGGAAATCAGTCCTGAATATCATTGGAAGGACTGATGCTGAGGCTGAAGCTCCAATACTTTGGCCACCTGACGCGAAGAGCTGACTCACTGGAAAACACCCTGATGCTGGGAAAGATTGAAGGCGGGAGAAGGGGACGACAGAGGATGAGATGGTTGGATGGCATCACCGACTTAATGGACGTGAGTTTGAGTAAACTCCGGGAGCTGGTGATGGACAGGGAGGCCTGGCCTGCTGCAGTCCATGGCGTCGTAAAGAGTCGGACACGACTGAGCGACCGAATTGAACTGAACTGAACTGATAGAGCTCTTCATTTCGAAAGTTAAAGGAAATCGCTGGCAGCCCTGGGGAAGCGGGAAACCCGGCAGGGGTAAGTTGGCAAGGGGTCAGGGTCCCACGGGCCGAGCCCGGCAGCTGCGCTCGCGCGCGGCCTGCGCTCGGAGCGTCCCCTTTAAGGGGCGGGGCCGGGCCGGGGCCTGGCGGTCGCCCGCTCTCCCAAGCTGCTCTGCGCGCGCGCCGGCAGTTCGGCCACGTCCCTGGCCACGTCGCGCCCGCTCTCGCCATCTTCGCCGCTTCCTCTCAGGGGCCGCCGCCGCCGCCGCTGCCTGAGCCGCCGAGCCGGGGGCCGCCGCGCAGACCGCCGCCGCCGCCATGAACATTTTCCGGCTGACCGGGGACCTGTCCCACCTGGCGGCCATCGTCATCCTGCTGCTGAAAATCTGGAAGACGCGCTCCTGCGCCGGTGAGCGGCGGGCGAGGCCCGGGAGAGGCTCGGGCGCGGGGCCGGCTCCCTGGGAGGACCGGGCGACCGCGGCCGCCCCAGGGCCTGCAGGCCTGCGCCGGCCCGACACACCCCCTCGGCCGGGCCGGCGGGCGGCCGGGCCCCGAGGGGCGCCTGCGGCCCCTGGGGGTGGGAGCTCGGGCCGAGGCGCGGTGTCGGGACGCTGGGCCCGGCTCTGCACTTGGCGGCGAACTTGAGCCGTCGGGCGCCGGAGAGGCGCCAAGTGGACCGCGCGGGCCCTTGTTGGATCAGAAAAGTTTGGCTGCGGGGCGGGGGTCCAGCACGCCGGTCCCCCGCGCCCCCGGCTTCGGTGGGCCCTTCTCCTCGTCCCTGGGTGGGAAGGGAGGGGTGTCCCGGGGTGCGGGGAGCCTGCGAATCAATGGGACGCGCAGGCGGAGGATGGGCAGGACCGTGGCGCTGGGCCTGACGTGGCAGCCGACCCAACCCGGGAGGTGGGGCGGACGTGGGGAGAGGTCACCCCGCTCCCCACCCTGCCCCTCGGAGGACCGGCCTTTCGGTGAAGGGGCCCGGGCAGGCCTGTCCTTTAGAGTCCCGTGGGCTTCACCCAGCCCTCGGGTCCCGGATCGCGCTTGCCGCGGGAGGGGCCTGTGGGGAGGTCTCTCAGCGAATTTCTTGGGGCGGTTAATACTGCTTTGAGGGACGATCTAGTTTGTCAAAACTCCTGTGAGCGCCTCCATCTAATAACGGTTTTTCTTAGACCTGCGGCGCGCCGCCGGGTACCGCCGAGGTCTCCTGTGGTCTCCTGAAATCCCTCACTCCACGTCACCAGTGAGTTGGCGGCTCCTCCTCGCGAGTACACGTTTCATGCACACGCTGCTGGGAGGCAATGAGACCCATTTTTCTCAGCTAGTCCTTGCAGGGTTTTGCGTTTCGTTAGCCCTAAGAGCTTAAGAACGGCGAATTTTTAAATGATTTCTTAAATGTACAGAGTCTTCCTTACACATATTTTTGATGCCATGTCCTCAGTGTAATAAACGTTTGGAGAATTAAATAATTTAATTTTTGCAGAGACAGTAAAAGATGGAGTCCCACATGACCCGAGTGGCAGAGAATTCCATGTACCTGATTGATTTCTACCGATTTTCGCCTCTAGAATAATACCACCACCTCTTTGGCTGTATTCTTCAGGCCTCACCTGTCTCCCTGGAACACAGCTGAGATCCAGGAAGTAAGAAGAACCAAAAAAGACCTTTGAGCAGTCAAAATGGATGTTACAAAGTCCACGTACTGAAACCAGTGTGTTTGGCTTGGAGATGATCTCTCAATTTATGCATAGTTCTGAGAGGTTCAGTTGTGTTGCCAGTGACAGCAAAGTAATTTCAGCCAATGACTGCGAAGTAATTTCAGCGATTGTGAGAGCTGATATTTAAGTGCTTGCTGTGTGTTAGGTAGTGAGGTAAATGCCTTATATGGCTTATCCCGCATAGTCCTTGGTGGCTCAGATGGTAAAGAATTTGCCTGCAATGCAGGAGACCTGAGTTTGATCCCTGGGCTGGGAATATCCCCTGAAGAAGGGAGTGGCAACCCACTCCAGTATTCTTGCCTGGAGAGTTCCATGGACAGAGGAGCCTCTTGGGCTACAGTGCAAGGGGTCGCAAAAAGGCAGACATGACTAACACTTTCACATAGTCCTTGAAATAACCTTATGAAGGGCGTGCCCTTGCCCCCATTCCCTAGAGGAGGCAGCTGAGGCACAGGGAGGTGAGATTACTGTTAGAGCCAGGGTTGGTGTACAGGCAAGGAGTAACTCACAGTGAAAGAGTTGCATAAATGTCTATTTGGTCTGTGTAGTTTTGGTTTAGGCATTTGATGCCAGGTCAGTAGTTGAGGTCATTTCTTTCTGTACTCCGAAAATGTTGTTTTAAGATTTTTTTTTTGATGTGGACCATTTTTAAAGTCGTTATTGAATTTGTTACAATATTGTTTCTGTTTTATGTCCTGGTTTTTTGGCCCTGAGGCATGAGAGATCCTAGCTCCCCGACCAGGGTTCTGACCTGCACCCCTTGCATTGTTAGGTGAAGTCCTGACCACTGGACCACCAGGGACTTCCCTAGGAAATGTTATTTTTAATCCCTGCTTTATCAAGGTATAATCGACGTATAACATTGTGTTCGTTTTAGGTGTACAACATACAGCTTTGATACATGTATTGGGAGATGATTACCACAGTAAGTTTAGTTAACACCCATCACCACACATAGCGACTTTTGTTTTCTCTTGTGATGAAAGCTTTTAAGGTCTACTCTCCTAGCAACTTTCAAATATGCAATACAGTCCTGTTAACTATAGTCCCCATTGTATGTTACATCCCCAAAGTTTTATTTATCCTCTAACTGGAAGTTTGTGCCTTTTGACTACCTTCACTCATTTTGCCCACCCCATCAGCAGAAATGTTACTTTTAATTGTTATTTTTGCTCCAAAGTCTTTGTATGAGTCTTTTATATGTTCCTCAGAATCCCTTTCTCTGTCAAGGCATTTAATATTGAAGCACACTATCTCCTAAACATGGATATAAACTAAGATATTGGGGAGAAGTTAGTACACTGCTGAACGTGGAATTCTCAAGGAAGCACTGGGTAATAAGAGAAAGTGAAAGGGTTTGCTATTCTGTTGTTTTTTGATATTCACTTTTCATTTGGGAGATTTAAGAGTATTTAGAAAAATATGTAATACTTAAGCCGAAATAACAAGATAAATAGGTGAGTTAAATTTGTGTATGTTTGCTTGGTATTCCAATAGTTACTAAACTATCCTCATTGTCAGACTTAGGATCATTTTCGTTCTTACATGTGAGATTTTCTAGCCTTGAAATGAAATCGCTCAGTCTTGTCCAACTCTTTGCGACCCCACAGACTGTAGCCTACCAGGCTCCTCTGTCCATGGGATTTTCCAGGCAGTAGTACTGGAGTGGGTTGCCATTTCCTTCTCCAAATCACCAAGATCATTTATTCAGAATTAAATTCTGGATTTGACTAGCTGCCTTGTTTTTCCATCCTAATTTAAAGTTGTTTAGGGACTTTTGAAAGGGTAAGAATTGATGAGTTTCTCAAATAACTGGAATAGGAGACATGTACATTCAGGTTGTGTTTCTCACCCTGAAAATACTGGTCTTGGGATTCATTTTAGGATTTTGGCCCATATTTGGAACATAGCTTCAACTATAGAACCACGAGGCTTTTTCCCCTTAGGATTAGGGATGAGACAGTTTAGTGAGGAAGATTCTGCTTTCCTGACCGTCTAATTCCAGAACAACAGCTGCAAAGGACCTTTTAAAGTGGAGGCTGGGGAGTTGATCTTGGTTATGTTTGAAATGGCATTCTCCACTGTCTGCATTGTCATGATGGAGGGATGAATGAAATGTGAGTTCCTTGTCTTCCTGAGCGCTGAGTGCAGCTGGATCCACAGTGTCCCAAACATGGACCTGGGGAGTGTTGGGGGAACACCCCTTGGTTTGTAGGTGACGAACTTCCCGTCTGCATTTTCCTGTAGGCTGATAGTTATTAGTGTTGTGTCCAGTGGGCTTAAGCTGCTGGTAGATTCTTCTGAGCTCAAGGCTCCCAGCCTTCCGCCCTGGTCCTTCCCTTCTCTCCTCTGCCTGTCGCTTAGGTTGTTGTTAGCTGTTGTCGTGTGAGTTGCAGGTTTTCATTCTCCTGAACTTGACAGCAGTGTGCAGTGTCCCTGCACTTCTTGTAATTGCATAGTGTGTATATGCGTGCGTGTGGCCTTTATAGTTTGAATTTTATTAGGAGTAGTTTATTTGCAGTGAATGTATCTGATTTACAAAAAGCAGCCATCTTTTTGGCTCTTAAGTGTGCTTAAGTTTTAGGTTTTAATACATTTTCTCTTAAATTGTCTCCAGTGGTATGCAGTGAACTGGCGTTTTGTTTCTTTGCTTATTTTGCAGTGGCTCCTCCAGACTGGGGGAGGTTCCTCTCTTTGTTGTTGTTTATTGAAGTGTGGTTGATTCACAGTGTTGTGTTGGTTTCAAGTGTACAGCAAAGTGGTTCAGGTGTGTGTGTGTGTGTGTGTGTGTTCTTTTTCAGTCTCTCCCTTAGAGTTTCCTACAGACTGCTGAGTGTAGTTTCCGGTGCTGTACCGTACATCCTCGTTGTGACAGTTTATGTTTTTGAAGCACAAGGAAAACACCTCTCCTTTTATCGTCTCTGAATACTCCAGGAAGCTTTTGCCTCCTGTTCCCGGCTCCCTCTTGGTAGCAGCTATCGCCTCTGCTCTTTGGAGTGCCAAGTAATCGTGGCTCTTACTTACTGACCACCCACTCTGTGGCCACAAGGCACTGGAGACACAGTTCTGAGCAGCAGCTTGCCGCTGTCAAAGTTTCTATTCTCAAGAAAGCTGCAATTTAGCTGAAATAAGATCTATATAAAAAGATAAAAATACAGGATATCAAACCACATAGGCAGTAAACACTATGGATGTGAAGTGGCGAGAAAGACCCTGGGGAGGGCTCCCCTGATTTCACAGCAAGGAGGGTATGAGACCTCCATGAGGAAAGTATGCGACTTCGCTGATGGACATAGAGGCGGCCCGAATGCATGTTTATACCATGGCTGGTCCTGGATAGGGCCGGGCAGAGGAGAGCAGACAGGGTGAGTCGCCTCCCCAAATTACCTTCCTAACTCAGAATATCACCACAGTCAAGGGACGATAAATTGAGAGAAATAATCTGCAATATATCTAAGTGGCAAAAGGTTAATATCCACCTTAAAATTAATGTTTAATTTTAAATTAATTAATCCTCCAAATTAAAAAAAAAAACCCTGATAGGTAAATGAGCAAAGCTGGCAGTTTATAGAAGAATAACAGAAGGCCAGTTAAGAGTGAAAGAATGCTCTGCCTCGTTAGTAGTTAGCAGTGTGGGTGTTAAAAGAGCAGTGCATGCCATCGTTTGCAACTGGGTGGGAAAAAGTCAGAGGTGTACAACATCTTGATGTAAGCAGGGATGTAAAGCAAAGAGTATTCTCATCTGGTGTTGTGAATATGTAAATTGGCACAGCCTATGTGGGAGAAATTTGACATTATTTCAAAAGTTAAACTGTTCATATATTTTATCAGCATTTCTAGGGAATTTGAACTACAGAAATTGTCATGTAGGTGAACAAGCTAAATATAGATACAGAGGTGTTTGTTGTACCTAAATAAATACAGAACACTATTTATAGATAAAAAGATATTCATGGAGTGTTTACAAGAACAAAAATTGTACACAACCCAAATGTCCACTTGCATGGAGGGGTCACACAAATGTTGGTACATTCACACTGCAGGACACTATGCAGCCATCAAAAAGAATAAGGTAGAAGTGTTAACAGGAGAAGATATGTCTGAAATACTAAGTTGAGAAAGCAAGTTGTGAACAAAGAGATAGTGTGGCCCATTTTAAGGGGCAAATGTGTGAGTACATGTACAGAGAAAGGGGCTTTAAAAAAGCCTGGAGCGTCGTGTTTAAAGTGGGAGTGGGAGGGGTGTTTACAAGGTCCTTTTGCTTTTTATTCCAGGTACGTGGGCCCAGTTGGGGTTTTTAATAAAATAGCGTGGATTTTGCTGAAAACAGGAAAAGGTGGCAAAGCAGCACGTAGTCAGAGCTGTCACTAAGCACCCACAAGCATGGCGGCTATCGAAAAAGCGCTTTTTCCAACAGGCCCATACTTTGCCCTGTTTGGCAGGTGCAGAAAGAGGTTTGGGGGGGCCGAGTATGTAACGACCCTGTGTGACTTGGTGCACTCAGCTGAGCTTGAACCCACACCTTCTGGCTCCACAGCCCCTTCCCCTGCTCACAGGAGGTGTGCTGTGGGCCAGCTGCTGAGCCCTGTGCTAGGGTGTTAGTGGCTGTTAGGAGACCATCTGGAACCTTGGAGGCAGTGGGTCGGTGCCTGGTGCCCGGGCCGCCGGGTGAGCGCTGCCCTGTAGGTTTTCCTGCTGCTCTGACCTGTGGTGCTTGGGTGCATCCAGTGTTGGCAGGAAGAAACAGTTCACAGAAGGCTTGTCCATCTGGTTAAGGGTTTTGTTCTGTAAACCAATGGAAATATGAGAAATGCAGCTTTTAACCTGCAGCAGAATTTAAGGTCATGTACACTGGAATAATTAGTTGGAGGCGTTCATTAACCTTCACTTGGCCCAGTGGGAGAAGATGGGAATGGTGGTGTGTATGATGATTGGTTTCCGTTTTACGAGTTGTGGTCCCTAGTGTGGAGATGCTCGCTGGTGTGGAGGTGCTCGCTGGTGTGGAGGTGCTCCCTGGCGTGGAGGTGCTCCCTGGCGTGGAGGTGCTCCCTGGCGTGGAGGTGCAGTACATTTGTTACAGAACCGCTGAGAGTGAGTGGTCTCCAGAGTTTGTTACCTTGGCCTTCGTGTCCTTCAGTCTCAACCTGGGAACTGACTGTGGGAGCGCCTCCCGCTTCATAGCAAGTGTCCCCGGAAGGAGATTCCTGTCCTGCCCGCTCTGTCTTCAGCTGGGATCCCCACCTTCCTGAGAAGACAGACAGGTTTTCTGTGTTCAAGGGGAAAGCTGCTGCCTGCTCTTCGGGATCCAGGCTGGGAAGAATCAGGCAGAACTGTGTGGGCACACAGCGCTCAGGTCTCCAGCGTGGTGGTTCCCGCCCAGGTTTTACACCACAGGACAAGCTGCAGGCCACATGCCGCCTGCACCCTTCTCCTCTGCCCCACCCTCTGGCGGGCAGTAAATTAGGGCAGAGCCCGGAGCTCGCACCTGTTACAGTCAGAGACACAGTATGACTTAAAAACTCTTTGGAAGTCTTATCTCAAAATATCACAAAATGAGTTTACCCCCACGACATGAGTATAATTGAATTACCGTTTGTTTTTTTTTTTTCCCCCATTTGTTCATTCATTCAGCAGGTATTTTCTGGGCCCTGCTGTGTGTCAGACCCTGTGTGTGTGTGCGCATGCATGTGCATGCGCGTGTGTGTGCGCGCGCGCACACGGTGAGGCTCTGGAGGGGCGGGAGATGGGCGACCAAATGACCACAGGGCGCTTTGTAAGCGCTACCACAGGAGCAGGGCAGCAGCCTCGTGAAGTGGATCTTCTGTACTTGCTGGATGAATAAGCAGCGCCAAGGGAGTGTATTCAAGGATGACTTTGATGGGAATTGGGTTGCATCAAAGGTGGGTGATAAAAGCGATATGCCAGTCCCTGATTTTTAGTCTAGGAATTCTGAAAATAAGGGCAAATTTCAGTTTACCTGGCTTCCAAATTTTCAGGAGAATAAACCCTTTACAACAAAACTTGCCTATATGTATTCTGTCATTTTTTAACTTAAAATATGGGAAAGAACCACATAGAAAATAAGCTGGGACTTTCTCTCGCAAGGCTTCCACAGTCGTCAGACTTGAAGTGCATGCTCCTGGCCCTCTTCCCCGTCTTGTCTTCTCTCGCATGTTCTGTGTCAACAGCACTCTCATCGATTCTCCTTTGGAACATTGATCTGTGATAAGAAAAAAAGAAACTTCCCTGCCACTGGGAAAAGACTAAAAGGGGCACGCTTACTCTCTGTATCTGTGTCTCCACCTTTGGCCCTTGAAATTGGCCACTACTGATGGATCCAGAGGGATAGAGACTGCTGTTTCTTCAGTTTCTCTTAGTTTATTTTTGTGAATACGGTGGAACTGCACAAAAAAAAACGTTCTCAGAGCTAGGCTTTTTGCTTCAACAAGCTGTAAAATAGTTTGGGACAGTAGTGTTGTTTGTAAAATGTCATTTAATAAAACTGTGATTTTCACCTTCTGGAAGAATATTGCTCATGATTTGGGTGCAGTGACATTCCCACTAAATACACACTTGCTTAACTGTCTAATGATGTGAAGTTTACAATGTAGATGAGGGTGGATGGGTCCTGACACCTGGTGAGATTCACTTTCCTCAAAAAATCGCTCTTCAGCGTCTGAAACCCACGGTGCACAGCTGTTGTCACATAACTGTTTGGCCAAATCCAGACGACAGGTGACCTGGCAGGTGACCTCATCATCTTGACTGAGTGTCCCTGCGCTCCAAACGGGCTCTGGAGGGAGCGGGGAGTGGTGACTGGAGGGAGAAAAAGTTTCAAGATGTTAAAGCAGTAAAAGGTGCTACTTTGGAAGGCTAGTAGGTGCCCACCCTCTTGTTGCTATAGCATCCAGGAGCATGTTTGTGTGAGTCTGAGTTTGGTTGTGTGGCTCATCTAAGATAGTGTTTTGTTTTGTTTTGTTTTTTAGTTTTTATCTCCTCCAAGTAAAGCTGCCTCCCAAAAGTCACCGTAGGAGGCCAAGCCAGGGGAATTGCTGCTCAGACTTTTCTTTGAAGCAGGGCCCCCACTTGGTTCCCCGTCGCCTTGTCTGTTCAAGGGGGTTGAGGGAAAGGGAGATTGAAGCTGCTCTCGTGCGTTTGGAGGCATCCCGGCCCGTGGCTTTTGCGCCTGGCGCCCTGCGTTCCTGCGGTCCCTTCACAGTATCGACTTCAAGAATCACAGAGCTCTTGGTGTATTTCTAACACTTTGCTTTTGTTTCTTCAGGTATTTCTGGGAAAAGCCAGCTTCTGTTTGCACTGGTCTTCACAACGCGTTACCTGGATCTTTTTACTTCATTTATTTCATTATATAATACGTCTATGAAGGTATGGTGTGGCACCCAATGGAGTGTGTTTGGTCCATAATTCACAGACCTGTGGAAACTGTTAAACTTATGTCACCTCTGCACCTAATTAAGCATCTTCAAGAATAATGTCTAGATGTGCTGCTGTTTATGTAAGCCTTTTGAGACCACCTAGTACGTAAAGCTCGGAATAGTTATCGTTAAGCATACTTTTTCCTGTATCAAAGCAGTATCTATTTAATTAAAGCACTTTGCACTTAGAGATTTCTTGGTCTTAAGTTCCTCAACTGTGATAAACTTCTGAAGCTCTGGAAAACCCTCAAAGAAAGAGGAGTGACTGTTATGTTTTCAAGCAGTGGGAAATGACAGGGTCCCTGGGAAAGGCCAGCAGGTTGGTTCATGACAAGGAGGAGCAGGCGGGCTCCGGCTGCCCCGCCTGCTCCCGCCTCCCTGTGGGGCCTGGGCGTGCGTCCGCATGTCGCCTTTGCCGTGCTTAAGCCACATCTACACCGTAGTTCACTTAACGTGGTTTCTAAGCCTTTAACTCGTCCCAGGTGCTAGTATCCATACCACCCTTGGTGTCAGTTTCCCTAACTCACAGAAAGACAAATGTGTGGCTCTCAGAATGCAGCGTAATTGCATACACCTAGCCTCTTGTGCGCCGTGGGCAGTACACTTGCCGCGCTTTGCGCAGTCTGGGTCCGCTCTGCCGGCGTTGAACTTGCACGTGGTGAGCACCCCCAGGGCACACTGAGGGCTGCAGGCGGCAGGCAGCACCCCTGGTTCTGGCAGGGAAGCAGACTGCAGGCATCCCTGGGCAGATGACTAGCTTGCCATTGCTGCTTGACTGCACATTCAAGTTACCTAGAGTTGTTCCATTCTTCGTTACTAAGTGATGGGAATTCATCAGGAATTCGCTTCCTTAGAAATGGCCGTGTCCTTGCTTATGTCCAGGCAAGTTAAAACTAGCTGTCAGAGGTGTGTAAGCAGGAATCCCCTCCCCGGCCCTCCCTCTCAGGATGCCCAGCTTTCAGGAATCCTTACTTGCTTAATTGTTGCTTCCAAACATAATCCTGAAAATCAGGGGCATGAGAGCTGGGTTTTGTGTGCTCATGGCTTCTTACTGTAAATGGCAGGCACGGGTGAGAGAAGAAAAGGAGCTGCTTTGTTGAGTGGCTGCTAAGCCTTGGTGGATGCATCGGGGCTGGTTGTGGGTGGGGGGCTGGGGAGCGACCCCCTGGCCAGCTTGTGCCTCCACTGGATGTTCTGCTGGGGGCGGGGCAGGGGAGACTGTACGTAGATGTGTGTGTGTTTTGTGTATACATGGGGATTATGTGTTTATTCACAAGCATATATACACGTATTTTTGTGTGGAGAGAACGCCTCTAACAGGATAGGGTGTTAATCTTCCTTGACTTTGCATTGAGAAGGGATGTGTATGTGTTGGCTCTTCAGTATTGTGGGTATAGTCGACAGTTTTGATATTTTGTTAACTATTTGCAAATATAACTTCATGATGCCTGAGACAGTTCACGTCTTTGTTTTGAAGTATATGAGGACTTGATGATTGCTCTCATTTTCCTCTTACATCGATTGACCCCAGTGTTTTCCGAATCAAATTTTGAAAGTCGACTTGGCTAGAGCGAAGTAGGACCAGGTCATGTGGCTGATAATCCAGCTGCCTGTGTTTATAGGTTCTTGAGCCTAAAATTCTGCAGTCTGAAAATTGGTGTAATCTCAGAATGTCAGAGTTTTTCTTGGGTTCAGATGAGTATATAGTATTTTTCCTTTTGAATATGAAACACCATATAACCTAATTGTAAGCCCTTGAATAGCTATGCATTGTACAATTATCACTTACTTTTGGTTTTGCTTTTGTTGTTACCAGACGAAATTTCATAGCAACAATCTGAATGTTCAGTGTTAAAGTAACATGAGTTAAAACTGTCATTGCAAAGTGTAACATGAGTTACATTTTCTATATTATCTTTTGAAAAGTGCTAGCTCAGAAATACCTTCATGCTCTAAGGAAGTGCCTTGGTTTTGAACTGTATTGAACTTGTCGTTCACTTTCTTTTCTAAGGCAACTATCTAATAATTTACAAAGAGATTAAAAATACGTTTCTTGGCAGTCTCTCATAAAGTTGAACTTACACTTAACATATGATCCAGCAGTCCCCCTCCTAGGTCTTTACCCAGGAGAAATGAAGGCTTATGTTCACACAAAAGCCTGTGCACAGGTGTTCACAGCGGCTCCATCCCCCACCCCACAAGCTGTAAACCACCCACCTGTCCTCTAACTGGTGGGTGGATGAACCTCTGTGGCTGCCTCTTCGTAAAGACACGAGAGGACCAGTTCTTAATACACCGACAGACAACACGGCTGGATCTCAGGTTGTTATGCTGACTGAAAAAAACTGGTCTGAAAGGTGACATACTGTTACAATTCCATTTATGGAATGGAATTCTAGAAAAGGCCAAAAGTGCAGGGACTGAGAACACAGTGGCACTGCCAGAGGTTAGGCCTTGGGGAGGGGCGTGACTCTGTAGGGCAGCAGCGGGGAATTGGGGTGGGGGGTGTTAGGACTGGTCTGTGTCTTGATTATGGTGGTGGTTTTATGACATATGGAACTGTATACCCCCCCCAAAAGTGGATTTTACTATATTTAAATTTGATGTGTGTGTGTGTGTGTGTGTGTGTGTGTGTGTGTGTGTGTGTGTGTCTGTGTGTGTGTGTCTGTGTGTGTCTGTGTGTGTGTCTGTGTCTGTGTGTGTGTGTCTGTGTGTGTGTCTGTGTATGTGTCTGTGTGTGTGTGTGTGTGTGTGTGTGTGTGTGTGTGTGTGGCTGATGTGGAAAGCCAAGGGAATGGGAGCAATTGTAATATGTTGATGACACAGCATCTTTTTTTTTTTTTTTTAATCTTTTTAGCTCATCTACATTGCCTGCTCCTATGCCACAGTGTACCTGATCTACATGAAATTTAAGGCAACCTACGATGGAAATCATGATACTTTCCGAGTGGAGTTTCTGGTGGTCCCTGTGGGCGGCCTCTCATTTCTAGTCAATCATGATTTCTCTCCTCTGGAGGTTAGTTAAGAGGTTACTTAGGTAGTCATGCGTGGTTCCCTAAGGAAATAGACCTGTTTGCAGGTAATAGGGTTCTGTTTTGTGTTTGGGGGGCGTGGGTGGGGAGTGGGTTAGTAGTCAACCGTAGTTTGATGTAAATAGATCCTGGGCAAGAATTAAGCACCCAGGTCAGACACCCACTTGAATGTCTGTCTGCTGACTCTCCTTTAGGATATAAGCTTGGCTTCTGTGACACCGAGCTGCTGCACTCCTTGTCTTGAGGAAGTGCAGCCTGCCTGGTGCCCAGCACCGTGCCACATGGTGGGGCGGCCTGCTCCCCAGTGCTCCATCCAGCCCCAAGCGTCCCGGAGTGAGGCAGTGGCTGCCCCCGGGGGCGGCGGCACCTGGGTGTGAACCCTCCAGGGACTCCTCCCAGACCCTTCCGTCTTAGGCGTGAATGAAGTGCTGGGTTGGGAAGAGAGCTTGCGTGATTACGACTCTGACTTCTTAGCCCTTTGATTTAACCATGCCACAAAAAGCCTGAAGAGTAAGAAAAGAGTGAAATGATTTATGTCATCTGGAAAGGAGGAACAGCAGTGAAGGGGTGAAGGGACCCAGTGCCCAGTCCTGTCGCCCTGGGAGGGAGCGGGGCTGGTTCAGGGCCCCAGATCCGGCGCGGGAGACGCATCGTGTTGGAGGAGTCAGGCAGGTGCCCAGGGAAGAGTGCAGCTCTGGCGAGACCGGGGAGGAAGATCCAAGGAGGTGCGGTGTCCGAGAACCTCGCTTGTCCCCGGGGTCTGCGCCTTTATATGTGGCTTAAGTTTCTGTGGTTGGTTAAAGTGCAAAGCTGCTCTGTCCTGGGCGCTGATGCCCAGACCCGCTCCCTTTATGCTGCTTCACGGTGAGGCAGGAGTGTTTGCTGTGAGCCCGCAGCAGGCGCCGGGCGCTGACGGGCCTGCGGCTTCTCCCTCAGATCTTGTGGACCTTCTCCATCTACCTGGAGTCAGTGGCCATCCTGCCGCAGCTCTTCATGATCAGCAAGACCGGGGAGGCGGAGACCATCACCACCCACTACCTGTTCTTCCTGGGCCTCTACCGCGCCTTGTACCTCGTCAACTGGATCTGGCGCTTCTACTTCGAGGGCTTCTTCGACCTCATCGCCGTGGTGGCCGGCGTTGTCCAGACCATCCTGTACTGCGACTTCTTCTACTTGTACATCACGAAAGGTGCGTCAGGCGCCCTGCTGCCGCTCCCCCCCAGCGCTCCGTGGCCCTCGGGCGTCTGAGCTGACATTTGCTCAGAAGGCGAACTGGCTTCAGAGCACATCTTAGTGACCGTCAGGTAGAATTCTTGGTCAGGATTTTCAGTCTTTTTTTCTTTTTTTACTATAATTTTATTGTTTTCCTACAGTGACACATTTTCATTGTGAAACCAGTCAGAATTAATAATTCTGAAAACGATCACCCAGAATCCTACCACTCCAAAATAATCATCGTTAATATTTCAGTAAACATAATGGTTTAATGATACATGATTTAAACTCAACATGCTGTTCTATAATTTGTTCTTTTGCCGGGGTCCAGCCCCAGTGGATCCAGGGAATTCGAAGCGAGGATGGAGTCGGCGAGGAAAGACTTATTCTCTCAGAGACATAAAGAGAGATTAGGAAAGAATAGTGTAGTAGGAAAATTAGTGGAAAAAAGAGGCTGAATAACTTGGTTTACATTGAAAACCAATAAAGTTCCAAGACAAGTAACTTGCATCGTCTGCGTAGGCCACCGGCACCCCCTTGAATAGCGGAGGGGGCCCCAGCTCCCTCTTGGGCTCCCTCTCGCGTGGGTCTTAGAAGCCAGGGCAAATAAGTAGACACGGTGAGCCTCCATGCTCCAGATGAGAATTCAGCCAGAAAAGGAAGTAAAGAACGACATGGGGGAGCCAAGCATCGGTGCCAGACCCACAGCTTTATTCTCAAAAGCAGCTTATATACCCCAAGTTGTACATAAAGAAATAATGGAATATGCAGAGTTATGCAGGGGCATCAGTCCTGACCCTCATTGAGACCAGGCTTTCTTTTTGCATACCTTCCCGTGTACAAAACGGGTGGTTTACATTATCTTCTGGCCAGGGGGCCTGTTTACATTTTTATGGCTCTCTTCCTAGATAAATATCTATCAACCAGAAAACTCTTTTTCCCTTGAAGTGTTTTTTCTTTAATCTGCATCACCCTCAAAGTACTAAATAAATTTACATTCCTGTAGAACAAAGGTGCAGTGGGTTATAACAAAGAAAGTACTTAAAGATCTAATGTTGCTAATACCAGGGCTACTACCTGTTTTTTCTACATGCCAACTATATCAACAAATAAAAGATATAAAAATTTGGCAGCAAGTATTGGCTCAACAGATGAAACCCTTAATTAGTCCTATTCTAATGATTTTGACTCCTCGGAAACCCCTACATTCCTAGGATGTTTTAAGCTTCCTGTACCTCTCGCTGTTTGGGGGGCTGCAAACAATCACATGCACAGCTGTAAGAGTCTGGCAGGCAGGCTAGAAAGCCATCAGAGGGGTTTTTGGATTGAAACATTCTTATTATGCCCAGGAGACTTATTATCTAAAAGCTCTAAATTAACTTTTTCCAGAAAAAGGTCGGCGGGGGGACAGCCCCCTGTTAATGTCAGAAGAGTAGGTGGAAAGCATAACACAGTAAAGCAGGCAGACTCTGGTTTTGGGGCAGATGCTCGAGCAGATCCAGCGAGGCTCCCTTAAGGCCCGACTCGCCGTTGCCTGTCGGGCCCCTTAGCCTCATGACCCCTACCGCGGGCGGGGCTCCTCGTGCTAGCTCCCGGCACTTTTTCCTGGGCATCTGCATGACTTTTAACAGCAGTGGAGTCTCATGTTTATTATTTATTATTATAAATAGTTTATTTATCCAACCCCCGTTCATGGGTGTTTGGGCTTAAAAATCCAGTGTTTAACTCAGCGTCCTTGTATATATATTTGCCTTTGTATGAATAGAGTACATGTGAACTTGACAAAAATCTGATGAAAGCCATGGTCCTTGCTCAGAGAAAAATGCACAGTTACGTGTATTCACACAAACATGCGCTTATAGTTTTAGGGAGTTCAAGGGCCCTGAAACCCAACCACAGATCCCAGGCTAAGAATCCTCAGCTCACTTCAGTGCTCAGTCGTGTCCGACTCTCTGCGGCCCCATGGACTGCAGCACGCCAGGCTTCCGTGTCCATCACCAACTCCCAGAGTTTACTCAGACTCATGTCCATTGAGTTGGTGATGCCATCCAAGCGTCTCATCCTCTGTCACCTCCTTCTCCTCACGCCTCCCAGCTAAGGAATCCTACCTGTACAGTAAAGAATAGCTTACTCTATAGCCAGTAAGAATCCTGGCTATACAGTAAAATTTTTTTTTTTTTAACATCCAAAATTTTCATAACTGTTATGTGTCAATATATGTAATTAGGGGATTAAGTCACAATGAGAAAAAGCTGCCATGAATTAAAAGACAATTTCAATTGAACTAGTATTTTTAAAAACAGTTGCTAGCATCCGGATACATTAAGCAGATTCCAATCTGTGTATATGACATTCTCTTACTTCAGAGGACTGTGTTTATTAACACCCAAGTCAGATGCCTGGTGCTTACCAGAAGCTCATTTCCTTGGACCTTGCTCTGTGGTGTCTTGTATGATAAACTTCTAGGAGTGGGAAGGAGGAAGCTGAAGCCCGTCAGGATGAGTAACCTTTTGTTTTCATCCCTGTCTTTAAACTTGTAGTTCTCAAGGGAAAGAAGCTCAGTCTGCCCGCGTAAGTGCCAAAGACCACCACCAGCATCTGTCCTCAGGGTGCTCGGACAGAATTCTTACCACAGCAAAGGCTCAAGATGCTTGATACGGAAAATTGGAAACTCAGCTCTTCTGTTGCAGATAGTCATCAGTGGCTCTGTAAGAACCCAGAGGGAAAGAACCAGAAGGTTTCTGTTTAATGCATCTTGCCTTATCTTTTTTTATTACTATGTACAAAGATTTTTTTACACAAAGAAACTTAATGCTGTATTAATAAAGTCAGTGTGTAGCTTCAATTGGGGGTAGTTCCAAAAGTGAAGATTTTGTGAGGAATAAGTGCAAACTGTTTTGGGTTTTTTTAATTCTTTGAAATTGTTGATTCTTTGTGTCTGCAATGAAATCGTACTCCTTGACAGTCAGTAGATAATATATTCCTCCATTTATCAAACTTGCATTCCACTATATTTATTTGTTGTTGTTGTTTTTTTTTGCCAAAAGATGAGTTATCTTTGTTTGAAATCTGAGATACTATGTCCAGTTTGGTACATCCATTCAAATTGCTTCCCACTGATGTGGAACTCCTTCCCTAGACGTCAAACACTACACGAGGCTGGTTAGGATGACTTGCAAGTCTGAAGGTTTTCATTACAAAAATTTGAAGATTCTGAATGTAGATGGAGTCTCGTTTAAGAGTCACCAAAGGTGCCTGCCCTCCTCCCCTACCAAGAAGTGTCAGTTTGAGACTGTTCCCAGGGTGTCAGAAAGCTCGCTGGGGGGCTGGGGGGGGCTCTGGGCTGCTTGCTGTCTGAGCAAGACGTGCAAGAAACATTAGTTTGAACTTAGGACTCCTCTGAGGAATGGAACACAAGTGGTTACCTATCACTTTAATTTACAATTCCAGAAGATTACTACAACCATGTCTGTTCTCAGATTCAAGTGGTTTTTCATATCCCTTTTGGATAGCAGAGTGATTTACTCTTTTTTTTTTTTTAATTGGCAGCACCAGTTGCCATTCCTCGTACTCTTCTTGTTTTGTTTTTACTGAGCTCTTGCATGATTTATCTTCTGTTACCATCCTAAATAAACATTTTATTAAACCTAGAATAAATTGTCTTTTTTTCTGAATTAGGGTTTTGGAACATCCTATGTCAGGATGGGTTTTATTGTTTGTTTTTCGATTGGCAACAGAAGCTCTATATAGGGCCACAAACATTTGTTCTTCTGTTAATCTAAAACCTCTTTTTTTTTTAATTGCAGTTTCCCCCCTGATTTTGCCATTGTATTGATTTGCTGCATTTTTTCCTTGACTTATGCAAAAACATACAATTTTGGTTTTTTTGTGATGCACCGTAAACGTTAAAGTATTGAATACTAACAGTGCTTACAACAAAAATGATGTAGTAGTCTTGTTTACTACATTAAAATATCTTGTGAAGGAAGGGAACTGGATGGATTTTACTTTTATCTAGTGTGTCTTCAAACATCTTTCTAAACAGGCAGTGTAGCTGCATAGTGTAACCTCCTGTCCGTATCGCTCTCACCCCGCCCCCCACCCCCACCTCATGTCTTTGCTTTTGTGTATCAGAGTATCTTTCTTTCAGGCATTGTAGTTTAGTTTCTGTTTTCATCCTTTTTGGAAGATTCTAATGGCAAGGAGGAAGGGTGGGAAATCCTGGCCTACGTGGAGCAGACCCCAACCTTTCCAAACTGGTGGCCGGGGGAGTCTGTTTTTGTACATGTAAATCAAACACGAGCTGAGCTCGTTCTTCGGCGAGCACAGAGCATAGAGCAAGGATCTGGAACTTGCGGAAGCATGGAGTGTCAGCGCCTCCGCCAGCCACCTGCCCCAGGAAAAGGAAAGCTGGCTGAGATGCCACCACCATCCTGTGGTCCACCAGGGTGACGTCTCCACAGGTACTTGGGGGCGCGGGACCGGGGCGGCGGCCTGGCGCACGCGGGAACAAAGGCATTGTCTGACACATCTCACGAAGCACTGTTTCTGAATTACTCTCACTTCCTGAATAAAGGTTATCAGGTCATTCATACTTTTTATCGAGCTGTTTTATTTGTGTGAATATGTTTTTTCGTTAACGGATTTGCCCACTAAGTAACCTGAGAAGAAGTTGGGTGTTGGCTGCTTACAGACACCAATCCAACACTGTTGAGTCCAGTCACGGGGCTCGCAGGTTTCCCAGGGGGCTCTCTGGCGGGCCGGGGGTTAACCCTCACTGCTTTCACTGCAGTAGCCCAGGTTCAGTCCCTGGTCGGGGAACCGAGATCCTGCAGGCTGCTCAGTGCAGCCAAAAAAGGTTTCCTGCTTCCTTACAGCCTGTCAAAGAGAAAAGGGCAGAGAAAAAGTTGCAGGTAGAAAGCCTTGCTAGGGAAGATCCAGCCCAGAGATACCAGAAGTCAGACGGCTTGCTGGAATGGTCGAGCAAAGACTTGGTTTCAACAGAAATCGGTAGTGATCTGTGGGAACGCTAGGAAAAGCACAGGCTTTGGGGTCAGATGTGTGGAGTCTTGGCCCCTCACAGTCTAGCCCTGACCTTGGAATTAACGTGAGCCATGTTGCTGCTCTGTTACCAGCAGAGACTCCACCATAGGATTTCCGTGAGGTGTTAAGGAGCCCTGTCCTGAAGCTCACAGCCCTGAGACGGGTGCACGTTAAGTGCTGGGGACCTCAGGGACCTCTTTCCCCTCCCTTTGTGCTCAGCTTGGGACAGCTTCCTTGACAGCTGGCTGGAACCAGTTCAGCAGGAGCTTCTCTGATGCATCTGACCGCATTGGTAGTTTTGCCCTTGTTAGCCTGCATTATCTTCAGACCCTGACTCCCAAGTACGTTGCAAAACCACCCATCTGAGTGAAGGCTGATTGAACCGGGGCTCGGTGTGTGTCTTTCTCCTATGTGCTTCGCCCTCTAGTGGCCGAAGGTAGATTCCAAGGATTCACTTTGCTCAGTGATCACTGTGCCATCCCACCAGGCTCCCCAAACCTGACCTGGGTTAGCTTTTGAAGTGTGCGGTCTTAGGAGTTGTGCAGGTGCTGAGGTGGTGGCAGGGTCTCCTCCAGTTCTGAAACAGTTCCCTCTTTTATCCTTTCAACCTAAAAGCAACTTGCAGAGTAATATACAGCACTTTTACTGCAAGACTGGTACCGAGTGCGTACTTAGTCACGTCGGACTCAGCGACTTAATGAACTGTAGTGTACCAAGGTGCTCTGTCCATGGGATTTCCCAGGCAAGAATACTGGAGTGGATAGCTATTCCCTTTTCCAAGGGGTCATCCCGATTCAGGGATCGAACCCACCTCTCCAGCATTGGCAGGCCGATTCTTTACAACACCCATCTGGAAAGCCCGTAATATAGCACTAATCCTTTCAAACAATGACAAGGATTGTCATTTTATACTATTAGAACATAATACTGCAGATTTCTGGCCTAGTTTGGCACTGGGCACTTAAAAAGTGGGTCTTCAGGCATAGACTATCTACTGGAGTTCATTTTCAGGAAAAGCTCTAGAGGCCATGTTAGAGCTGAGGCCTGAATGGAGTGAGACAGTGACAGGGAAATACCTGCAAGAGGAGCAGCCTCTAGCCAGGAAACGGAGACAGTAAAAATCCTGGGGCGAGAATGAGCTTGGCATATTTCTGGGGTGGAGGGGGAAGCAGCAGGCAAGGTGAGTGAGGTAGAAAGTAGCCCTAACTCGGGGAGAGAACCATGCGTTTGCAAACCTGCGCTGTGTGACTCCCAGGGAAAAGACTCTGCAAGAGGTTGGAGTCCATTTTATGCACAAAGTGGTCAGTCACTCAGGTGTGTCAACTCTTTGCAACCCCATGGACTGCAGCATGCCAGGCCTCCCAGTCCATCACCAACTCAGAAGCTTGCTCAAACTCGTGTCCATCGAGTCGGTGATGCCATCCAACCACCTCACCCTCTGTCGTCCCCTTCTCCCGCCTTCAGTCTTCCCCAGCATCAGGGTCTTTTCCAATGAGTCAGTTCTTCGAATCAGGTGGCCAAAGTATTGGAGCTTCAGCATCAGTCCTTCCAGTGAATATTCAGGAGGAATTTCCTTTAGGATGGACTGGTTGGATGCACAAAGTGTAGGCTTGCAAAATTCAAAGCTGATGGGCCTGGTCTGACGGTTCGTCGTCACTCCAGCTGCTGTAAGGGCAATGCACCGAAGAGAAGGAGGGGAAACAGGGCAGAGTTGGGGAGAGCAGTGGGGAGACCCGGTCAGGTACGCGATGAAGGGGGCTCGGACCCGGGCGGAGGGGAGTGGAGAGGTCGAGAAGTGGTCAGAACCTACGACCAGCTCGGAGGAAGGAAGGAAGGCAGATCAGGCTACTCCCCACTCCCCAGCACCAAGCGCCGAGTGGCTTCAGGCTCTGAACCAGGGAGGGTCCTAACGAGGAACTCCTCACCCCTGCCCTTGCGGGGTGGAGAAGGAAATGGCAACCCACTCCAGTATGCTTGCCTGGAAAATCCCAGGGACGGAGGAGCCTGGTGGGCTGCGGTCTATGGGGTCGCAGAGAGTCGGATACGACTGAAGCGACTTGGCGGCGGCAGCAGCAGCCCTTGGCGGGGGGCGGGCAACTTTGCCACAGCCTCGCAGTCCACACAGACGTGTATATGAGCTGAGCCCCAGATCCGCCACTAACTGCGGGGTGTCTCTGGGCTGACAAAGCCCTCGGGGCTGGCGGCGTGCTTCAGTTCAGTTCAGTCGCTCAGTCGTGTCCGACTCCTTGCGACCCCATGAATCGCAGCACGCCAGGCCTCCCTGTCCATCACCAATTCCCGGAGTTCACTCAAACTCACGTCCATCGAGTCCGTGATGCCATCCAGCCATCTCATCCTCGGTCGTCCCCTTCTCCTCCTGCCCCCAATCCCTCCCAGCATCAGAGTCTTTTCCAGCGAGTCAACTCTTCGCATGAGGTGGCCAAAGTATTGGAGTTTCTACTTAAAACAACGGAAGGGACCTAACACAGGCAACGAGCCTATGAAGTGCACCTGCGCCCCGGGCCGCGCATCTGGGCAGGCGCAGAGGCCCAGCGGCGACCGCGCGGGGCTCAGTGCGCGTGCGCCGGCCCGGCCCCCGCGTGCGCCTGCGCGGAGTCGCGGGGCGGCGGCAGAGTCGCCAGGGCTCCGGGCTCCGGGCGGCTGCGGGCTGCGGGCGCCGCGGGCCACTGGGCCTCCGTCCGCCATGCCGGGGATGGTGCTGTTCGGCCGGCGTTGGGCCATCGCCAGCGACGACTTGGTCTTCCCGGGGGCCTTCGAGCTGTTGGTGCGAGTGCTATGGTGAGGGCGCGGGCTCGGCGCGCGGCAGGGAGCGGGCCCGGGCCGGCCGCGGGCGGGGAGGGTGTCGTCTGCCCCGCGCTCGCGTCCCTGGCCTCCTCCGCCGCCCGGGGACGTGGGGGCCGCCGCTGGCCCCGTTTACAGGCCGCCGGCGCTGTGGGGCTCGGGCGCCCCGCCTGGAGCCGCCGGGGCGCGCTGGCCGCCGAGGCGGTGGCCGCGGGATCTCCTCCCCCGGAGCCGGGCGCTGCCGCCTGCAGCTCTCCAGCGCTCTGCACGGAAACGCACGGCATCGTGTTTGCCGGACGCGAGCTTGGCAACAGTACCCTTCGTGCGCGGTTCCTGAGCCGGGCGCGGCTGAATCCCAGGACCGCGGGGGGCTGGCACTTACTCTCCAGTCTGTGGAATCGGGCGCCTGAAGTCTGTCCCCAAAGGGTCTGAGCAAAGAGTAATGCAGGAGACACGGGTTCAGTCCCTGGTCGTGAAAGATCGCACGTGTCCGGAGCAGCTAAGCCCGGACACCACAGCTCTTGAGCCCAGAAGCTGCGTCTACTAAAGGCTGTACGTCCTAGAGCCCTGTGCGCTGCCTTCCAGAAGCCATCGCAGTGACAAGCCCGCTCCAGCTGTACCTAGAGAAAGCCCACGCAGCAAGGAAGACCCAGCGCAGCCTATATATATATCTGATACGTTAAAAAAAAAAAAAAAGTATTGATTCTTTAGGGGAAAGAAACTTAACGTGAAATATTATGAGCTGCTTCTTAGTCCGTTTGTAGTTTTCAGAGCCCATCTTACCGAGATCATTTCCTGTTTTTTTCTAGACAAGGAGTCATAATGTTACAAAACTGACAAAAGCACACCGTTATCTAGTCCAGTTCCCCTTCTGGCCTTGAACCCCCTAACACTAGGTTCTTGCCCAGTGATGCTCTCTTCCTGATTCTGAAATAACTCCAGTGGTGAGCCACCGTCGTCTTGGCTGCTGTCTTTCATTGCTCTGCACTGAATTGCAAAATACACCTAGGAGCCCACAGTCCTGGTCCTTTCAAGTTGATCGTGGTCACCACGGAGACTCTTTCCTAGCTTGTTTCCCAACCTCTTGGTTTTGGATTACACACAGCAGGTTAGGATGTGTTTTTGTCAATTACATGTTAATACACAGAGGTAAAAATTGTGCTGATAACTGAACAAGCATATACTTTGTTGTTTTAGCTCAGAGTGGCAATGGGGGCTTTTTCCCAAGAGTTTGCATTGAAATTGCTTGCTTATGGCTTTAACTGTGTTACAGGGACTTCCCTGGTGAGCCAGCTGTTAAGCCTGCAAGCTTCTCTTGTAGGGTCATAGGTTCAGTCCCTGGTTGGGGAGCAAAGATCCTGCATGCCAGAATTTTTTGGCAAAGGCAAATAAATGAAGTAATAAATGTGTTACAGCAGGCCTAGAATAAAAACAATGCCGTCAGCAAAGTATGAAATTCATTAAAAAAAGGAAAAAGAGCTGTACTCTTTAGTTGACTTAGTAAATCTTTTTATTGGCGGTGGTTTAGTCTCTCAGTTGTGTCCGGCATCTGTGACCCCACGGACTGTAGCCCGCCAGGCTCCTCTGTCCATGGGATTCTCCCAGCAAGAATACTGGAGTGGGTTGCCATTTCCTTTTCCAGGGGATCTTTCGCACCCAGAAATTGAACCCCGGTCTCCTGCGTTGCAGGCATATTCCTGACCAACTAAGATTCCACAGTGAACCTGGTCCTGTTTGGAAAAATACTAACTCCTTTTCCTTTCTTCCGTCATGATTTGCAAAGTGGCTCCCTGGGTTCCATTGCTGAGCCTGCCCGTGTCTCGACAGGTGGGTTGGCATCCTGATGCTGTACCTCATGCACAGAGGGAAGCTGGACTGCCCGGGGGGTGTCCTGCTCAGCAGCTACCTGATCGTGCTCCTTGTCCTCCTGGCGGTTATTATAGGCACCGTGTCAGCCATCGTGTGTGTCAGCATGAGAGGTAAGGATGAGGCTTTTCTATTGGACACTTTTTCTTTTTTTTAAAGCAGAGCCTTCCCTGGTGGCTCAGCTGGTAAAGAATCCGCCTGCAATGCGGGAGGACCTGGGTTCCATCCCTGGGTTGGGAAGATCCCCTGGAGAAGGGAAAGGCTACCCACTCCAGTATTCTAGCCTGGAGAATTCCAGGGACAGTACAGTCCATGGGGTCGCAAAGAGTCGGACACGACTGAACGACTTTCACTTTCTTTTTTAAAATACTTGTTTAATTTGGCTGTGCTGGGTCTCAGTTGTGGCACTCTAAGAGCCTTAGTTGTCCCATGTGGGATCTAGTTCCCTGACCAGGGATGGAACCCGGAGCCCCCTGCAGTGGGAGCACGGAGTCTTAGCCACCGGGCCCCCAGGAAGTCCCCTTCACTCCTTTTTATGGCTGAATGATGCTGCACTGAATGGAAATGCCACGGTTTACGCAGCCGTTCGTCGGCTGGTGGGCATTGGGCTGTCTCCACTTTTTGGCTTTTACAAACAGCGCCGCTTTGAACAGCCGCATCTTGTCTTGACATGCCCATCATGTTTTATTTCTCTTGATATGTACCCGGGGGGCGCTGCTGGATCATATGGCAACTGTTGAGCTTTCTGAGGGACTGCCAGCCTGTTTCCAACTAGCTGCACCACTTTTCTTTCCCGCCAGCACTTCCCGAGGGTTTGTTTCCCTACATCTTCCTCAACACGTATTATCTGACCGTTTGAGGACAGCCGTCCTAGTGGATGTGAAGTGGTACCTCGCTGTGGCTGGGAGTCCCTTTTCCTCCATGACTAATGATATTGAGCCTCTTTTCCTATGCTGGGTAGCCGTTTGCATATCAGTTTTGGAGAAACGTCTGTTCAGATCCTTTGCCCAATGTTAAAGCGGGTTCTTTGTCCTTTCATTAATGAGCTGTAAGAGTTACATTTCTGCTCTTTTTTGTGTGCGATAGTGTATTTTTTGCGGCTTTGCAGGGTCTTTGCCGCTGTGCGGGCTTTTCTCGTGTCGCCACAACTCTCGTGTCGCAGGGGTTTCTCTCGTGCAGAGCATGGGCTCGCGGGCCCCTCGTCGCGGGGGCTTCTCTCGCTGCAGAGCGCGGGCTCCCGGGCTCGCGGGCCCCTCGTCGTGGGGGCTTCTCTCGCTGCAGAGCGCGGGCTCCCGGGCTCGCGGGCTCCTCGTCGCGGGGGCTCGCGGACTTCAGTAGCTGCAGCACGCGGCCTCAGTCGCTGCGATTCCTGGGCCTGAGAGCACAGGCTCAGCGGTCGTGGGGCGTGGGTTCGTTGCTCTGTGGCATGCGGGGTCTTCCCAGACCTGGGCCGGGACCCGTGTCTCCTGCACTGGCCTGTGGATTCTCTACCCCTGGGCCACTAGGGAAGTCCCACAAGTTACATCTCTTCTTAATAACTTCTTCTGTTACCGTTTTCTGCAGACAGTCACTGAGCTGAGAATGCCTGAAAACATTGCAAAGCTTCCCTGTCACTTACTGTGGTTTGCAGGATGAGCTGAGCACTCTGCTGGCTGCTAAAGAAATGCATCAGTAAATAAGAGCTCATCAGTCAGGCAGGGCTTCCTGGCAGGCCGCCACCCAGCGTGCTTCAGGGTGTGCCCACTGCCTGAGTGGAGGAGAAGTGCTAGACGATGGTGACAGAACTGGGAGGGAGGAAGTAGCCGATACACCCAGTGACGCAATGTAGGTCTCAACGTTTTCAAACCATAGACCGAAACTTAAAAGAGGGTGGGAGATACAGAGAGAAATGTTAGCAGCGGAGTGTTTCAAGAGAACAAGACCGTAGGGTCCAGATGAGCCGGAAGCACGGCGCGTGGCGTGTTCCGCAGTAACGTGTAGACTAGAGCGCTCTGTGTATTTTCACTTAGCTCTGAGAAAATGGGCGCCTGGGGTCTGGATTGAAGGCGGCCCCAGTCGGACCCCTGGTGCAGATTGGCACCAGTGCCGAGGCTGAAGGAGAGGAGGGAGCTGGGACGTGTGCGACGTGGCTTCCGTGCTTGGAGGTTCTGAGTGCGGTCGGATGTTCTGAAAGATGGAGCGTGCAGGCTGTGTCCTTGCGGAACAGGCTGTGCCATCTGGCTGACCTGTCCACTCGCGGCAGTCTGCTCCGCGCGCCGGGGCGACGGCTGGAACGGTGGGTGAGTGAAGGTGAAGGTGTCCCAGTCGTGTCCGGCTCTCTGTGACCCCATGGACCACAGTCCAGTCCACAAGACTGGAGTGGGTGGCCTTTCCCTCCTCCAGGGGATCTTCCCAACCCAGGGATCGAACCCAGGTTTCCCACATTGCAGGCAGATTCTTTACCAGCTGAGCCACAGGGAAGCCCCGCAGTGGGTTAAGGATATGGGTTTTTCTTTTTTACCCCCTTAAACGTTTTCCTTCAGAGATGTTTGGTGGTGTCAGGACACGTTCACACCGCATGAGGGATGGATGACCTCGTGCCCTGGCTGAACTGGGCCCAGCTCACCCGTCAGGGCTCGGCAAGTGTCTGCTGGGTGCGGTGTTACGGGGGGATCGCTCTTCCCGCCGGCAGCCTCCTCCAAACAGAACCGGTTTTGTTAGGGACCGCCCCGACCGACTCCTCACATAGTGTCAGACGCCCACCCTCTGCCCCACACTGGAATGATCCTCGGGGGTCGGTGGTTGGTTCAGGACTGGACGTGCGAGCTGGATCGGGCCAGTGAAATTCGGGGAGTTCCCTGGGAAGTTCCAGGACATCCTCCCCTGCTTGCCTGGGAAAGATCCAGAGGTGTTGTTGTCCTTGAGGAGACGCTGCAGGAATGGGCTGCCGCCTCCCCTCGGGGCTAGGAGGGCGCGTGCCAGCCCTGCCCTGCATTTCCAGTCCTCTGAGTCAGGACAGGTCCTGCCTGAGTTCGAGTTTCTGATGCTTGTAGATAAAGATACCACAGCTGAACCAAGAGGAGATTTTATAAAAAGGTGTTAGTTTAATTGCCAATAAATAACATTGTGTGCTTTATTAACGATGTTACATAAATTTCAGTGACGAACCATAAAGTTAAGGGAAAAAAAAAAGGCAAATGGGATGATTCGAGTCAGATAAGAAGTTGAGTAACCATCCCGCCAACAGAGATGATGACTGAAGGCTTTCAGTTAGATGAGCCATCTGGATGAAGTCAGAATTTCTCTTAGCAACGTAGGGGTGTAATTTCAGCTCATTACCTTAGTAGAAACTATAAGGTTTCTAGTTTTGATTTGAAAAGCTCCCTGATGAAACCCTCTTGTTTCAGCCATGTGGGCGGTTTAATTAGGAAAGGTCCACCCTCATGAGCTTCCCAGGTGGCTCAGTGATAAGGAAGCCTCGGTGATAAGGAAGCTGCCAGTGCAGGAGCTGCGGGTTCAGTCCCTGGGTCGGGAAGATCCCCTGGAGAAGGAGATGACAACCCACTCCGGTATTCTCCCTGGAGAATCCCACGGACAGAGAAGCCTGGGGGCTACAGTCCATGGGGTCACAGAAAAGTTGGACACGGCTTAGCAACTAAACAACCTCCACCCTCACGAATACCATGGTTTGACAGAAGGCCCTCAAGGTCAAGGTCTGCCCTTGGCCACGTCTGGCTTGAGTCTGAGGAAGTCTTCCTCTCCTCGCCCTCTGTGACCCAGGCCTGCCCTCTGCAGCTTGCACGTCCGTGGCTCTGCCTCAGGAGGGGCAGCGGGGTTACCTCCCGAGACGGCATCGAGGCCATCGCGTTCGGGGATGCAGTCACACCATCCATTCTGGGCATTGGCTTCGTGAGGCCCACTACAGCACCAGGTCCAGCTGGCGGCTGACTGCCCCATAAAAGCAAGATGTTTTCCTAGGCAAGCATGCACATAAAAAAGAGGGTTTTTCGGCATCTCCTGTTTTTTCTGGACCCCTTGCGGGAACTCGTGTCTCCTGCCTGCTCGCCTCCGTCTCGGCACTCAGGCGGTGCCAGGGGGTGGGGTCCTGGGTCCGGGTGCGCAGCATCTGAGCAGCCCCTTCCTCGGGATCCTCGGCCTCTGGGCCGGGCTGTGAGCAGATCCTCCTTCCTGTTTCTCTCTGGTGGTTGGCTGTTGTTATAGGATAATTCTCTCCAGGGACAGGGCAGATTTCTGCAGACCTTCATTCCTTGCCCCTCAGGGAGAGAGGCAGCCATGTCAATTATCTTAGGACTTTCTGACTTTGTGGCCTCAGTGAGGCCTGATGGTGTCCAGTGTTCTAAAACGTGACCCTCAGTAATTCATTCTAGTGGAAGGTAGCTTTGGGAATTTAAAAGCTGTTTTCTTATCAAATTATTTTTTAGATCTTAGAGGTTTTGTTTTTTTTTTTTTCAGTTACTGCTTTTGTTTGAATCGTGTGGTGGTTTTGATGTTGAAATTGGTGTTTATCACAACTTGTGAAGGGGGAAAGCTGATATTTTACATCAAGAGTTAATGATACTTGGGTTTGTCTTACAAATGCAGTTTTAAATGTTGTGTCTCCGTGGTGGGCATCCACAGGTGGTCTCCAGGTCACACTTGTTCGCTTCCCAAGAGTGATGCCCACGGGGCGCTCGCTGGTGAGGCAGAGAGCCTGGGTCATGCAGACCTGGCTTTAGAAAGTGCTTGCTGAGCTCTGTGAGCCTCCGCTTCCTCATCTGTGAAGTGGGGTGGTGACTGCGTTGCAGTCGTCCTGAGGATGGAGGCGTTTCAGGTGGGCGGTGTGACAGGTGGTCCCGGACTTTCCCGGCTGTGAGACCTGGGTGACCACCTACCCCTGCTCGCCTGGGACAGCTGTTTCACGTCGCTTGTCCTGGCATAATTGTTGATAGAGCCTCACTTTGCTCTCAGAAGTATCCCGATGTGGAACATGACTTTATGGTCAGTGTAGTTAGAAAAACCCAGAAATGTTTTTTTTTTCAATATTTATTTATTTTTGGCTGCGTTGGGTCTTGGTTGCTGAAAGCACAATCTTTTCTTGCGGTGTGTGGGCTTACTTGCTCCTGGGCATGTGGGATCTTAGTTCCCCGACCAAGGATCGAACCCATGTCCCCGATATTGAAAGGCAGATTCTTAACCACTGGACACCAGGGAAGTCCTCCCAGAAGTGTTTTTAAGCCCCAATGAGTCTAAGAAATAATTCTGAGGCTTTCGTCACGCCTCCCATCCCTCGCTTTGCCTCTCGCTCTCAGAGACGGGCAGTGGTTCCGGTTACAGGTAGAAACGCTGCTGGCAGGGGAGCAGCCAGCACACGTCTGTGCTGCGGCCGCTGTGTTTCTGCTGAAAGGAGCCGCCCCGTCCCCTGGAGGCCAGTGTGCAGCGTGGACGTGCTCTGTGTTCCAGGGACCATCTGTAATCCGGGGCCGCGGAAATCCATGTCCAAGCTGCTCTACGTGCGTCTGGCGCTCTTCCTGCCAGAGATGGTCTGGGCGTCCCTGGGGGCCGCCTGGATCGCAGACGGCGTTCAGTGTAACCGGACTGTAGGCAATGGCATCATCGCGACCGTCGTGGTCAGGTGAGGTCCCCTCTCCTGCGGGCCCTCGTCCGAGGTGCGCTCGAGGCGGGGTCCCTGCAGGTGCCCTGGTGGCGTGCAGGCTTCCGGAAGTAGTTAGACACGCGGGAGGAACAGTTCATGGCCCAGCACACACTTCCGGCTGTAGTTCCCTTCCTTGCCAGCTCCTGCTTTTCGCATGCCCTCCGGCCCCTCACAAGAGGGAAGAAGCCTGAGACCAAAGCAGGACACAAATTACAAGCGGGACGAGAAGCGCACGGTGTGCGGGACTGCTGCAGGGCACAGTCCGCTGGAGTAAGGCTTTTGCCTTTTCCAGCTAAAAACCGTACAGATGATCTAGACCTGCCCTGCGGGCTGTGAATCAGGGTGGGGGCTCCCGCCATAGTCCCGAGCCTTGCAGCCGAGGCTGTGGTGGCCCCTCCCGGGTCACCTTCCTGGAGCACACGCTCCTGCACCCAGGGTGCCCTGTGCATCGCGGGCAGCCTGGAAGTATTGAAACGTACGGATGAAAGGGGTTCCCAGGTGGCACTAGTGGTAAAGAATCTGCCTGCCAATGTAGGAGACTCAAGAGACGCGGGTTCAATCCCTGGATAGGGAAGATCCCCTGGAGGAGGAAATGGCAACCCACTCCAGTATTCTTGCCTGGAGAATCCCATGGCCAGAGGAGCCCAGTGGGCTGCAATCCGTGGAGTCCCAAAGAGTCGGACACGACTGCAGCGACTGAGTGCCGTGCGTGGATGAAAGCCGTTCGCGCACGGCCTGAGTGCAAGAAGCTTGCTCTGGTTTTGCCGAGCAGAGCCCTGGGGCCCCGGGGAGTAACCCCAGTCAAGGGCAGGGGCTTCTGAACCTGGCCGCGGCTCTATCCACCATGCAGCCCCCTTTCCCTTTTGTGGCTCTGGGGGCTCCGTTCTTGCCAGGCCTCTGTTGGCTGTGGGCTCATAAGGAACTTTCTCGAGGAGCCGAGTTGCCCGCCCCAGCCAGCTCCCCATCTTTCTCGGTAGCTGGAGCCCCAGCTGTCCTGAGGCAGGAGGTGCCCCCCCGGCCCCACGTGGCTGAGGGGCTGCAGGACCCGGGTTTCAGCCCGCCCCCCCACCGCCCTGCAGCTGGCTCATCATCGCCTCCACCATGCTCACCATCCTCATCGTCTTCGACCCGCTGGGGGGCAAGGCGGCCCCGGGCGCGCCCCTGGGCCCCCAGCCCCTGGACAGCCGCGAGTCCAGCCAGCTGCTGAGTGGCCTCAGGACGGCGGCGACCAGCGTGTGGGAGACGCGAGTCAGGCTGTTGTGCTGCTGCGTCGGCCGGGACGACCACACTCGCGTCGCCTTCTCGAGTACGGCAGAGCTTTTCTCAACCTACTTTTCAGTAAGCCACTGGGGTCTGCTCCGTCTCCCCCTCCCGTCGCGTGAACGCTTCTTTGGGGCAGATGAGTTCTCCGCGTCCTGAGCCCATCTCCCTGTCGACAGAACGTAGCTCCCGAGGGCGAGTCCTCTGGGGGTGGGGGGCAGGTGGGGGGGTCCCTATCCCCACCCCGGGAGGAGAGGCTCGGATCAAGCCCCGCAGACTGACTCGGGCTTTCCCAGTCTGGGGGTCTTTTTAGACTGGCCCTGCCTGGCGAGTGGGAGTCCAAGCTCATCAGCCTCTGCCGTGGGCCCTTCTCAGCAAGACCTCAGCATCTCGAGCAGCAAGGGTGTAAACGGGACTAGCATTGTTACTACAAACAGGGCACGTTTGCCCGCTTGATGCGCATGTGTCGTAGATTAAAAATAGCGGAGTCACTTAAGTGACATCTGAGAATCGGAATCAGTGATATTATGTTCTCGAGTGGGCTTAGTCTGAGGGCAGGAGAGGAAGAAACACCAGGTTCATGTGCAGGCGTCCTGAGAGGAAAGGATTTCCAAAAACACCCATTCACTTGTGACTCTGTGTGTGCGCGTGTGTGCGCGTGTGAGCTGCGTACACCTGGGCCCTCGGGGACTCGTGGCCGTTGCCGCCGGGTGGGCGCTGAACCACAGTGGTTTCCCGTCCAGGACACGGACCTGGTGCCCAGCGACATCGCGGCCGGCCTCGCCCTTCTCCATCAGCAGCAGGACCACGCGCGGAGCCCTCCGGAGCCCACCGAGGTAGTCACCCACTCCCCCGGGCCCTTCCAGGTAAGCCCATGTTTCTGTTGGGTTGTGCCCTTTTGACATTTATACCTATTTGTAAATTTTAAAAAAACCAGTTTCGGGAGCCGTTGATTGGCATCTCGATGTGTGGATCTGCCAGTTGTGATTTGGCGCCTGTCAAGCGAGGCCCCTCCGCATCCCCTGGCCTTGAGGTGGGGGGAGCCGACTCCTGGCCAGTCCACCACCCGTCATGTTTCCTTTCCCCCCAAGCATTCTCTTTTAGGAAATTGGCTGTTGTCTGCACATCAGAACTTCCTTCTCGGATGGGACCAGGTTCTCCCAGAGCGCATGCACTCTTTTCTCTGAGCCTGGGGAGCAGTTCAGCTTTGTTTGGTGGTTGCTTTCCCACCACAGATTTCTGTGCTTTTGAAAGAGAAAATTGCCCGAGGATCATTTGTCTGTCTCAGCCGCTCGTGCAAGCCCCTGGTTCCCAGAGGCCCCTGTTGCTCCACGTGGTGTCAACATGTGCCTCCAGCAGGCACTCACGGGCTTATTTCACCAGAGTTGCAGAGTCACTAGGGATGTTTGCTGCTAACTTGTGCATTCTTCTCAATGAGGGGTCTGGACTTCCTGATGGTCCAGCAGTTAACACTCTGTCCTCCCCGTGCAGGGGCCGTGGGCTCGATCCTAGTCAGGGAACTAGAATCCCACATACCACATAGCACAGTCAAAAAAATGAGGGGGTTCTGTCTGTCTGTATTCAGGGATCAGTTTTTCCAATAGAAGTCCTCCAAGGTGTCTATTCCCTGAAGAAAGAAAGGGAAGAATCAGGAATTTGAGTTCAGGTTTAAGATCGTAGCATGTTCTGCCAGAGATCAAGCAGCAAGGAGCTGCAAAGTCCAGTAACACCTGATGCGGGGAAAGAATCTGACAAAGGGTAGTGTGTGTGTACAACGGAGTCACTTTGCTGTACCCCTGAGACTGACGCAGCAGTGTAAACCAGCCAGGCTCCCCCGTGAAACGAGAGTCCAGGGCGGACAGGGCGCCGGCCCTCTCCATACGGGCTCCCCCGTGAAACGAGAGTCCAGGGCGGACAGGGCGCCGGCCCTCTGTAACGGGCTCCACCGTAAAGTGAGAATCAAGGGCAGACAGGGCGCCGGCCCTCTCCGTAACGGGCTCCCCCGTGAAACGAGAGTCCAGGGCGGACAGGGCGCCGGCCCTCTCCATACGGGCTCCCCCGTGAAACGAGAGTCCGGGGCGGACAGGGCGCCGGCCCTCTCCATACGGGCTCCCCCGTGAAACGAGAGTCCGGGGCGGACAGGGCGCCGGCCCTCTCCATACGGGCTCCCCCGTGAAACGAGAGTCCGGGGCGGACAGGGCGCCGGCCCTCTCCATACGGGCTCCCCCGTGAAACGAGAGTCCGGGGCGGACAGGGCGCCGGCCCTCTCCATACGGGCTCCCCCGTGAAACGAGAGTCCGGGGCGGACAGGGCGCCGGCCCTCTCCATACGGGCTCCCCCGTGAAACGAGAGTCCGGGGCGGACAGGGCGCCGGCCCTCTCCATACGGGCTCCCCCGTGAAACGAGAGTCCGGGGCGGACAGGGCGCCGGCCCTCTCCATACGGGCTCCCCCGTGAAACGAGAGTCCGGGGCGGACAGGGCGCCGGCCCTCTCCATACGGGCTCCCCCGTGAAACGAGAGTCCGGGGCGGACAGGGCGCCGGCCCTCTCCATACGGGCTCCCCCGTGAAACGAGAGTCCGGGGCGGACAGGGCGCCGGCCCTCTCCATACGGGCTCCCCCGTGAAACGAGAGTCCGGGGCGGACAGGGCGCCGGCCCTCTCCATACGGGCTCCCCCGTGAAACGAGAGTCCAGGGCGGACAGGGCGCCGGCCCTCTCCATACGGGCTCCCCCGTGAAACGAGAGTCCGGGGCGGACAGGGCGCCGGCCCTCTCCATACGGGCTCCCCCGTGAAACGAGAGTCCGGGGCGGACAGGGCGCCGGCCCTCTCCATACGGGCTCCCCCGTGAAACGAGAGTCCGGGGCGGACAGGGCGCCGGCCCTCTCCATACGGGCTCCCCCGTGAAACGAGAGTCCGGGGCGGACAGGGCGCCGGCCCTCTCCATACGGGCTCCCCCGTGAAACGAGAGTCCGGGGCGGACAGGGCGCCGGCCCTCTCCATACGGGCTCCCCCGTGAAACGAGAGTCCGGGGCGGACAGGGCGCCGGCCCTCTCCATACGGGCTCCCCCGTGAAACGAGAGTCCGGGGCGGACAGGGCGCCGGCCCTCTCCATACGGGCTCCCCCGTGAAACGAGAGTCCGGGGCGGACAGGGCGCCGGCCCTCTCCATACGGGCTCCCCCGTGAAACGAGAGTCCAGGGCGGACAGGGCGCCGGCCCTCTCCATACGGGCTCCCCCGTGAAACGAGAGTCCAGGGCGGACAGGGCGCCGGCCCTCTGTAACGGGCTCCACCGTAAAGTGAGAATCAAGGGCAGACAGGGCGCCGGCCCTCTCCGTAACGGGCTCCACCGTGAAATGAGAGTCCGGGGCAGACAGGGCGCCGGCCCTCTGTAACGGGCTCCACCGTGAAACGAGAGTCCAGGGCGGACAGGGCGCCGGCCCTCTGTAACGGGCTCCACCGTGAAATGAGAGTCTGGGGCGGACAGGGCGCCGGCCCTCTCCATATGGGCTCCCCCGTGAAACGAGAGTCCGGGGCGGACAGGGCGCCGGCCCTCTCCATACGGGCTCCCCCGTGAAACGAGAGTCCGGGGCGGACAGGGCGCCGGCCCTCTCCATACGGGCTCCCCCGTGAAACGAGAGTCCGGGGCGGACAGGGCGCCGGCCCTCTCCATACGGGCTCCCCCGTGAAACGAGAGTCCGGGGCGGACAGGGCGCCGGCCCTCTCCATACGGGCTCCCCCGTGAAACGAGAGTCCGGGGCGGACAGGGCGCCGGCCCTCTCCATACGGGCTCCCCCGTGAAACGAGAGTCCGGGGCGGACAGGGCGCCGGCCCTCTCCATACGGGCTCCCCCGTGAAACGAGAGTCCGGGGCGGACAGGGCGCCGGCCCTCTGCGGACGGGCTCCCCTAACAGGAGGCCGTTGCTCTGCCCGCAGGAGGCCGACCTGGACGCAGAGTTGGAGAACTGCCACCACTACATGCAGTTCGCGGCCGCCGCCTACGGGTGGCCCCTCTACATCTACAGGAACCCCTTCACGGGGCTCTGCCGGGTCGGCGGCGACTGGTAGGTCGTGCGAGGTCTCCAGCTCCCTGCCGAGGTCGCTTGCTGCGGTGTCTGGACTTTATTTTCTAAAGATAATCACGTTCCCCTTTTCTGAAAGCTTCTTGCTACTGTGAAATATCTCAGAAACCGCACGCACGGTGCTGCCGACGCCCGCGCCCTGCATCTGGAGCCCCGGTTGCAGCTCGCTCTCGTCCCGTGTGCTGTGGCACTGCCTCTCCATAAACATGCACCCCGCCCCCCAAAAAACCCATCAGAGGCTGAGTTCTGGACATCATGCCCCCCCCACCCCCGCCCCAGTTACTTCAGCTTGTGTTTCTCAAGAACGAGGTCTCTCTCTGACGTAAATTCCAGGACGAGTGTGAAATTCAGGAAGTCTGCCATCAGCTGCTGCAGTCTCTAACTGTCCCAGTAGCCCCCTCTGCAGCACGTTTTCTTTCGATCCAGGACCCTGTGCTTCACTGGGCCGCCACGTCTCCTTAGTTTCCTCCAGTTTAGAGCAACTCCAGCCATTTTCTCGTGTCTTTCATGATCCGACACTTTGAAAGGGACAGTCCCGGGTGTCGTAAGACGGCGCTCACTCTGCCTGTGTCTCGTGGCTTCTCCACGAGCGGTTCAGGCCACACATTTTCGGCAGGAAGGCTCCATGCGGAGCATGTGTCCTCCTCAGTACCTCGTATCAGGCGATGATGCTGGCTTGTCCGTTCCTGATGAGGTTAGGGTCTCTGTCCACCCTTGTTGGTTTATTTTTTGAACACGGGAAGTATTACCGTGGTTCCAGACTCTAGTAAGAAGCGTACATAATAAGTATCGTTTAAAGCCCGTTAAAGGGACTTCCCTGCTGGTCCAGGGGTTGAGGATCTGCCTTGCAATGCATGGGACGCAAGTTCAATCCCTGGTCAGGGAACTAGGATCCCACGTGCTGTGGGGCAGCCGGGCCCCAGTGCCACAGCTAGAGTCGGCTCGCCCCAGCGAAAGGCCCCTCACGACAGCCAAGGCCCAGTGCAGCCAAGTAAATGAGTCAGTGTCTGCGCAAGGCCATTAGAGGCTAGCCAGACGGAGTGTGAATACTGTCCGCGGAGCCCTCGCGTTTGCTGGGGACGGGCCGGTGGGCTGGGTCTCCCGGGCGCGGCCGCGACACCTCTGTCCCCATTCCAGCTGCAGACGCAGGACCGCCGACTACGACTTGGTCGGAGGTGATCAGCTCCACTGCCACTTCGGCTCCATCCTGCAGACGACGGGGCTGCAGCACCGAGACTTCATCCACGTCAGCTTCCACGACAAGGTAGGGCGGGCCGCGCGGTCCTCTGGGTCCTCTGAGGCTCTGGCGCAGGTTCCACACGAGGCCCCTGGGAAAATGTGCGGAGACACGGACACAGACACGCACGCGCCCCCGAATCTCACGGGCTGCTTCGGCGGGTTCACAGGGGCCCGTGGCGCCCACCCAGGGTGAGCGTGATGGGGCAGACAGCTTCTACTGGAGAACTGTGAGCTGCGCTTGGCGGGAGCCCCACACGGGTGCCAGGGCTTAGTCACTCACGTCTCTGGGTCTGGCTCCGTGCTGTTCATGCCGGGCAGCGGGCCTCCCACTCAGGAGGGTCTCGGAGTCGCCAGGCAGGTTAGCGAGCCCATCAGCCGGTGCGTCTGGTGCCAGGGGCTGCCCTGTGCTGCTCCACGGCTCCCTGCGCGGTCTGCAGCGGCGCCGAGAGCCCAGACCCTCAGGGAGCATCGCGGCTCGTGTCTGCTGTTCAGGAGACTCTCCCGGGGAGCTTTCACATCTCTGGAGCCCAGGCCACAGCCACGCTGTGGGAGCCCGGCTCAGGAGGAGCCCCCACAATTGCAGCACACAGTTTGGGGGACCCCTGTGTACTGCGCTTGAGCCCGTGGGCTCCCACATGCCTGCACTGTAGACTCACCTGGGGCGTGGGAACATCTCACACCATGCCGCCGAGGTCAGAGCGCCTGGGGGCGTGTTCTCACATCACCTGTGAGTCTGGTGATGACCACCGCTCCGTGATCACCGCTGCTCAGTGATCGCTGATGAAAGGGCCGATGGGCTTAAAGACGGCGATTTTCCACAGAAGGCTCTGTCTGCTCTGGGGGCCCTTCAAGACGCCTCCACACTGCCACACGTAGAGTCCCTCTCGGGGGAATCCAGGGAGGTGAGGTCACCAGGCTCCGATGCACGCCTGCTCCCCAGGCACAGGCCCCGTCCCCTGGTGTCCCCAGTGCCAACCGCCTGCGGGCGTCTGCCCGGCCCCGCGCCAGCAGGAGGAGCGGGCACTTGGGCGGACGAGGGGCCGGCTGTGCTGACGCCCGTCCTCTCCGCCCCAGGTGTATGAGCTCCCCTTCTTGGTGGCCCTGGACCACAGGAAGGAGTCGGTGGTGGTGGCCGTCAGAGGGACCATGTCTCTGCAGGTACGGAGCCCCGGCAGAGGGGCGCGGGCGGGGCCCAGAGCCAGGAGATGGGAAGCATCCGTGACAGCACCCGCCCCAGGGAGGCGGGCCCAGGGCGTGAAGCGGGCCCTTGGAAAAGCAGGTGAAGCCTTTTCCTTCTCACCGAGAAATGCTGGAAAGTTAACACCGGCAGGCTGGACTCCCCAGGCCCCCGACCCAGGAGACCCTCGCCTTGAATTTTCTGCACCCAAAGCCGGAAAGAATCCTAAGTGAAGTCATGCAGTTGAAAGTCACCCCGCGCCCTGGGGGTCCGCTGGCCCGACCCCGTGTCGCTTCCCCAGTGTCCAGGCTCGACCGCACGCGGGTCCCTCGGGCGCGTCCTGCCACCTGGCACGCCCCGCCTCACCCGGCCGACGGCCTCTCCCCATACCGTTTCAGGACATCCTCACGGACCTGTCTGCGGAGAGTGAGCCCCTCGACCTTGAGTGTGAGGTGCAGGACTGCTGGGCACACAGGGTACGGCCGGGGGCGTGTGGTCCGTCGGGGGCACTCAAGGGGTGGGGCAGTTTCCCCTCCAAGTCTCTCCTCTTAACGCCTCCCTGCAGCCAAGGCTGCTGATGCCCGGTGCTGTGCGGGCGACCTCCCCGCAGCCCCAGGGGGTTCCTTTCGATTTTTAAGAAGCAGGTTCACAGCGACTGGGTGACTTGCCAGCAGCCACACACTTACTGAACAAGTGTCAGAGTGGGCATCTGAGTGCCTCTTCCCCTGTAACTGAGGCAGTCCTTGCTCGCAGTGCAGGCAGGCCCCCCACAGCCCCTCCCAAGAGGAAGACCCCCAACCCTCCCGAGAGGAAGACCCCCCACAGCCC
>SJYT01055789.1:0-50723 GCA_006410635.1 Cephalophus harveyi | reverse complement strand
TATCCTCGAGCTTCACCCACATGCTAGCGTGTCGCCACTCCCTTGGGCTGTCGCGAGGGACGCGGCTGTGGACACGGCTGTCGCGAGGGACGCGGCTGTGGATACGGCCGCGCAGCAAGCGGCTTGAGTCCCTGCTCTCCTTTCGGGGGAGTCTGCCCGGAGGCCGGGTGGCTGGGCCTCCTGCTGCTTCTCCATTGAAGGTTTCGAGGAACCCCCACGCTGTCATCCAGCACAGCTGCACCATGTCACATCCCCGCCAGCAGACTTAACGTGGGCTCCCATTTCCCGAGACTGTTTTGATGGAGCCGCCCTCGTGGGGGAGGTGGTGTCACTGCGGTTGCGCTTTGCTTTTTCCCGATGACTGACGGGGCTGCAGATGGAGGGACTGCATGGTCCGGAATGGCTCCCTAAAGGGCACCCCTGAGGAACTGGTGGAGGGCGCTGGGCTTGCGCTGTTCTACATTGGTGTGTGGTTTTTAACCAGAGCGAACTGCTCCTGTAGTAATCGTTTTTTAAATAGAACGCTTAATTTTCATGAAAGCGTGTCCCTGCCAGAGTGCGGCTGCTGGTAGCCGAGCCCCAAGGTCCTGTCTGGACAGCCTTTTTCCTTCCAGGGTCTTCTGCTGTTCTTACTGTTGTTTTTGGGTGTCTGGGGGGTTTCTGTGTGTGTGCTGGGACACTCCAGAGAAGATCCAGGGTGGCGGAGCCTTTTGGATTTCGTTCTGCCGCCAGTTAGGAGCTTGGCGGTCCTGGAAATGCGGATTCTCTCCCTTTAACCCTTAGTTGTCTTTTTGCCCCTGAATTTCACAGGAAAGTCCAGTTTGATTATTACTAGATGTGCGTGAAGGAAAGCAAGAAATTTAAGATTTACTATAGAGACCCGTCAGCTGGCCACCTGCCCTCAAAGCCCGGCAGGCTTGGTGACTTGCCTCTGTTCTTCCAAGCGTTTGAGCCGCAGACCCAGGCTTTGTGCTGCGACACTGTAGGCCTGACCGGCTCTCAGCCGAGGTCGCCTCCACCTTTTCACCCAGCGACAGCTCCTCCCCTCCGGCCGGGAGCACAGCTGCTCAGGGGCTGAGGGTGAGACCTGTTCCCTGCTCTTGGCCTGGGCACCAGGTTCTGGCTCCGACGCTGTCCAGGCTGTGTGGCTGAACACCCTCTTGGCATGTCACCCGTAACACCTATGCCAGGGAGACCCACCGCCAGCCAAGTTGTGGTCCAGATGCCATGTGACTCTGGCTGCCCTGGACAGACAGTTGGAGGAAGTCGACCTCACCGCATGGCAGGCAGGGGAGGAAAAGGAGATCTGGCCGGTGGCCCAGTCCGCCTGGCTTCTCATAGGTGATGCCAGGGTCCGTGTTGTGCTCACAGGGCTATAGAGTCATGGACTTGGGAATGAGCAGTAGGTTTAGGCCCCAGCAGAAGAGTCCCATCTCATGCAGAATTTCCCCTACTTCATCCTGTCGGAGATCAGGCTGCCGGGCCTGGAGCCCTGTGCTGTCAGGTAGGAAGTGTCCCGAAAATGTTTTTGGTTTACAAGGTTGTCCCTCCTCGATTGGAACCACTTAATTTTCAAGAAGTTTGTTTCGTGGACAGCTGTGTTTGTTGGGAAGTTGTACTTTATTTTTGGAAGCTAAAGACCGAGCTCCCCAGAACTCCCTTCCAGTGGCTTCAGCCCAGCTTTTGCCGGAGTAGCAGCTGCTTCGTCACTGTCTGTGATTTCAGAGTTTTGTTTTTTTGCCATCATCTTAAAAGATCAGTCGTTTATAATCTAAACCTGACCGACCCTGGGAACTTGGCGACAGTAAATTGTGGGACGTCCATACAGCAAAATGCTGTGCAGCTCCAGCAAAAGCCATAGAGACATCCGCTGACACGGAAAGGTGTTCCTGAGGTCACCTCTTGGTTGATGGAAATACCTCGAGCCCCTGCTTCGCTCCAGGCTCCGCACCAGCTGCCAGGAACACAGCAGCGGGTGGTCGATGAGGCGCTGGCCCATCCTGTCTGGGGGGACAGGGTCACAGGGGGGGCCCGCGTAGTTCTGCCACGCCCGACGACCAGCAGCGCCCTGTGTCTGCCACTTGCAGGGCATCTCTCAGGCCGCCAGATACGTCTACCGCCGACTCGTCAACGACGGGATTCTGAGTCAAGCGTTCAGCATCGCACCTGTGAGATCTCAGTTCTTCCTTTCTTTGGCCTTCTCTGCTGTCTGCTCTCTGGGCCGTTACCCACTCTGCTCTCGCCCGCAGGAGTACCGGCTGGTCGTCGTGGGGCACAGCCTGGGCGCGGGTGCCGCGGCACTGCTGGCCCTCATGCTCAAGAGCTCGTACCCACAGGTCAGGAGCTACGCCTTCTCCCCGCCCAGGGGGCTGCTCAGGTACTCCTTTTCCTTCAAGATAAAGGGTCAAACTGGTACTTTGCTACAATTTAGTTACAATTTCTCATCCTCAGGAGGAGTTTGTGTCAAAGCATTGTTGGTTGAAAAAAGACGGGCCAGCCTTTCATGGGCCTCTCCGACCACAGCTTTAATCTCCTAGATGGTGCAGTGTGAGACCCATTTTCAAAACTGAGCTGTAACTGGCACACATGGTATTAGTTATGGGTGTGCAACACGATCAGATGTTTATGTATTGTGAACTGACCACAGTAGGTCTAGTTAACATCTGTCCTTGTAAATGGTTACAGAATCTTTTCTCCCCTATAAGGAGAACTTAAGATTTACTTTCTTAGCAGCTTTCAAAGATGCAGGATAGTACTGTTAACTGTAGTAGCCGGGCTGCGTCTTCCCTCCCAGGGACTTGGCTACTTTATAGCCAGCAGTTTGGACCTGGTTTCCCCCGTCTCACCCACCTCTCAGCTCCCTCCCTCTGTGTGCCTCTCAGCCTCTGACAACCAGCAGTCTCTTCTGTGTGCCTGAGCTTGGTTTGTGTTTCCAGTTTTCACACATAAGTGAGATCATACAGTGTTTGTCTTTCTCTGACTTATTTCACGGAGCATAGTGTCCTCAAGGTCCAAACATGTTGTCCACAAATGGCAAGATTTTGTCCTTTTTTTAGGTTAAGACAAAGTGCCACATGTTTATGATAAGCATTACTGGTTTTAAATACTAAAGTTGCTTACAGTAACAGGCCTGTTGATTTTGAACAAAGCAGCGATTCTTTTGCTTTTGTTAATTTATAATGGGAGAATAATTGCTTTACAGTGCTGTGCTGGTTTCTGCCGTACATCAGCGAAGGGTTTCACTGTTTTTTTTGGCTGAATAGTATTCCATTTTGTACACGCGCATGCGCACACACACACACACCTTATCTGTTTTATGCATTCATCCATTAGTGGGTAATGTGGGTGTTTGCATGTCTCAGCTACTATAAACAATGCTGCAGTAAATGTGGGGGCGCAGGTACCTCCCAAGTGTCCTTGTTTTCTTTGGATAAATACCTTGAGGTAGAATTGCTGGGTCAGTTTTTGAGAAACCTCCAAACTGCTTTCCGTAGTGGCTGCACCAACTTATGTGCCCACCAGCGTCATGCAGGCATACCCTTTTCTCCACATCCTGGGCAGTGCTCGTTGTTTCTGTTTGTGTTTTTTTTTTTTTTTTTATCTGGCTGCACTGGGTGTTAGCTGTGGCATGTGGGATATAGTTCGCTGGCCAGGGATTGAACCTGGGCCCTCACGTTGGGAGCGTGGAGTCTTAGCCCCTGGACTACCAGGGAAGTCCTTTCCCATGCTTTAAAAAACAGCTTTAGCACCTGTATACGTGTCTCTATATAATCTAGTTTGAATCTGCATGATTTTGAAATTTAGAGGAATGGAATGATACTTTTTTGTTACTTCCCCTTTTATTTCACATATTTGATGCCTGTAAAATGTTGTGTAAATGCTTGTTACGTTTCATCATGTATCACAAACCAGCCGTCTGTTCTGCTGGTGACGGACACTGGGCCGTGCGGGGCCCTGGAGTGTGTGCCGGCTGTGTAGCGGCCGCTCCTGTTCACACCCTCACCAGTGTGCACCACTCTCCACATCCTCACCAACACTTCAGTGTCAGATGTAAACCTTTTTCCCAGCCTGATGGGTGCAGTGGCGTTCCATTGTTTAACTGACACTTCCATGACGAAGCCGTGTCCTTCCATGTATTTATCGTCTCCACTCTCGTGAAGTTCCTTTCATCCATTTCCCTTATTTCTGCATTGTGTACGTCTTCAGTACATGGGCTGTTCATCGGTGGCGAATGTTATAAATGCAGTCTCGCTCTCTGATGTCTGTTTACTTTAGGTCTTCAGCTTATGTTCTTAATTTCAACACTGAGTGGTCATTCTCTTGTGATTTTGGGGTCTCTCTCATTTAAGAAATCTCTGTGCTAAGCATGTAGAGCTCGCCTTCTGTCATATCTTTTAAAAGCCTTCTAGTCTGGCCTTTCACCTTTATTTAGGTCTGTGATCTGCTCAATTCGGTGGTTTTGTGTATAGTGTGATTGAGTTTCATTTCCTCCCCTCACCCTGAAGCAAGCGCAGCATCTCAGCACGGTCTCACCAAGAGCCCATCCTTCCCTGTTGCGGAGGCGCAGCACCATTCCTGCCCGTAGGAGGCGTCCGCGTCCACCCTTCCCCGGCCTCCTGACTTGACCCCAGGGTTAAGGGCCTTATTTATCTGCCCAGCTGACACCTAGGACTCTCAGCAAGTTGCTGTAACTGCAGTCTCCCATTTCTCTCCTCCTTTAGAGGATGGAGAACAGAGTTGCGTTCTGGGGACACTGACCGCTCCCTGGCTGGGCAGGTAACTCACTTTCTCTTGGAAGCCTCCCTGAAGCAACTCTTTTATTTCAGCAAATCCCTTTATGAATACTCCAAGACCTTCATCGTGTCCCTTGTCCTGGGCAAGGACGTGATTCCCAGGTGAGCGTGCTGGCCACCCCAGCTGGGCTTGGGCTGGCGGGGAAGGCCGAGTGCCGAGCCTCAGTCTGGCCTTCTGCTCAACAGGTTGAGTGTGACCAACTTGGAGGATCTGAAGAGGAGGATCCTGCGAGTGATCGCCCACTGCAACAAGCCCAAGGTGACTCAGGGCCCCGGGGCCTCCCCACCCGGCTGTCCGGGGCCTCCAAGAGGATGTTCCTCATTCAGAGCCTTGCAGCCCAGGGCTCTTGATGCTGCTAGAAACTCCTCCACTCCCCACAGACCACAGACAGGCCCGGAAGGCAGATGGCTAAGCAAGCACAGATTAAATGCTTCGACAGAACCATCCCTGTTTGGCTGAGTCATTTGCTCTTTGTCATCTTTAGTCCTGTCCTGACAGCATCCTGACGCCTTCAGTCCCACAGCTCAGAAAATAAGGCTGCCAGAGTTTAAGAGGCGCTGGTCCTGCCGTGCTGTGGGCTGTCCTCCCGAGTCCCAGGGGCTCTCTGGAGTCACGCGCCCCCCCCACCCCCCATCTCCCCACAGTACAAGATCCTGCTGCGCGGGTGCTGGTACGAGCTGTTTGGAGGGAGCCCAGAGGACCTTCCCACCGACCTGGACGGGGGCGACCTGACACAGCCCCTCCTCGGGGAGCACAGCCTGCTGGCGCACGGGTCCCCGGCCTACAGCTTCTCCAGCGAGTCCCCACTTGAGTCACCCACCAGGTACCCGCCGCTCTACCCTCCCGGCAGGATCATCCACCTGGAGGAAGAAGGCGCCTCAGGGAGGTGAGTGGGGGCCCCCCGCCCCTGCGGGCGTCACCCGCCAGCGGCAAGAGGCGGCCGGCGGGTGGCTGGCGCGTGGGCCGGCGCTCACGGGGGCGTCTCTCCTCCCCCAGCTGTTCCTGCTCCCCGGCTGCCCGGTACACCGTGAGGTGGGCCCACGAGTCAGAATTCAGCAGAATACTCATCGGCCCCAAGATGCTCACAGACCACATGCCAGATGTCCTGATGAGAGTCCTGGACCACGTGGTGTCCGACAGGACCGCCTGCGTTTCCTGCCCGGCCCAGGGAGGCTCCAGCGTGGACCAGGCATGACCAGGGTGACTTGGAGCTGCTTGGACCGTGGACTCCGCCGGGGTTCCTACAAGGCCAGTAGGTGGATTCCTATCGATCAGAGGTCGAGGGTCTCCTCCAGGACTAATTTGAGAAGTACTTTTGCTCACAGTATTTGCAGACTCAGGAGCTAGGAGAGCACTGAGGTGATGGGCAGGTGCGCAGACAGCTGCAGGACACCCTTGCCCATAGGCCTGCCGATTCTGGGAATCAGGTTTAAGACCCTAATGGATCTGTAAGCGCCTGCTCCTTGGGCCACCTTTTCGGAGACTGGGTCCTGCCTTACGACTGCGTAGATCAGCCTGTGGGTAGTTTTACCAGTCACGTTCTGAACGTCTTTTTCTGTCCACTATCAACAACACGAATAAAGCCTCCAGTTTTCTTGGAGCTCTACATGGCCCGGGCATCTGACTGTACCCCACCCCGACTCAAACTCCATGAAGTGGCAGTAAGCGGACTTCTTTAGAAAGCACAGACCCACAAGGACAGGGGACAGAACAAGGAGATGGCCAGAGGTCAAGGGACTCCTGGGTGAAGTGGGAAAGGCAGAACACACCTGTCTACAAAGACGCCCTGGCCACCTCTGCCTGGGGCGGAGCGGACGGTGGGGGCTGGCCAGAGGACAGCGGGAGCAGCTGGCTCGCCTGCTGCGCGGATGGGGGCCCCGGGTCAGTGCTCCTCAGCGCCTCCCACTCGGCTCCCAGAACCTGCAGACCTCCGGGGACGCCCGCACCCTCGGGCTAGGCAGCTGTCAGAGGGATACCACTCTGGCTTTTGAAAACATGTGAAAACTCACGTGAAAAACTTCGACTAAAATGCCACATAACTTTCATTTCTAAGTGTAACCCCTGCACATTCCCAGTGGCAAGAAGGAAAGGGATCCTGGGCCTGAGCACCTGCGTGCTGTGTCAGATCCGCTGTCAGCTTTCACTGTCCAAGCTCGAGCTGGGGACTGCCCAGCCACCTGGGGAACAGAGGACCGAGAGAAACCAGCCTGGGCGAAGCTTCACACCCTCCTGGCTACAGCCTGGGAACAGGAAAAATGCTGCAACCACAAACCTGATCCACAAGCTGGAAAGTGAAGAACACCTCCTGGACGGGAAGAGCACGAAAGATGGAACGCCTGAATGAGGGGAGATGGGCTTCCAGACAGAGGAGCCCCCTGAGCACAGGATCAGGAGACAAGAGGCCCACCCAGGACGCGAAGACACAGGCAGACCCCGCGAGACGCGGAGGCACACAGTACCTCGCCCTCCAGAGTGAAGGGCAGAGGTGACCAGGAGGAGGGTGGCGTGCTTTAAAAGAGTCAGAAGAGGGACTTCCCTAGTGATCCAGTAGCTAAGACCCCGTGCTCCCAGTGCAGGACCCAGGCTCATCCCTGGCAAGGGAGCTAGTTCACACAGGCCGCAGCGAAGAGTCCATGCTGCAAGGAGAATGTCCGGCAGTCTTCAACCCGGCACAGCCAAATGAATGAGTTCAAAAAGCCAAAGAGATGCTACTTTCATCCTGGAATTGTAGACTCAACCAAAAAGGATCTGGGTACAGTGAAGTTTTTTTCAAAGATATAAGAGCTCAAAAAATAGACAACCCACGTATTTCTCAAGAAGCTCCTAGAAAATCCATCAAGATGAGAAAGTAAATTAGAAATGACTCCTTAGTCAAGATACAGAAAATAGATGAACAGCAAGAGAAGCGGTGGTCAGAGGGCTCCGTGCCTCTAGGGAGATGAAAACTGATGGAACGTCTGGAGAGATCCAGAGAACCGAGGGAGAGATCAACGTTAGATTATCAGGCACACAGGAAACAAGGCAAACCAACTACCATCCCTAAGAAACCACGGACTGCAGAAAAGGCAGGTTCTGTCACCACACAGCTGCGCGTCTCCGTGGCCGGGGCACCGCAGACACCGGGTACTGTGTCAGCCAGGTACTGTCCAGCGCCAGCCAGCAGGACTGTGTCGAAGGAGCGGGAAAGGTGTGTTGAGGGTGGGAATGTCACGGGTGATGGCTAGAACCAAAAATACAAGGAGTGAGAGCACGCGGGTTGACCTGAGCCCTGGGAGGGTAGAGGCGGAGGCGCCATCCATCACCAGCAGCCAGTGAGTGAACTGAAGCCTCCAGAAAACCCCAAGGGGCCGGGTCTGGAGCACTTCCCATCCGTGAGCCTGTGGAGCCGTGCGGAGAGCCACATACCCTGCCCTTCCCCAACACCTGCCCCTCTAAGGCCTCTTACATCTGGCTGTTCCCGAGTTACATCCTTTTATGATAAACTAGTCACCTGGTGAGAGAGAAGCATATGATGGAGACATACTGTGGAGTCTGAAGTATCAAGAATTACCTAAAAGAACTCAAAATAGACCCTACTGGGGAGGCTGTGAAAAGGAAAGACTACTGTTTTTATAGCAAACCTTTAGATGTGGTCTTCAAACTACATTATTTATCTTTGCTTAAAAAAATAATAAAATTTTAAAAATCGCTTCTAACATGCACTGTTGATAGTGTCAATCTAAGTTCAGGCTCCAGGAAGGATCTGACAGTCCGTCAGTCTCCACCTTACCCAGCTGCAAGCTGGTTTCACCACCAGCATCTGCAGCCCAGAGCTCTGGCCCGAGACGCCGCCACCCGCATCCCCGTGTGGACATCACCCGAGTCTCGCCGGCCTGCACCAGCTCCGAAACCGAACATCCCTCAGCACCCCTTGTCTGCTGGCTCCTCCGTCTTCTCCCTGTGGAGGGACCACTCCCTGTCCCCCCAGCATGAAAACACGACCGTCTCCAAAAACCCAGGGTTTTACAGTGAGGCAGGCAGACAGACACCAGAGGGTGGTTCCCCACGCTCCCAAAAACTCCAGTATTACCGGTCATATGATTCAAGGATTTATTAAGTCATACATGCAAAACATACTGCTAATCGCGTTAGCAAAAGGTCAATGTAAAAACACTCCACAATTCTGCAACTGTCAATTTAAAAAATTTTGTTCTAGTGGTTGAAAGGTCCAAGCTCGTATTCTTGCCAGTGAGTAAGTTGTACAGAACTTTGTTAGCACGAGCACGGGGTTGGCGGAACCTCACAGACCCCAGGGAACATCGTTAGGGCAAGGACAGGAAGCGTGTGCACGCGTTGAGGCGAGAGGGGTCAGTGTCGTTACTCACGGGGCAGTGTCGGTCATCTGGCCAGTGACGCTGAGGCTTACAGTTGAGGAACATCTGAACTATCTTGGAAACCATAAAGCTGCAACACATGATTTTTATACCTAGTTACTAGAAAACTAAGGAGCGCGCTTACTAGCTCTGAATAAAGCAACATGAAAACAGGAGTGCCCTTTACTAACCTACAAAAAAATTTCCTAATGCATATTCAGAAAGATGTTATGATACAAGGAGGCATATTGCTCATTAAGAATGGGTTCTCATTCTTGCTAAGAGAAAAAAGCACTTGCTAAGTTAGCAACTATGAGGGTGACCAGGTCAAAGATGGATTAAACGCCCAATTTCAGAAGGGGGGGTAGGTTTAAGGAAAAGGAAAAGCTTAAGAAAACACTCACTGATAATACCGACCTTTCTTCTTCATCTACTGCATTTGACAGAAATTAACCTTTTAAAACTTTTACCCGTGATGCTTTTAATAGTTTTGATGATTACGTGTACAATGTAGTGTAAATTAATCTCCACAGTTTGTCAAAATACTGTCTCCATTCTTTGATCACAAGTGTTCCACACACTCCACCCCAGGGCACCCACGGAAGCAGAACACTTCATCGCAGGGAGCGCAGGATGAGAGTTCTGTTCAGAGTCTCACAAAAGCTAAACACTAACTCGTTTTAAAAAATCTCACTACAAAATCAAAAAGACTGATCCACAGAGGGGGCTGCTGGCTCGTGCGCTCTGACGTACAGTACACGTTAGGGAGTGCTGCTGCCGGGACTCGCCACCGGCGGCGTCTCAGGAAGGAGGCTGGGCACGCTCTTCTCGCCTGAAACTCGTCAGCGAGGGTCTGCACCTCCCGCCTCCAGAGCTACAGTCTCTTCCAGACAAAGGTCTTCCCACAGCTTGGCGCTCAGTGTTCTTAGCCCAACAATGCAACGTAGTTCACAAGGTATTTTGGCAACTCTGAGCAAGAATAGGGGCTTTGAAAAATAAGGCTTTAAGGAAGCTTGTCATTTTAGGGCTGAACTTTAATAGAATGTGAAAGTTTGAACTCTTACACTTTAAACAAACAAAACCTAGAAATTACTGATTGGTTCAAAACGATTTTATGGAAAAACTAATCTGTAACAAAAACTTGGCATTGAGTGCGAAGGCTCCACCGTGTGAGCAAAGCGACAAAGGGTCCCGGGGCTGGCGGCGGGGGCGGGCGTTCACAAGAGCAGGCACTTCCTCTTCCGCTTCTTGACGGGCGGCGGGCAGAGCACCGCCCGGATGGCCTCGTCGAACACTGTCTTGAGGCCGCGCTGCGTGAGCGCCGAGCACTCCAGGTATTTGACGGCACCTGCGGGAAACACAGCCTCACCCTGGGATCGGCGCCTGGCTCCCCGCCCCTCCCTGGGCACGGAGGGCCCTCCTGGCCCGGTCATCCCCGAAGGCGGGCCAGACGCCGGGGCCACCGCCCCAACAGCAGGGAAACAGCAGCGGGGAGCACGCGGACAGCGGGGTCGCATACCGATCTCCTTGGCCATGGCCAAGCCCTGCGGGTAGGTGATGGGCGTCAGCTTCTTCTCCTTCAGCTTCTCGATCGTGTCTTTATCGTCCCTCAGGTCAAGTTTCGTCCCCACCAGGATGATGGGTGTGTTGGGACAGTGGTGTCGCACTTCAGGGTACCACTAGGCGCCGAGACAGGAGCCGGTCACCACTCTCCCTCAGGAACCCCCTCGTCTGAGCTGCACCGCACAGGGCCCACCTGTGCCCACCACCCGCGCCGTCACCGCGCCCCCTCCGCCCGGCTCACCGCCCCAGAATCACCGCCTGGCTGCGGCGGGACGAGCAGCCTGGGCCTCGGGACCCACGGCCCCCCTGGGCAGCTCTCCTCAGTGAGAGCGGGGAGGACCGCCCCCAGCCACGGGTTTCCAGGAAGACGGGCGGAGTTCCCAAGTCATCGCAAAATCCCCCCGCATTCAAACGATGGGCACACAACTATCCGGACCCAGGCCTCAGCTCTGCCGCTGAGACCCCCACCAGACACGCCCCTGGGCCCACCTGAAGGGCCTCACACCGCCCAGCTTCACTCAGCTCATGAAACATGCCAGAGTATGAAGTATGGACGTTATTTTTATTACACTAACTCCAAAGTGCTTCATTATTTTCACAAGGAGCACAGCACTTCTGAATCAGACCCTGAATCTTCAGCACACGGCATGCTCAAGGCATACACCTAGAAAGCCTATTACCTATATCGAAATCTGCCTAAGCAGTAGAATTAACTGAAAGTTTCTATCAGTAAGGAAATCGTATTTCACTTTTTAATATTTCTTCCCAAGACTGACATTATGTAACTGAATATTTTCCTAAAAAATCCCACTTACCTTTGCACGAACATTTTCAAATGATGCAGGGCTCACAAGAGAAAAGCAAATTAAGAATACATCCTATAAAAAGAAAACACAAGAAGCTGTTGGGAAGAGTCCACAGCGAGCAAAGCACTTTGTTTCTCAGTGCAGCTGGGGGCGGCACACAGCGGCCGGGAGCCTGCCCCCGACACCCCCGGTGTGCGGCCAGCCCCCCAGACCAGAGCCAGCGCGTGAAGCGGCTGTCACGGGGAGAAGGGGAGTGGGGACAGAATACGCTCAGTTACTCAGGCTAAAGAGCGACACCCGATCCAGACTCCAGGAGGCTCTGTCCCACCCTTCCCACTCCCACGGGAATTAACGCGGCGCTCGGTTAGTACACAGGGACAAGGTCAAGTGTCAGGGTCCTACACCAATATTTCTATTCAAAAACGCTACCTCCAAGTGGCACGCTTTTCACTAAGCTCCCTACCAGAATATTAAGTACATTTTCACAAGGTCACAGGGTTCCAGTTAAACTGCTTCTTACAAACTGCCGTCCGCCCTGGCACCAAGGCCAGGCGCCCCTCGGGGAGGAGGACAGTCTGGGGCGGAGGCGGCGTCTCGCTGGCGGTCAGAGCTCCTGAGGCCAAGCACGGCCTCTGGAGAGCCTGCAGTGAGTCGTGGAAGGGCCGAGACTGGGACGATCCTGGCGCTCCAGGGCTCAGCACTCCACACTCCCACTGTGGGGGGCGCAGGGCTGATCCCCAGTCAGGGAACGAAGACCCCGCATGTCGCATGGCTCCCCAAAAAGTGAAATTTAAGTATCTTCCTAAATGCCTAAGAGTTTCTAAGACGCCAGGTTTATGAGACATTTCCCTGGTGGTGAATGGACACAGTCCCCATGCTAACGCCTCCTTCTCATCCAGCTGACCTCCTGCACCTGAAGGGAAGGAAGAGCATCCCACAGCAGCTTCTCATCAACGGCACTGAAAGGCCAGCGCATGCACGAGCGTGTCCGAGAATCACCGACACCCAGGCTGATCACGACACCCCCAAGCAGGGACGGGTGAGCTCCCCAGCACGCAGCCGCGCCCCACAGGCCCCGCACCAGACACCAAAGTGGGAGGAAGGAAGGAGCGCCCGCCGTGGGTGAGTCCTGCTCCCGCCAAGCACTGGGGCTGGGTGAGCCGCAGGGGGACCCTGCACGACACCCCGCCTGGCCCTCGGGAGGGGCAGGAGGCAGTTCCCGGACTGCTGGACTGCAGCCAGAAGGCAGGCTGTCCCACAAACCCCCCACCTTGAGTAGATCAAACAAAGCACTCAAGGAGTGTGAGGCTCAACAGGAAATCCTGGGAAAACTAAGTGACCCGAGAGAACAGGCAAAGCTCGAGGCTGAAGTCGATCCAAAGTTTTACATACGGCAATCGGCTTGTCTTTGCCCCTGGAAGGTATTTCCTTACCATACGTTTCTCCAACCTAGTAATGCACGAGAACTTTGTTTGAGTTTAGTAAAAAGCAAGAAGAAAGCCAATATAACCCGCTACCTATTCTTCATCCGAATCCTGTCTCGACCCTCCCAAGGGACCTAAAACACATGCTGATCCAGCACACCCGTGACGCCAGGCGCCGCTGAATCACTCCATCGCCCTGGCCCACGGGGCACAAGGTGGTGCTCAGGAAGGTCAGAGACGGGGGAGACCCAGGGCAGGACATCCTGGGTGGGGGACACACAGAGAGGTGCCCACCAAGCCCCGGCTTCTGCTCAGTGTGAAAGGGGCATCCTTCCCTCAACAAGGGCGCCAGTGAGCGACCGCACACCCTCCAAGCTCCCAGGCCAGGTTCTCGGACACGAGCCCAGCTGAAGCCAGCAGGAGAAGCGCCCGTTGGTACAGCAGGCCTCCCGGCCAGGACACTATTCCAGAGGGTGGCCGGGTCTGAGGGACGCGACCTCGCAGGGTGCAGCTCGAACCCAGGGACCTGCTCTGCTCAAAGAACAGCGCTGCTGTCCCGAGCACATGGCGGACCCGCCGGCAGTGACCGCGCTGCCAGTGTTATCACCAGCTTCCCACTCACTCCTCTGTTCCTGTAAAAACGGAAAGACTTGCTCTCCAGCAAAGAACCTGGAATTCTCGAATCAAAAGAAAGGTAGCTGAGACAACTATTGTACTTTCATCTCCCCTGGGCTTCTCCGATTTACCATCTAGAGCGAACGTCTGTTTCTCTCACTACCCGGATTTACTCTACGGGCTCTTTCGGAAGTCTGGTCCTCGCAAAGCCTGGACGTGACGCCAAAGCTTCCCAATGACGCGGGACTCATGGGGCTGGCCCCCAACACTCGGTGTCAAAACACCCTCTGCCACATCTGCCCTACCCTCTCCCACTCTTCAGAACGTATTTCTGATGGAGGAGAGATGCCTTCCACCCTACATTAGTTAACATGATGCCATCCGCCTGCTCCTTCCTCCTTCCTTTTTCTGCCTGCTGCCCAAAAATGGCTGGAAGAAAGCCCAGCGCTTCAGACAACTAAGGCTCAAGCGTCCCACTGGCCCTTCCGAGTGGGTCAGGGCAGAGTCGAGGATGAGCCAGAGACAGGCCTACAGGACGAACAGCCAAACCAGAGACCGAGTGTTGTTTAGTACCAAGTTCAGAGGTTTCTCTTTGCCAAGACGAAATCCAGTGCCAGGCTGCCACTTCCAGGGCCAGCTCCCCCTGGCAGGACAGCCAGCCCAAAGGAAGGAGACCTTTCAGGCCCCAGTATCTCAGCACTCAGTGGCTCCCCCAGTAACCAACACAACCTGCTCATCCTCCGAGGAGTCAGGGAGGCCGAGCTGGAAAACCAACTAGGGGCTCACCCCCAGGCGCCTAAGCAGGGGGTGGAGGGTCACACACTGGGTGCAGGCATCCATAGGAAGTGGTCCACCGCCTCCCGAGGCGGACGTGGGAGGTCCAAGTCCAGGCCCCAGGAGAACAACACCTGCTTGGATTTCAGGCCCCACTCGCTGAAGCTTGATTCCATCTGTCACTGATCTAGTGTGCTCAGCACACACAGTGTGAATCTTGCCAGATCACCTTGGACTCACTGCGAGTGACTGCCTCCGAGAAAGAGGCCACACCCATCCCTGGACCTCCTGAGTCACAGGAGGCAGTTCTCCTTTCTCAAAAGTGACCTGCCACCTTCCAGACGGATCCAGTTGATTGAGGATCCTACTCTACCCCTGGAGAAGGAAATGGCAACCACTCCATGGACGGAGGAGTCTAGTGGGCTATGCAGTCTGTGTGGTCGAAAGAGTCAGACACGACTTAGCAACTAAACCAGGCAAGCAGCCTACTCTGCCACTCAGTGCAAATCCCACTGCAATCCGGACTCAGCAAGGAGCCACTTGGTATAGAGTACTTCACTAAATGTCCTGAAGAAGTCAAACTTTTTTGATAATTATTGGCTCATTTTTAGCAGATAATCACAGTTCACTTTTACCCACAGATTATCTGAAAAACCAGCCAATTCAAGCCTCCCAGTTTATGGTTTTGATCTTTGCTGACCACTGTTCCCGGAACTCAAATAAAGGACAGTCAGCAAAAATCTACAGGTCGAAGAAACTGTCCTTGATGATTCCTCTAGCAGAAAAGCAAATGGAAAAGACAATGACTTCTGCTTGGAAACAGCCATATTTCAAACACACAAAAAACAAGCTTTGGGTAGACTAGAATGAATTCATTCTTTTCACTCACACTCACTCCTCAGAACAAAGGGATACTTAAATCAGTCTCGAGGTGGAGGCCAGCCCTCTGGGGGACGTCTCCCTGATCCTGAGCCCTCCGAAGACCGCGTGTTGCAGCTTCCCTCATCTGGATGCACCTGGGAACCGAGGGGGCTTCGGCTCCGCCAGCCCAGCTGCACAAGCACCGGGAGGAACCCAACGGCAGACACACGCCCAGGACCGTCCCAGGGGCCCCACCACACCTCAGCCAAGCCTGCCAGGGAGCAGGGCGGGGTTCAAGGCGGAGACACCCGCCCCAACACAGGCAGGGGGCGGAGGGCAGGGTCTGAACCCCAGGAATTCGCTCAACTGCCTCTGTGCAAACTGCCCCGGCCAGGGAGCCACAAAGGTGTCTTAAAAAGCACTTTTAACACAAAGGAGAGACAAGTAACAAGAAGGAAACAGCACAAGTAAGACAACTGCTTCTTTAGAGAAAACTGGCTTCAGACCACATGTCCACCAGCTTACTGGCCTAACTGTAAGCAGCCGGTAATAGAGCCCAGCTAGTCAGCTGACGTGCAGGCAAGCCCAAACTCACAGCTGTCGGGCTGGACACAGCGGACACGGTAGAAAACTGCAACTTCCACTTACTTAAGAAGATTTAGGTTCTAAAGCTGCAAAAATATATTTTATAGAAAAACAGTACTAAATCAATAGGCTTACTTACTAACTTGATCTAAAGAAGCCTTCCTCTTCACTGCTTAATTTGCTTCTGTGGTACAAAACTGTCAAAAAGCAAACTAATCTGGAAGCTAACTGTTCTTAAAAGTTTTGCCAAAACAAAATAGCACCTATTTTGCACGGCTGTGCCAAAACGACACGGAAGAACGCACACTGCACACCACCAGGGTCAACACCGAGGACACGCAAAGCGCACAGACAAGCAGGCAGAGCCCCGATCTGCATCCAGGCAGATACTACCAAAGACAGTCAATGCTATTTGTTATTACTCGGCATACCCAAAAGGTGGCATATAGGCAAATCAAGAAGCGGTATGAATTAACGAAACCGTCAGGACGTGTAAAGGACACTCTAAAATCAGCAGGCTCCTTACTGTCTGCGGGTAGGACAGGGGGCGTAATCGGTCATAATCTTCTTGGCCGGCTGTGTCCCACAAGCCCAGATTCACGGGTTTTCCATCCACCATGACATTGGCAGAGTAGTTGTCAAAGCTGCGGAACAGAGAGAAAACAGTTAACCTCCAGCCAGGAGCCAGGCACCCCTGGGGTGGAGCGGGGCCGGGTGGTCAGGATGCATGGCCCCGCCGGCAGGCGCGCAGAGGAGGGAAATGGAAGCTGAGGTGTGAGGACACGAGCTACTGAATTCAACCAGGACAGGTCTCTGTCGTCATCAGAAACCTGCCTGCCCATGATGAGGATATCGCTGAGGTCTCTCCCCAGGAGGAAATGCAAGTATCCAAACCCCACGGGCTGGGGGTCCCGTGCACACGCGAGCCGCCCTCAGTCAGGGGCGCCCAGCAGGGTTGCACTGGCCACGTTTCCAGAACACCCCCTGCACTGCTGACCTGGGTGGAGGCTGGTCCCCAGCTGAGCCTTGGTATCCACCCTACGACCTGTGGGCAGGGTCAGATCCGAGAAGCTACTGGGTAACGATTTCAAAGTTTCACACACGGGCTTAAATTAATTTGAGGCTGCTACACACAGATGAATCACCTATAACAGGAGGAAGCCCAGAAAGCCTGGAGGCGGACGGGGAGAAATGAGGAGGGCATTACAAAATTATGCAGACCATGAGTTCACTGACACCTGGCACTGCGAGGTAAACCGGGGCACGTGCCGAGCAGAACGCAATATGTCAGCCTTTAAAGTCAAGTCCCAGAATTGATTTTCACATACTTAAGACTAAAGCTTAGGATCTTACTACACTGTGACAGCCAAGTCATGGTCTGAGTAGGTTCCAGTGTGATTTATACACGTTCATGACCAAACCAGCTTTCATACAGAAAAGGTCTCATATGCTGTACTTCTACTTCAGTGAGAAGAGGAACTATTATTCATTAAGTGGTACAAAAACAGTGTAAGAATCTGCAAAAAAGAATCAGGTGCTTGCCTCTTGCCATACCAAAAAATAAACTCCAAGTGAATGAAAGATCAAAACTAGAGTGATAAAAACCTTGGCGGGGAGGGGAAACGAGGGAATATTTTTTAATAAGACATTAAACTCAGGGAACAGGGAGAATGGCATGTTTATATAAAAACGCAGAGAATATTGAGTTCAAAGACAAATGAGAGACAGGGACAAGTATTTTTCATACACAGAAGTTCCATCAGTACAGAGAATTTCCAATGGGAAAATAAGCAAGGGATTTTGACCGGCAATTCACAGAAGATTACCCATGGACAGGAAACACAAGGTTTCAACCTCACCGGTGACCAGAAATGCAAATAACGCGGTCACTGTTTTCAGCCCATGTTCACCATAGTAGGTAGGAAAAGGCTGTTTCTGTCACCGCTGCTCAAAGTGACAGCATTTGGAATAGCAACCGTGTAGCATCTACTGAAACTTAAAACATCCCATTCCTTCTGATCTGCCACAGTTCCTCCAACAATCCATCACGTGTGCACAAAGACGTGTGCAGTGATGTTTGCAAGTGGCCAGAGTCGGGCCCACCACAGGACCTTCGAGTCACCAGCCGCTCTACCTACACGTGGAGACGAGGGAAGTAGGTCGAGCGCGGTGCTCCGGAGGTGAGTGCCACGAAACGGAGCGCCTCCGCCCCAGCGGGCGGTGAGGACCCCGGCCCCGCCCGGGCACAGCCTCAGAAGCTCCCTGGTGACCATCAGCAGAGAGGCCCTTTTCCGTCCCCACCCGAGTCTGCTGCCAAAAAGGGACCCAGCAGCTCAGCAGCTGGTCCTCCCATCCGCCCCCGAAGCCTACACCCCCCACACACAGCCACACCCCACACACAGCCACACCCCACCAACCCTGGTTTCAATTCCAAAGCCCAAAAGTCAACAATGACAGGTAACCGTTGGACTGCTCGCCAGAAAAGGCCAATTAAACCATAATGGACCTTTTGTTCCAGTTCCTTGACCCTTTACACAGAAAGCCACTTATCTGAAACTCTTACACTATCCAGTCTCTGAACTTCAAAGGTGGTTTAACTTTCATTTCCTAAATATCTGAAAATCAATTAGGAAAGCTGTGTGCTTTGTCATCATGCAGAAACTATATAAAAAAAAGAGAGTTATTTTTTAAAAGTCCAAATACCTTACAATTAGACCTCAGTGACTGAGAGGAAAATTAACCACTTCTCTTAAGGATTGAGAAAAGCAGAGCAGAAGAAAGGTCAATGGAATCCAAAAAAAAAAAAAAAAAACAACACATTATCACGGACAAATTAATCCCAGGTTAACTCAGGATACTTACACAGTGGGGATATATTCTCCAGGAAATGCATTGGTAGTGTAACTGATCAGGAGGCAAGTCTTACCCACAGCTCTATAGAGACAAGAAAAAAAAAAAAATTAAGTTCCTTAGTCAACATAAGTGCAATCTTAGCTTTCATTATTCAGTGAAAATACAGAAAAATCAGGAAGTATACATCAAATACTAAAGCATTACAGAAAACAGTTTCTAAGACCTTTTATTTAATATTATTTTTATCCTGAAATTTAAAGCAAACAAACTAGAACTACTCAGAAAGGCAGTCTGGAGGCTTCACGTTGTTTTCAGTTCTAGGTGTTTGCACTGGTGGTCGAGAAAACAGTTGTTGGTAAGCACAAGGTTCAAGAGGAACGGTATTTTTAAACGGAAGTCTTGGGAATTCCCTGGTGGTCCAGTGGCGAAGACTCAGTGCTGCCACTGCAGAGGGCCCGGGTTCGATCCCTGGTCAGAGAACTAGACCCCAGATGCTGCAGCTCCGAGTCCACATCCCACAACTAAAGACGCTGCGTGCCGAAACGAAGACCCGCTGCAGCCAAATAAATCGATAAAAAAATAAAATGAAAAATAAAAAACAAGTCTCTTCTGCGAACACCTCTAGAAGGCTTTCATCAAGAATCTGCAAACCTACCCTCAAGTTATCCGATGAGTACTAACATGCAGACACAGCCGGCCCCTCAAACGTCCACTGTCTGCTGCCTCCGAGGGGCGGCTCGAACCCGCCGCCTCCCGCAAGCCTTCCCTCTGGCCATCCGAGGGGCCAGCTCTCTAAGGAGAGTGCTCAGTCCCCCCCACCACACACCACAGCACCGCCTGCTAATTCATCTGCATTCCCGGGCCTCCTCCCCAGCCCCACCCTCAAATCGCACCATAAACTTTTGGAGCAAGCAGTTCACACACTATGTTCCAGACAGATTAATGCACGGCTCGGGGACAGTGGAGTAAATCTCCCGAACAGCTGTGAAGAGAACCAGCAGGAGAAGCGCAGGAACACAGGCGGGCCTCCCACACACAACTGCAAGCCCGCCCAGGGCACCAGGGCTGGGAGGAAGGCCTCCCCACCACTCGAGAGGGCAATCCCCTGGTCGGGAAGCCCTTCTGAAGGAGGAAAAGGCACCCCACTCCAGTATCCTTGCCTGCGAAATCCCATGGACAGAGGAGCCTGGCGGGCTATAGTCCATGGGGGGTCGCAAAAGAGTAGGACAAGTATTAGGAACTGAACCACAAAATCACCCGAACGTTAAGCTGATCACTGCACCATGAGCCAACAGGTGCGCGCATGCTGAGCTGCTCAGTCGTGTCCACCTCTTGCGACCCCATGGACTGTACAGCCCAGACGGCTCCTCGATCCATGGGATTCTCCAGGCAGGAATACGGTGGGTGGCCATGCCCTCCTCCAGATCTTCCAGACCCAGGATCGAACCGGCCGGCTCCTGCACTGCAGGCGGATTCTTAGCCACGGAGCCGCGGCAGGTCCCTGGCCAACACACAGCCTCCAAACCGCACAGCACTCCACGGTGGCTCTCGGGGCTTCTCAGAGTCCCGGGCCTCACTCCCCAAGCAAGCGCCCCTCCCAGGCCCGGTCCCTGCGCGCCTCTGTGGCTCACCGAGGCCACGAGATGCACTGGCGCGCCGGAGTCCTCAGACTGCCGTTCAATCGCGAGGACTACCAATTAGGACAACCATCAGGAAGCTAGGCGCTTTTCTGTTTTCCTTACACTCTTAGCCTAAGGCAAAAACCTCTCAACAAGGGCAGATTGCAGGCCCAGGCGGTCCTGCCAATACTTGCTTCACTCATAACATTATTAAGGCTTAACAAAAGCTGGAACTCCCCCACCCCAAAGACCTCACAGTCAAACATGACATCATCAGGGGCTGCTGTCCAACTCCTAAAGGCTTTCTAAACAGAAATGACTCACTGCCCATACATTTTGTTAAAAGCTTAGAATGTTAAAAAATAAAAATAAAAAAGAACTTGAATGAGTAGGAGTCTGAGATTCAAAGTCACTGCCCGGACGTGTGACCCACAGGCAACTCTACCACTTACTGGCTGAATTTTTTAAGCTTCAGCTTCCTTATGCCTTGGTTTTCTCAACTGTAAGATGGATGCAAAACTACCGACCTCATCCCAAAACTACTGTGAGCACTGATTCAATTTCAGTCTACACCAACAAACTGCATGGTATGCCAGGAAGTATACCAGGTGCTAGAGATAGTGTCATGAACAGGATCTCATGGGACTTCGGCAGTTTTAGTCAGCTAAAAAATGAAACACGGGTTCATTACATAACATTTGAGATGTGATAAGTGTTGTTAAAGATGTTCTGGAAATGTACAGCCCAGGGATCTAACCTTGTCTTGGGGGCAGAGGAGGCTGCAACATCACTGAAGCTGATGAGTGGGACACGAAGGGAGTAACATTCTAGGTAAAAGCAACAGCCTGTAGGGAGGCCCAGACTGCAGGAAGTCCAGTAAAACTGAAGGATGAAGAAAGAAGGGGGAAGTGGCAGAGGGAAATCTGAGGAGGCTGGCACTTCTTCTCGAGACCTGGAACTTGATGCTACTTGGGAAGTGACAGAAGATTTTTAGCTGCCAGGAAACCATTAGATTCGCATTTTCAGAAGAAGCCTCTCTGAGCAGCGTGGGAAGAGGACTGGAGAAGCTGAGATTGGGGGCAGAAAACAAGGAAGCAGCTGCCGCTGTGTTCCAGGAACCGATGCTGTGGCCTGGACCACGCCGGGGGTTTTAGGGTGCAGAGGAGCGGGCTGCTCAGAGAGCTACCAGGACGGGAGGCGGATAAACACAGCTCGCCAGGGGCTGCAGCGGGAGCTGAGGAAGAGGGCGCACTTTAAGGCTGTCAGGAGTGAGCATCTTTTCAAAACTCCAAGTGCTACTGTGTAAAAATGTGAATAGTCATCACCTCTTACCGTCACAAGGAAGCCGCTCCGGAAGGTTTTAAATGCTGCGTTAAAAGCATCACAGTTTCACTTCTAGATCCCTCCTAAGGCTCTCTTATGTATGAGGAACAAAGCCATCACTACAAACACCAATTGTTTTAAATACGCCAAAATTTCTTTTCCTGAAACTTGATCTTCAGCTGAGGCTTCATCTTTCGAAAGGCTTAGCAGTAAAGGACCCCAAGGTACTGGTATCACCTGATAGTAATTGGAAATTTTATTACCAATCATCCTTTAGATATGAACATGCATTCTCTAAGGAAATTAGTAAAGTATAAAGTTCTGACTTTTAAATAAGTACATGTCCAATTTTTGATTTAAATGTTTACTTAATTTTAAAAACAGAGAAAAAGAGAAAGAAAAGGGTTATTTACCTCCCATTACTGTTTCTTCAATCCTGTTAAACACACTCCACAAATAAATGCTACAAGCTACAGGCCACAGTCAACAGCGGCTCTAGACAGAGTCCCGCTTCCGCAGGAAGAACGGGCGCAGCACCTGGTTAGTCTTTGACTGGACACTGCTGCGGGAGTTCTGGAAGCCACTATCTACTTAGGAACTTCCAATTTCATACATATAACCACTCAGTTCACTCACTTTTTTATCTCCGCCCCCCGCCCCCCGCTTTTTTTTTTTTTTTAAATCTTTGGAAAATGCTGTGACTCCAGAACGGGAGCATGAGTCTGCCAGGAGAATGTGCAATGAGCGCTCTTCTCAAATTTAAGAAGTAGTTTACTCATTTGTGATAAATAATCACAACTGCTACTAGCTCTTTTACTGGCTAGAAAGTTGACCAAGTAGATAGAACATACTTATTTCCAGGTTCTATGTGACAGCAAGTCACCACAACATTTTAATCTAACGGGAACTGAGCACATTTAAGCATGTGAAATCAACAAATCTGGAAACACTGGCAACTTCCTCCCATTAAAATAGGGATGGACTATCCCTGGCGGCCCAGTGGTTAGGACTTGGCTTCCACTGCCGGGTGGCACAAGTTCTATCCCTGATTCGGGAACTAAGATCCCCACACGCTGCCTGGAACAGCCAAAAAAAAAAAAAGAAAAATCCAGGAAACTCAAAAACAAGATTCTGCATTGCATTAAAAAAAAAAAAAAAAAACCCACTGGTCTCTCCGTAGGACAGAAAAACCAGATTTCTCCAATGACTACTGTCAACCTAAATAAGGAACCTGTACTGCTGCCTGGAAGCACCTAGATCTTTCCCCCCAGTTTTATTGAGGCGTAACTGACACACAGCACTATGTAAGTTCAAGGTATTTAATTTCTTTACATCAGGAAATGATTACCACAGTAGGTTTAGTGAACATCCATCATCTCTTAATGACCCAGCATAAAAGAAATAGAAAAATTTTTCCTTTTGATGGAAACTCTTAGGATTTATTCTCTCAAGAACTTTCATCTATTATGGTACAGCAGTGTTAATTATCATTTGCTACATTTCATTCCTAGCACTTATTTATAACAGGAAGTTTGTTCCTTCTCACCACCTTCTAATCCCCCCGACCCCTAAGAATACCTAGGATCTTAAGAATAAATTAAGGGAACAGGATGGATCATGAATTTTAAGTACCAAATATATAATATACTAATACTTATTGCATTAATGAAAGACCCTGAATGAAAGTCCTCTATTTATGCTGAGAAATGGGGTGTGGGGACTCTTAACACTAATCCTAAATGTATAATTACCCAGAGAGTAAGCTCAGAAATTGTATGAATTAATAGAGCAATTTAGTACTACCAAAACACAAAACCCTAGCTGCAATGCCCGTGACGTCCTGCCACCAACAGGAGACATCCCAAGCAACTAACAGAAAGCCAGTCGTTATCACCACAGAGACTCCAAAACGTTCAGATGCTGAACACGGAAGTTACTAGAACACTCAAGGCTGAAGATGTCACCTCCCACAGAGCTTGAATCTGAAGCAGCCATTACTAGAGAATGTCCTGGAACCATCCAGCCTAACCCTGGGGTAGCTGATTACATGTGTCGGCTAAGGATGCAGCGTTCAAAATAAGGAATTCATATCTGCGTATTACCCCCATTCTTCCAAAATCAACTTCTGTTATCAAATCCTCTTAAACTATTGCCCCCAAATGGGAACAACTTTCCATGAGATACAGCGAATAGAAAACTGTCGATTACAGAATCTAAGTGGTGGGTATGTGAGTGCTCAACGCATTATTTCAACTTTTCCATGTTTGACATTTTTCATATTAAGAAGTTGGAGGAAACAGTCCCATCTGGTGATACGTGCTAACTGCCCCGGGAACAGGATTCCTGGTAAAACACCCCCTTGTAGGAAGACTACAATTATACGTTAGAGCTTCCTGGTGATGCAGAGGTGAGAAAGTGCAAAGACACAGCTGACTACTGCAAAAGCCAGTATAAACAGCGGCTTTAAGTTTTCTCAAAACGGACTCCTGACGCTCTTCCACTGAACCTAACCCCAAACATTCAGCTGGCATTATCACCTGAAATTTAAAAAATAAAATTATAATACAATATAACTGTACCAACCAAGATCAAACACTAAACGTAAATTTGGGATAAAAACACACAGAGGCAATTCACGAAGAGCTGAAACAAACTCATGGATCATGCCACAGCTGCTTGTTCAATGAAGTGGGCAGGAGCCAGGAGTGTGCATTCCTATCAAGATGACATCATGGAAGGCATTTATCAAGCTCAACTAAAAAAATTCCTGGACAGCAATGTCTAAATTAGACACTGGGCTGGATAGACCTCTAGCGCCATCTGGAATAAAATGGGGGGGAGGAGTGAAGTCACTCACCCCCAACCCCAAATCAAACAGTCAAAAAAATCACAATTAAAAATTCATAAATATTTGAATATGAGATGCTGTCTCACCCAAGTAAAGCTGAGTAAAAACTGAGGGACAGAGGTCCCCCAAATTAGTCACAAAACCTGTGTTCAGAAGGACAGACTCAGGCTTCATGAACAATTAACAGAATTAAAAAGTATCAAAACTTATCTCACATTTTATACTCAATACCAACTGAATTGCTGTACAGAAAATAATCCATTAGAAGAATATAGGCTAACTGGTGCTAATTATAATACAGTTAGGACACAGCCTTTAACCGTAATTCCCAAGAATATTTTTAAAATAAGGAAGCTTGCAATTTGTGGAACCTCAACGAGTTTGCCTTCCCTGTTTAAACTGCCCTAATTGCCTGAAATTCCACAACATTAAGCAACTTCTTCCCCTCACAAAATTTAGATCTGCACTTTACAGCTTTAACAGTTTTTAAACAAAATATTCCTACAAGGAATAAATTTTATTCAGACAAAAGCAGAAAAAAAATTTTGGTGGAAAAGGTATTATCTAGATTGTTCACTGAAGCAATATTTGCTCTGTGTTCACCAATAATTTAAAGTATTGATAACATAGCTCAAGGTTTTTTTTCATAAAGGTACATTTCACTTCTAATGTCAACATCAATGTTCAAATACAGTATTGAAAAACTGGCAGAGGGGGTTTCCCTGGCAGCTCAGTGGTAAAGAATCGGCCTGCCGATGCAGAGGCCAGGGTTTGATCCCTGGTCCGGGAAGATCCCACATGCCGCGCAGCGACTGAGCCCAGGCGCCACAACCACTGAGCCTGCGCTCTGGAGTCCAAGCACCCCGACTGGAGAGTACTCCCCCCAAAACCAGAGAAAAGCCCTCACTTGGGGGGGAGGCACCTGTGAGGCCCTAACGCTCTCCACCTTGTTGAATCCTCACATTTCCCCTTGAGGCACCTCTCTTGGGGGATGTGTGATCTGCTCAGGGTTTCCCCCCAAGTGGTGAGGTGGGGATTTGATCCCACAGGAGGCATTCAACAAGTATCTGACCAGATAAACAGGCCGATGCAAATAGCAGAGGCCCACAATCTGTACCTGTGATTGAGTAAATGGACTATAGCCTGTGCTTGTATTTCTTGTATTTTTAAATCTTTCAAAGGTTGTATTCTAGGATTAGATAATGGACTATCCGTGATTTGACTTTTTAAAAAAACTGGCATGATCGTGCATTTTTTAACTTTTAAAGGAAATCCAGTTCATTTACAATGTTCCTAAGACAATCACATATGTTATACTTCAGGAGCAGAAGGATCAAAACTTCACTTAAATGAATTTAGTGATTTCACCCTTGAACCAATTAACTGAACAGTCTCTCCCCAACCCCGCAAAATTAAAGCTTTCTTTCAATGGGTTAAAAAAAAGAACAAGCACCATACATATTTCTACGTAGAAACTTACAATTTCTGATTGACAGAAGCATGAAGTGTTAATAATCTTTCACATTTGTGAGCCTGATAAACCATACAGAGGGCATCTTTTTAAAAAAAAATCAGTTGTCTGATTGTGTTCAAGGATCTGAATTAGATACAGAAACAAGTTCAAATGTCTAATTTACAGCGCTCTCAAGAAACCGAGATCTCGTAAATTCATCCAGAGGCATAAAAGCACCATCGACCCTAATGACAAGTTTGCGGAACAGGGATTCCACGACTCTCCAACTTTACAAGACTCCAAATAGGTGCCAGTTGCATTCTGACTTTGTTGCAACTGGGAGTAACTCTTGGAGCCTCCTTGTTAACGCTCCTCTACCCGAGCAATGCTGAGACGCACAATTTTGCTGGGATCACACTGAGATTCTTGTTCCAAGGGGAGAAAAAAAAAACTGCATAAGACAAGTCTTGTCTCCCTCGAGGGCCTGGATCCACCACAGACAGTAATGAAAAGAAACGCCTTGAGTCACAGGGCAGCCCGGCTCCGGGAGCCTGTTCCACGACATCCCATACCTAATGCATGAAGCAGAGACCCATTTTTTTTTTTTTAATGATCCCATCACGTTCAGAGAAAGGAACAGTCTTAATCACACCCAGTTCCTCGCAGCTAGAAATCCTAAAAGTTTCTCCACCTTAATAGTAACAGTCACTTTTTAAATAATCAGAAAAGTGTCTGAGTATCAGCGGAAGGCACACCCTGGTAAATCAGCTGAGGGTCCCCACACCAGCCCGTGCGTGCACAGACTCCTCCAACACGACCGACCCGAGACCGCCGGGACCCACGGAAGGTCTCAAGGCAGCTCGAGAGGTTAATGGGAAAACCAAGAGAGGATTCTATTTTTTCATTTCTTTTTTTTTTAAAGAAAGGCAACTCCCTGAACCCACCCAATCTTCAGGCAAATGAGGGGGGGTGGCGGCGCGGGGCGAGTTCTGCCGGGCGGTCAGCGGCCGGGAGAAAGCGGGAGGGTGGAGCTCACTTTCCCTCCCGCCGCCGATCGCCGCTTCCCTCCCTCCCCCACCGAAGAGAGCGAGCCGGAACCAGGCCCGCGCCGCCGGGTCCCGGGGAGGGAGGCGCCCCGCGCCCCCCGCGGCCGCCCCGGGGGAGGCCCGGCCCGGCCCGAGGCGACCCCGCGGCGCCCGCCGCCCGGCCCGGCCCGGCCCGGCGCGCGCACTCACCCGTCTCCCACCACCACACACTTGATGGCCTGCATCTGGGCCGCGCGCTGGGCCGCGGCGGCGGCGGCGTTCTGCCGGGCGGTCAGCGGCCGGGAGAAAGCGGGAGGGTGGAGCTCACTTTCCCTCCCGCCGCCGATCGCCGCTTCCCTCCCTCCCCCACCGAAGAGAGCGAGCCGGAACCAGGCCCGCGCCGCCGGGTCCCGGGGAGGGAGGCGCCCCGCGCCCCCCGCGGCCGCCCCGGGGGAGGCCCGGCCCGGCCCGAGGCGACCCCGCGGCGCCCGCCGCCCGGCCCGGCCCGGCCCGGCGCGCGCACTCACCCGTCTCCCACCACCACACACTTGATGGCCTGCATCTGGGCCGCGCGCTGGGCCGCGGCGGCGGCGGCGAGCGGGCGCGGCGGAGAAAGGCGGCGAGCTCGGGGAGAGGCGGGCGGGCGGGCGCGCGGCTGCGGGCGGCAGGGCGCGGGGGGCCGGGGCCGCTGTCCACGCCGCCTCGCCCTCCGCCGACGGAACGCCGGAGCCCAGCGGCAGCCACCACCCAAGGCCGGGGAGAACCGCAGAGAAACAGGAAATGGCCGCTCCGCGCACATCCGGCCGCCCCTCCCCCGCGCCGGCGCCGCCGCTCCCAGGCCCCGGGGCGGGGCCGCCCCGCCCGCGCGGCTCCCGGGCTCCGCCGGGCCTCGGGGGCGCTCGGGAACGCTCGGCGACGCTCGGCTCCGCCCGCCGGCCGCGGGGCTCGGGGCGGGGCCGCCGCCATCTTGGTGCGCTCGGGTCACGGTCCGGGCCCCGCCCCGCGCCCCCTGCCCCCTTCCAGCCCCGGGAGGGCCCGTCGCCCACGGGCCGGCTCCCCCAGCCCCTGGCCATCTCCTGCGGGAGGCCGCCGGAGGGCCGGTGACCGCGTTAGTCGCTCAGCAGTGTCTGATTGTCTGCGACTCCATGGACTGTAGCCCTCCAGGCTCCTCTGTCCGCGGGATTCTCCAGGCAAGAATACTGCAGTGGGCAGCCGTTCCCTTCTCCAGGGGATCTTCCCGACCCCGGGATTGAACCCGGGACTCCTGCATTGCAGGCAGATTCTTTATTACCTGAGCCATCAGGGAATCAACTCCGTTTATTATGTGATCCCTGTAACTTAGGTGATGACAAGGTCCTAGAAAATTTGGGACCTAATAATATAAAGAAGACCATACACCATGCCATTAGTCAAAGATAACTAAATTCATTAAGCCAAAAAATACGTTGAGCTTTCCTCCCTTGCATATACATTTTCTAATAATTATTTTTCATGCCTTGAGCATTTACTGTTTCCTACTGCTTTGCACCAAGTTCTGGAGATAATGACCTGTTAGCAGACTGTTAAAGTGCAAATATTTTGGTATTATGTTTTAAGCAAAATTGGAAAGTCATACTGAATCATTGTTAGAACATTTTTCATGGCTGCTTACTTTTCATTCCTTTATGCACATGTGCCTGTGGCTACTTGCTTCAGTCCCTAAATCATGCCTGACTTTTCCGACCCCATGGATAGCAGTCCACCAGGTTCCTCAGTCCATGGGATTTCCCAGGCAAGAATACTGGAGTGGGTTGTTGTTTCCTTCTCAGTAGAATCCTCCGCCTTCCTGTGCCTTAATTTAACCAATTTGTCTGCTATAGGACAGTCCAGTTGTCCCTATTTGATAATGAATCGTGGAATGAAGTCATTTATACAAGACTTTTTATAGCTTTGTGTCTTTAGACAGCATTCCCGAAAAAATGGAATTACTGGGCTAATAGAGGTGAATTTTTTGTTTAAGTATTTATTTATTTATTTGGTTGGGCTGAGTCTTAGTTGCAGCTGGNTATAGGACAGTCCAGTTGTCCCTATTTGATAATGAATCGTGGAATGAAGTCATTTATACAAGACTTTTTATAGCTTTGTGTCTTTAGACAGCATTCCCGAAAAAATGGAATTACTGGGCTAATAGAGGTGAATTTTTTGTTTAAGTATTTATTTATTTATTTGGTTGGGCTGAGTCTTAGTTGCAGCTGGCAGAGTCATAGTTGCAGCCTGTGGGATCCAGTTCCCCTACCAGGGATAGAGCCCAGGCCCCCTGCATTGGGAGTACAGAGTCACAGCCACCAGGGAAGACCCAGGTGAGTGTTTTTAAAGCTTTGACATCTGTTGCCACCTTGTCCTCTTGCAAGGTGATAACCAGTTCACACTCCTCTTACCCTCTTTGATAATGGATCTTCCAAGGGAGTTACTTCCAAGGATATGTTCATCTTGTAGGTCTTCTCTCACTGTAATTCATTCTGTTGTTCAGTATTACAATTTTTCTGACATCAGACCTTTTCAATACAAGTTTTTTTTTAAGCATTTTTGTTTAGCATTATTTCAAAATAAACATGCTCCCCAAGCAAAGGGCATCTCTTCTTTGTTCATTAAGCTCCCTCTTGAAGAGGGGTTGAGGTTTCCAGGACAACTGAGTGACTGTGGCCCCTTTGCTGATAGAAATATCCAGGGAATCTATGACAAACTTCAACAACTAAGTGTAATTACCTTCTTATCTTTAGACTAGGAGCAAGTAAAAGGGTGGAGCCTCAGGTGAATGATTGAACTGAACAAACATTTCAGTGCCGTTGTTGCATAATGGACCGATAAGAAATGAACCAGGGACACATTAGACAGGGTTTCAGGCCCTTTGTGCTTAGCGTTTGGAATGTGGCCGAAACCTGGCCTCTGATCACCAGTGCCGAATAGAAACATGGCCACAGTTTTGGGTGAAGTGGGAAAGTGCAACTTTTACTGCTTTGCAAGCCAAAGGGAGCCACCCTGGAGCGGGTAGTGAGGAGTCACACTGTTCAACCAGCAGGGCGACCAGCTCGTGGACATTCTTCTGATTGGTTGGTGGTGACGTCATGGAGAGTCAGCATCATCAACCTTCTGGTTCCAACTGGTCTGGGGTCTGCGTGCTTGTGGGCAGCATGTACTTAACTTCTTCCATCTGGTAGGGATTTCAGTATCTACAAAACAGATCAAAGGACATGGCTCAGAATGTTATCTATAGTCCTTGAGGAAAAGCTAAAGGTCCATGACTTTGTTTAATGCTGAAGTATCATTTTGTCTTACTTGACTGTTTTCTTTCTGCATTTTCTCACTTCTCTGATTAAATTTATTCTTTTTTAAAAAATTATTTTTTAGTTTCTGTACAGATAAAACGCAGGTAGAGGGCATGGATGGGGGTCTCTTCTGGGATAGCTTGGCTACAGAAGTAGGGTACAGGTATGGTGCTTATCAGAAGGCAAAAAAACCATAGTCATGTGGTCACACTAACAAAAAGACATTCCTCAGAGAGATGAGAGTTGAAAGATGGGTCTGGATCGAATAGGTCTTGATGGAATAAGAAGAGTTTTCCACGGAAAGAATTAAACCCAGAAAGTCAGAGGCTTAGGGCCATCTCCAGTCCTAATACAGAGGCATCTATGCTGCCCCAGGTCGAGAATCCTGGAAGTAATTGTGGGCTGGATTACAGGCAGAGCACGGACTTTATTCCGATAAGACATGAGTTTTTAAGCAAACATGTGACACAACCACGTTGAGATAATTTTAGACTGATAACGTAAAAGTCCATTGTATAAGACAGGTTTGACCATGACTATAAAATAACAATATATATAAAATAATGAAATTAAGGTACAAGCCACACATGAAAATCAGCTGTAAATGAAAACTGAGTTAGTTTAAACCAGTTTAAAACGTCTCCAACTTTGGCCTTAAGTATCCATTTGTAGTGTTCCACATGGCAACCAATGGTCCCAAAAAGTTAAATAAAAGAAATATGGGCCTGCTGTGGTGGTCCAGTGGGTAAGACTCCGTACTTTCACTGCAGGGGATGCGGGTTGGATCCCTGGCTTGAGAAGTAAGATCCTGCATGCTTCAAGAAGTGGCCAAAGAGCAAAAAGAAACCAGAATCTGAAAAAAAAAGACATATATGTAAATATATATTTTTATATATTTATATGTCAGAATCACTTTGCCATACACATGAAACTAACACAACATTGTACATCAGCTATACTTTTTTAAAAATTAAATAAGCATATATTAGAACACGTGTTTTTCTGCGTGTGTGACATAGTTATTTCTCAGGTGCCCGTTATGTATGCAGTCATGTACCAGATTAGGTCCTTCCTTCAAGGTCCATCATTTATTCTGGCCTGGGTCACTGTCCAGATGTTGAAAGTGTGAAATAAGCAGAATGAATCCCTGCCATCAGGGAACCTACCGTCCATTGGGGAAGATGCTTAATAGGAACGTGAAGGCTGAACACGATTAGTTGCAAGTATCTAATGTCCCTTCTACCCAAAATCCCACTAGAATTTTAGAAAAAGGATTTAAAAACAAACAAACATGTAATTCTAGAACAGAAAGTATGGAGAAGACAAGAGATAACGTAAGCTGGAAGGAGAGGACAGACTGGTTTCCCAGCTAGACCAGCAGTAGGAAAAGCTTTCAACAGAGCAGAAGACAAAGGTTGGGAGAACTGGTAGCCCCAGGCCCCTCGGGCTGGGGGTGATGGGAATGAGAGCAGAGAAGCAGGCCGGGCCACTCTGAATGGCTTCTGATTGTGCACCAGGCTGAGTGGCTGCTTTCCTCTATGGAGGACTGGAGGTTCCTCTCTAGAGAGCAGAAACCACGGGGTATTGGGGAAGGGGAGTAACTCCAGGCTCAATGCCTGGAAAACACAAAGCCCAAAGGATTTAGTAGCCAAGGCTGAATCCTGGCCCTCCAAGCCCCTTTCTTTACAGCTCCTGCTGGCAGGTTACTTCAGAGTAGGGGGGTGGAGGGTGGGGGCTCTTCTCTGGGGAACCTGTCCAGCCTGGGAAGAAAGACCACATAGGTGTCACCACGGGAGAGGGTCTCCAGGAAGCCTCCCAACTCCTGGAGAGCTTCCCACTAACTCTTAGCTTCGCAAGTCGATAAGCAACAGACAACTATGGAACTTCCAAAATGAAAGTGTCAACTACAAACTGGCACTTAGCAAGAGCATTGTCGATGACTGAACAACGAGGCGTTTGCCCTCTGCCTCTACTGAGATTGTACCTTCCCTGGTGGCTCAGAGGCTAAAGCGTCTGCCTACAGTGTGGGAGACCTGGGTTCGATCCCTGGGTCGGGAAGGTCCTCTGGAGAAGGAAATGGCAACCCACTCCAGTGCCCTTGCCTGGAAAATCCCATGGACAGAGGAGTGTGGTAGACTACAGTCCATGGGGTCGCAAAGAGTCAGACACGACTGAGCAACCTCACTTTCTACTGAGATTGAACCCCACGCTGCTGCAGCTGGTGACCTTTAGCACCCCTGGAGGGAGTTCAGGGTGGAGGGAGGCGCTCTGTGTTCCAGGGAATCTGATGGGACAGGTCTTTAGATGGTTGGATGTTTTTAGGAACAGATTTTATGATCTCGGTCCTTGCATCTCCTCGTATCTAGAGAAGCGCTAAATCCCTTCATGGGGACCTCAGGCCCTCATGACGGACAAAAAACCTTTTGTAAAATGAGTGCTTCATGATATTGAGCTCCCCGGTCACCAAAACCTCATATAGTGACTTTCCCCCGCTGCCACTTTGGAGCAGGCTCTCAGAGCTCTCAGAGATGCCGCCTCCCGGGCTGCAGTCCTCATTTTACCCCAAATAAAACTTAACTCACAACTTTCAAGTTGTGCATCTTTTTTAGGGGTGGCATGGGGAGGGAGTTTCAAAAGGGAGGGGATATATATATGTATACCTATGGCTGATTCAGGGTGAGGTTTGACAGAAAACAACAACATTCTGTAACGCAATTATCCTTCAATAAAAAAAGAAATTAATTTTTTTTTAAAGTAAATTTGGAGAAGGCCAAAACAGACCAGGGAGAAGGAAAGTTTTAAAAAAAATTATCAATATCTTAAGAGAATACAATTTATCCATGAATAAGAAGGGAGTGCTTTAAAAAAAAAAAAAAGGAATGTTCAGGGAATTCCCTAATGGTTAGGGAATTTGTAGTTAGGGTTCTGAGCTTTCACTTGCAAGGGCACGGGTTCAATCCCTCCCTGGTCAGAGAACTAACATCCCCACAAGCTTCACGGCATGGCCAAAATAATAATAATAAAATAAAGAAAAAGGAATGTTCAGATGATTAAAACAAAACCGGTCCAAAATTAATAGCAAACTAGCAGAAAAAAAACTAAACAGCAAAGATTAGAACAGCAAGTTGAGGTGAATCTCTCAGAAGACCCAAAACACATGGTGAGCGAAAAGCAGGAAATGGTGAGAATATTAGAGAACCAGCCCAGCGGTCCAGTCACGCTAGTAATATCCTAAAATAGAAAAGAAAGAACAGAGAAAAGGCAAAGAGGGAAAACCTCCACGAAAAAATCTGAAGGAAATTTCCCAGATCTGAGGGACAGGAATTTTACAGAGGGAAAGCGCCAGCCCAGGGCAATTAGCATCACCCCACCCCAGAGCACACTATTGAGAAACTTCAGAACAAAGGGCACAGATAAGGTCCCAGAAGCTTCCAAAAAGAAAAACGCAAGTCAAACGGAAACAGGAAATACAACACTTCAGGTTTCCCAACAGTTACACTGGCGGAGCCACGCCTTCGAGATTCTGAAGAAAATGATTTTCCAGCAAACATTCTGCTCATTGCCAAACTATCGATCTGGTGGGCTGGTAAAATAGGAATATTTTCAGACAAGTAAGTTTCCAAAGAAAGTTTTATCTCCCACTTATCCTATCCCAGCAAGTTACTGGCACATGTGTTCTTTCAGTAGAGGAAATACAGCAAAAGGAGCTGAGAGAGGCTGAAATGGGAGATCTGGCACAGCAGAGGGGAGGACGACCCCTTCCGTGTGTGTGTGTGTGTGCTGTCTCTTATACACATCTAGATGTGTATAAGAGACAGACTTAGGGATGTTTCTTTCGTTTGTTTTTTAAATTAATTTTTATCACAGTAGCGTTGCTGGACCTTCCCTGGTGCCTCAGCTGGTAAAGAATTTGCCTGCAATGCAGGGAACCCAGGTTCAATCCGTGGGTGGGGAAGATCCCCCTGGAGAAGGAAATGTCAGCCCACTCCAGTATTCTTGCCTGGAAAAATCTCACGGACAGGGGAGTCTGGTGGGCTTCAGTCCGAGGGGTCGCAAAGAGTCGGACATGACTTGGAAACTAAACCACCATAGTTGCTTTGCCAGGTTAGGTCAGTTTTTACTGTGTAGCAAAGGGAACCCGCTTTACGTATACGTGTATCTCCTCTTTTTCTGGATTTCCTTCCCATTCAGGTTACCACAGAACATGGAGGAGAGTTCCCTGTGCTGTACAGTAGGTTCTCATTAGTTATCTATTTTATAAAGTCAAGTGTTAGACTCTTTGCAACCCCATGGACTGAAGCCCACCAGGCTCCTCTATCCATGGAATTCTCCAGGCAAGAATACGGGAGCAGGTTTCCATTCCCTTCTTCAGTGGACCTTCCTGACCCAGGGATCAAACCCAAGTCTCTCGCACCACAGATTCTTTACCTTCTTGCAGATTCTTTACCTTCTAAGCCACCAGGGAAGCTATTTTATACACAGTATCAATAATACATATTCGTCAATCCCAGTCTCCCGATTCATCCCACCACTCGCCTTCCCTCCTTCGTATCCATACATTTATTCCTTTGTTCTCCGTGTCTGTGGCTCTATCTTTGATTTGCAGATAAGGTCCCTCTATACCATTTTTCTTTTGGGGGGCTCCAAAATCACTGCAGTTGGTGATTGCAGCCATGAAATTAGAAGACGCTTACTCCTTGGAAGAAAAGTTATGTCCAACCTAGACAGCATTTTCAAAAGCAGAGACATTACTTTGCCGACTAAGGCCCATCTAGTCAAGGCTATGGTTTTTCCTGTGGTCATGTATGGATGTGAGGGTTGGACTGTGAAGAAGGCTGAGCACTGAAGAATTGATGCTTTTGAACTGTGGTGTTGGAGAAGACCCTTGAGAGTCCCTTGGACTGCAAGGAGATCCAACCAGTCCATTCTGAAGGAGATCAGCCCTGGGTGTTCTTTGGAAGGAATGATGCTAAAGCTGAAACTCCAGTACTTTGGCCACCTCTGTGTGTGCTGTCTCTTATACACATCTAGATGTGTATAAGAGACAGACTTAGGGATGTTTCTTTCGTTTGTTTTTTAAATTAATTTTTATCACAGTAGCGTTGCTGGACCTTCCCTGGTGCCTCAGCTGGTAAAGAATTTGCCTGCAATGCAGGGAACCCAGGTTCAATCCGTGGGTGGGGAAGATCCCCCTGGAGAAGGAAATGTCAGCCCACTCCAGTATTCTTGCCTGGAAAAATCTCACGGACAGGGGAGTCTGGTGGGCTTCAGTCCGAGGGGTCGCAAAGAGTCGGACATGACTTGGAAACTAAACCACCATAGTTGCTTTGCCAGGTTAGGTCAGTTTTTACTGTGTAGCAAAGGGAACCCGCTTTACGTATACGTGTATCTCCTCTTTTTCTGGATTTCCTTCCCATTCAGGTTACCACAGAACATGGAGGAGAGTTCCCTGTGCTGTACAGTAGGTTCTCATTAGTTATCTATTTTATAAAGTCAAGTGTTAGACTCTTTGCAACCCCATGGACTGAAGCCCACCAGGCTCCTCTATCCATGGAATTCTCCAGGCAAGAATACGGGAGCAGGTTTCCATTCCCTTCTTCAGTGGACCTTCCTGACCCAGGGATCAAACCCAAGTCTCTCGCACCACAGATTCTTTACCTTCTTGCAGATTCTTTACCTTCTAAGCCACCAGGGAAGCTATTTTATACACAGTATCAATAATACATATTCGTCAATCCCAGTCTCCCGATTCATCCCACCACTCGCCTTCCCTCCTTCGTATCCATACATTTATTCCTTTGTTCTCCGTGTCTGTGGCTCTATCTTTGATTTGCAGATAAGGTCCCTCTATACCATTTTTCTTTTGGGGGGCTCCAAAATCACTGCAGTTGGTGATTGCAGCCATGAAATTAGAAGACGCTTACTCCTTGGAAGAAAAGTTATGTCCAACCTAGACAGCATTTTCAAAAGCAGAGACATTACTTTGCCGACTAAGGCCCATCTAGTCAAGGCTATGGTTTTTCCTGTGGTCATGTATGGATGTGAGGGTTGGACTGTGAAGAAGGCTGAGCACTGAAGAATTGATGCTTTTGAACTGTGGTGTTGGAGAAGACCCTTGAGAGTCCCTTGGACTGCAAGGAGATCCAACCAGTCCATTCTGAAGGAGATCAGCCCTGGGTGTTCTTTGGAAGGAATGATGCTAAAGCTGAAACTCCAGTACTTTGGCCACCTCATGAGAAGAGTTGACTCATTGGAAAAGACTCTGATGCTGGGAGGGATTGGGGGCAGGAGGAGAAGAGGACGACTGAGGATGAGATGGCTGGATGGCATCACGGACTCGATGGACATGAGTCTGAGTGAACTCCGAGAGATGGTGATGAACAGGGAGGCCTGGCGTGCTGCGATTCATGGGGTCGCAAAGAGTCGGACACGACTGAGCGACTGAACTGAACTGAACTACCATTTTTCTAGATTCACATATACGCATTAATATACAATATTTGTTTTTCTCTTTCTGATTTTCTCCACTCTGTATGACAAAGTCTAGGTCCATCCACCTCTCTACAAATGACCCCATTTTGTTCCTTTTTATGGCTGAATATGATCAGCCCACTTTGAAGCAAGGAAACTTGGTGAGTAGAAACAGCACACAGTCCTATTGCTGGCCACTTGCCCCGGGGTGAACAGCTGGGGACAGGAAAGGACAAACATGCCTGTGTTGACCAGCAACTCTGATGACAGGGTGAGGGGGCGATCCCGGTCAGTGACAAGGACCCAGTACAGAAGCAGCGCCTTCTTGATCCGAGAAGGGCACTCTGCCCATGCTTCTGGCTTTCTCTTTTTCCCTCCCACATTTTACTGCAAAAATTTTCAAACACAGAGAAAAGTTGAAAGGAATATACAATGTACACCTCTGTATCTGACTGCATTCTACAGATAGCATTTTACTAGGCTTGCTTTATCACCTGTCTGGACATTTATCTATTCAACAACTCATCTAATGTCTGGCATTTCAAAAGAAGTTACAGAAATTCCACCCTTAAGGAATTCAGCATGTGTAGCATTAATTACATTTGTTTATAGTTTGTTTTTTTATTTTTGGGGGGTGGGGCCATGCCCCGTGGCATGTGGGATCTTAGTTTCTGGACTAAGGGATCAAACCCAGGCCCCTTACATTGGAATCATGGAGTCTTAACCTGGCCCTCCAGGAAAATCCTCAATAGTTGGCTTTTCTTTAAGTAAAAATTACATACAATGAAATTCACAAATTTTGTTTACCCTCCATGTATAAAACAGTCCCATCACCCCAGGCAATCTCCTTATGCCTCAACCCAGTCCGTCAATGCCCAAAATCCCCAAGGCAACCTCTACTGAGATCTTTGTCAAAGGGGAAATGAGATCTTGTGGCCTGCTCTAAAAAAAGTCATCTGAAAGGAATCACACTGTGTGTACTCTTGTGCATTTGAATTCTTCCCCTCAGCACCAGCTTTTGAAATTCATTCATGTTGCTGTGTACATCAGAAATGTGTTCCTTTATTTATTTTTAATCTTTTTGGCTGCACAGCCCAGTTCCCTGGTGGCTCAGATGGTAAAGAATCCGCCTGCAATATAGGAGACCAGGGATCAATCCCTGGGTTGGGAAGATCTCCTGGAGAAGGGCTTGGCCGCCCACTCCAGTGTTCTTGCCTGAGAAATCCCATGGACAGAGGAGCCCGGTGGGCTGCAGTCCATAGGTTCACAAAGAGTTGGGCATGATTGAGCAACTAACACTAACACACACAGCATGTGGGGTCTTAGGTCCCCAACCAGAGATCAAAAGCTCACCCCCTGCATTGGCAGCGCAGAATCTTAACCACTAGACTGCCAGGGAAGTCCCAGAGCTGCTAAGAACATCTTGTAAAAGTCTTTTGAGACGTGTATTTTCACATATCATGGGTAAGTACCTGAGAGTGGAATTGCTGGGCCACGGGGTAGGTGTGGTGAGATTTATAAGAAACTGTGAGAGGTTAGTGAGCACCTGGAGTGCTGGGAGGGAGGGTGGTGCACCCAGAGAGGACGCGGAAGCTCCGGGCCCCTTCCCACACACCTTTGCCCTACACATCTCTTCCATCTGGGTGCTCACCTCTATCCCTTCTCATACCCTCTGACAACAAACTGGTGAATAAAAAGAACACGTCTCCCCTCCCATCTCCTTCCAAAAGAACCCTAATCGGCGCATTCACAGCACCTCCCACAACAGCAGGGGATTTTCATATACTGGCCTCAATCTGACCTTCCTGCAAGATTGGAAGAGAGAAAACTCCATTCTCCGGTTTCAGCAGCAAAGGAGAAGCGAGGTGGTGGAGAATGGCCTGCCTCAGAAGCTCTGGAACTAAAACAAAATAGCATTGGAAATGATCTTGAGATGCCACTGAGACCTAATCTGGTCCAAGTGGAGAAGGTGATGGGTATCAGGAGGATTGGATCTCACTTCTCTCCCCCTGATCGAGGCACTAGAAGCTCGCTTGGCATCCCTGAGTCAGTTCTGATGGAGTTTGAGCAAGCAGTGGGAGCTGGTGATGGACAGGGAAGCCTGGCGTGCTGCACTTCATGGGGTCACAAAGAGTCGGACACGACTGAGCGACTGAATTGAACTGAACTGAACAAGTTATCACCACAAATTGGACTTCACCTTAACAAGTCTAACTAGTCATGAACTGTAGCCTGTCAGGCTCCTCCATCCATGGAATTCTCCAGGCAAGAATACTGGAGTGGGTAGCCATTCCCTTCTCCAAGGGATCTTCCTGACCCAGAGATTGAACCTGGGTCTCCCACATTGCAGGCAGATTCTTTACTGATCATTTAAGAAACCTTTATTGAATTTGTTACAATATTGTTCCTGTTTTGTTTTTTTGGCAGAGGGGCAGGTGGGATCCTACCTCCCTGATCAAGGATGGGACCCGTACCCCCTGCATTGGAAGGGGAAGTCTTAATCACTGGACTGTCAGGGGAGTCCCTCTTGTGTTGGTTTTTATATGTAATTTCCAATATATCGATAGATGCTATGAATACAAATGCAGAAGTGTTTATTTTCTTAGGGTTCTTCAGAGAAAGAGAATCAATAGAAGAAATATGGAGAGACAGACAGAGAGAGAGTAGAGAAAGAAGGAGGCTGAGATTTATTATGAGAAATTGACTTGTGCAACTATGGAGGCTCAGAAGTGCCCAGATCTGCCGTCAGCTGGAAACCCGGGAGACCTGGTAGTTCCAGTTCAAGTCCAAAGGCCTGAGGACCAGAAGCGTTGGGGCAGCCTGGGTGTAGGAGACCCATGTCTCAGCTTGAACAGTCAGCAAATTCTCCCTTGCCACACCTTTTCTATTCCAGTGGATTCTGCTTTGCTCAATCTACTCATTCAAATGTTAATCTCACCCAGAAACCTCCTCACAGACACACCCAGAATAATGTTTAACCAAATACCTGGGTACCTTATGGTCTAGTCAAGTTGACTACACATACTAATAAAATTAACATTGACTGTTATGAGTATGGAGATGGGCAGGTACACTTGTCACTCATCCAGTGAGGATAAACCCCTAGCATGCATGCTAAGTCATGTCCGACTCGGTGTAACCCCCTGGACTGTAGCCCTCCAGGCTCCTCTGTCCATGGGATTCTTCAGGCAAGGATACTGGAGTGGGCTGCCATTTCCTCTTCCAAGGGGTATGGAGGGACACGTATTATTACCATGGTGGTAATTTAGTCGCTAAGTCATGTCCGATTCTTTGTGACGCGCCCCCCCCCCCACCAACCCCACTCCAGACTATAGCCCAATAGGCTCCTCTGTCCATGGGATTCTCCAGGCAAGGATACTGGAGTGGGTTGGCTGCCATTTCCTTCTCCAGGGGATCTTCCCCACCCAAGGATTGCACCCAAGTCTCTTGCATTGCAGGCAGATTGTTTATCACTGAGCCATCCGGGATTCCCATGTTCTGATCATAGTGAATAATAAAAATTCATAGTTAATAATAAGAAAAACTATTATGACCATTTTATCTACTACTACAGATGACCATTTATACTGTGGGCAAGAATCCCTTAGAAGAAATGGAATAGCCCTCACAGTCAACCAAGAGTCCAAAATGCAGTACTTGGGTGCAATCTCAAAAATGACAGAATGACCTCCGTTTGTTTCCAAGGGAAACCATTCACCATAACGGTAATCTAAGTCTGTGTTCCAACCACTAATGTCGAAGAAGCTGAAGCTTTCTGAATGGTTCTATGAAGACCTGCAAGACCTTCTAAACTAGCACCAAACAAAGATGTCCTTTTCATCATAGGGGCCTGGAATGTAAAAGTAGGAAGTCAAGAGATACCTGGAGTAACTGGCAAGATTGGCCCTGGCATATGGAAGGAAGCAGGGCAAAGGCTAACAGAGTTGTGCCAAGAGAACGCACTGGTCATAGCAAACACCCTTTTCCAATAACACAAGAGATGACTCTACAGATGGAGTCTACAGATGGTTAATATCGAAATAAAATTGATTATATTCTTTGCAGCCGAAGAAGGAAAAGCTCTATACAGTCAGCAAAAACAAGACCGGGAGTTGACTATGGCTCAGATCATGAACTCCTTATTGCAAAATTCATATTTAAATTGAAGAAAGTAGGGAAAACCACTAGACCATTCAGGTGTGACCTAAGTCAAATCCCTTATGATTATACAGTGGAAATGACAAATAGATTCAACAGATTAGATCTGGTAGACAGAGTGCCTGAAGAACTATGGACAGAGGTTCATGACATTGTACAGGAGGCGGTGATCAAAACCATCCCCAAGAAGAAGAAATCCAAAAAGTCAAAATGGTTGTCTGAGGAGGCCTTACAAATAGCTGTGAAAAGAAGAGAAGCGAAAGGCAAAGGAGAAAAGTAAAGATATACCCATTTGAATGCAGAGTTCCAAAGAATACCAAGGAGAGATAAGAAAGCCTTCCACAGTGATCAGTGCAAAGAAATAGAGTGAAAAAATAGAATAAAAAAGACTAGTGATCTCAAGAAAATATAATACACCAAGGGAACATTTCATGCAAAGATGGCCATAAAGGACAGAAATGGTATGGACCTAACAAAAGCAGAAGATATTAAGAAGAGGTGGCAAGAATGCACAGAATAACTGTACAAAAAAGATCTTCATGACCCAGATAACCATGATGGTGTGATCACTCACCTACAGCCAGACATCCTGGAGTTCAAAGTCAAGGGGGCCTTAGGAAGCATCACTACAAACAAAGCTAGTGGAGGTGATGGAATTCTAGCTGAGCTATTTCAAATCCTAAAAGATGATGCTGTGAAAGTGCTCCACTCAATATGCCAGCAAGTTTGGAAAACTCAGCAGTGGTCACAGGACTGGAAAAGGTCAGTTTTCATTCCAATCACAAAGAAGGGCAGTGCCAAAGAGTGTTCAAACTACTGCACAATTGCACTCATCTCACATCTTAGCAAAGTAATGCTCAAAATTCCCAGGCTAGGCTTCAATAGTACATGAACCAAGAATTTTCAGATGTTCAAACTGGATTTAGAAAAGGCAGAGGAAACGGATCAAATTGCCAACATCCATTGGATCATAGAAAAAGCCAGAGAATTTCAGAAAAACATCTGCTCCATTGACTGAGCCAAAGCCTTTGATCGTGTGGATCACAACAAACTGGAAAATTCTTAAAGAGATGGGAATACCAGACTACCTTACCTGCCTCCTGAGAAATCTGTATGCAGATCAAGAAGCAACAGTTAGAATCGGACGTGGAACAACAGACTGGTTCCAAATTGGGAAAGGAGTACGTCAAGGCTGTATATTGTCACCCTGCTTATTTAACTTACATGCAGGATTAGATCTCTGGCAAATGGTGCTGTGAACCAAAGTCCTCTGATGCCTGGGCTTGCTGTCCTAGTCTCTACACAAAGCTACTGTATTTATTCTTTCATTATAAAATTTTAAAGATAGGTTTGTCATAGCTTTTCTTCCAAGCAGCAAGCCTCATTTAATTTCATGGCTGCAGTCACCATCTGCAGTGATTTTGGAGCCCAAGAAAAGAAAGTCTGTCACTGTTTCCATTGTTTCCCCATTGATTTGCCATGAAGTGATGGGACTGGATGCCATGATCTTTGTTTTTTGAATGTTGAGTTTTAAGCCAGCTTTTTAAAGATATGGTTCCTGCCCTCAAGGAGCTTCCAGAATAGCAAGGCCCCAGTGGCTCACTGGTAAAGAAGTTGCCTGCCAATCAATACAGGAGACCCGTGTTCGATCCCTGATAGAGGAAGATCCCATGTGCCCCAGGACATCTAAGCCTGTGTACCACCATTACCGAGCCTGTGCTCTAGAGCTGGGGAGCTGCAGCTCCCGAAGCCACCACACCCTAGAGCCTGTGCTCCGGAACAAGAGAAGCCGCCACAATGAAAAGCCTGCCTACGGAAACTAGAGAAAAGCTTGTGCGGCAAGGAAGACCCAGCACAGCCCAAAACAAACAAATACAATAAATTGCTTTTAAAAATTAAAAAAAAAAAAAAAAGGACAGGTGTTGGGACTTCCCTGGAGGTCCAGTGGTTAAAACTCCATGCTTCCAATGAAGGGGTGCAGGTTCGATGCCTGGTAGGGAAAGTAAGATCACATTTGCCACGTGTCAAGGCTTAAAAAAATAATAATCAAAAACTAAAAGGACAGGTGTCAATCGGGTTTCCACGGTTGTGGCAGATAATATTTTCCAAGTTGGCCACCAAAGATCTATCCCGGAGGCCCTTCCTACAGAGTGACAGGGATGCAGCTCCCACTGATAAATGAGACCCTCCCCGAGAAGTGGGTCAGCCTGGGACCTCCGGGAAGCTAGCTTTTGGAACCCAGTTGCCACACTGCGAGGAAGCCCTAGGCTGTGGGAAAAGGCCCCAGGTGCTCAGAAGGACAGCCCCAGCTGAGGGTCCACCCGACGCTGGCCGGCTTCCTGCAAGAGGAAGTGAAAGTGAAAGTGAAGTTGTTCAGTCGTGTCCGCCTCTTTCGACCTCTTGGACTGTAGCCTGCCAGGTTCCTCTCTCCATGGGGTTTTCCAGGCAAGTGTTCTGGAGTGGTTTGCCATTTCCTTCTCCAGGGGATCTTCCCACCCCAGGGATCGATCCCAGGTCTCCCGCATTGTAGGCAGATGCTTTACCGTCTGAGCCCCCAGGGAAGAGCCCTGAGGAAGTGAGGTATAACACAGAGCGAACGCGATCCTTGTCCCCAGCTCCGGGCCCAGAGCGCCTAGCACCTTTGGAATTCGCTGAGTGATCGGAGTGTCTTTGGTTGGTCATATGGGGGCCTTTTCCACCGTATCTGACTTTATGCTAATGAGGTGGCTCAGGCCGGGGCCCCTAGACAGCTTCTCGGTGGGGACTGAGCTCCAGAAAAGACCTGCCGCTGTGATTAGAGGGTTAGAATCTTCAGCACCTCCCCCAGCCCTCCAGAGATAAGACAGGACTGGAGACGTGATTTAATCAGCTCTGCCTGTTGATAAAAACATGAAAGGACCAGGCGGGAGGAGCTTTGGGTGAGGGAACAGACTTCCAGGCTGGGAGGGAGTGGAGAGTCTAGGGTCCCTGAGGACAGAGCATGGAGGCTCTGTGCCCCCTGCCCTCACCTGAGAGCTCACCCTATTCAATTGCTATTTAGTTATTTTTATTTATGTATCTTTCTCAGTTGCTCCAGGTGGCATGTGGCACACAGGATCCCAGTTCCCCAGCCAGGGGTCGAATCCATGCCCTCTGCAATGGAAGCTCAGAGTCTTAGCCATTAGATCACCAGAGAAGTCCCTCTTTTTAAAAATTTTAACCATTTTATTGAAGTATGATTGCTATGAAAGTGAAAGAGTTAGTTGCTCAGTCGTGTCCGACTCTTTGCAACTTGATGGACTGTAGCCCGCCAGGCTCCTCTGTCCATGGGATTTTCCCAGGTAAGAATACTGGAGTGGCTTGCCATTCCCTTTTCCAGTCCTTTTTCGCTTTTTTTTTAAAATTTTTAACCATTTATTGAAGTATGATTGCTTTCAGTTCAGTTCAGTCACTCATTCGTGTCCAACTCTTTGCGATCCCATGAATCGCAGCACACCAGGCCTCCCTGTCCATCACCAACTCCCGGAGTTCACTCAAACTCATGTCTGTCGAGTCGGTGATGCCATCCAGCCATCTCATCCTGTCTCCCCTTTTCCTCCTGCCCCCAATCCCTCCCAGCATCAGAGTCTTTTCCAATGAGTCAACTCTTCGCATGAGATAGCCAAAGTACTGTAGTTTCAGCTTTAGCATCATTCCTTCCAAAGAAATCCCAGGGCTGATCTCCTTCAGAATGGACTGGTTGGATCTCCTTGCAGTCCAAGGGACTCTCAAGAGTCTTCTCCGACACCACAGTTTGTGTCTTTTAATTTCATGGCTGCAGTCACCATCTGCAGTGATTTTGGAGCCCCCCAAAATAAAGTCTGACACTGTTTCCACTATTTCCCCATCTATTTCCCATGAAGTGATGGGACCAGATGCCATGATCTTCGTTTTCTGAATGTTGAGCTTTAAGCCAGCTTTTTCACTCTCCTCTTTCACTCTCATCAAGAGGCTTTTTAGTTCCTCTTCACTTTCTGCCATAAGGGTGGTGTCATCTGCATATCTGAGGTTATTGATATTTCTCCTGGCAATCTTGATTCCAGCTTGGAAAGGCTAAACATATTTAGTGTATGAAACTTGATGAGCCTGAACACAAATGCACACCTATGAAACTATCGCCACCGTCTATGCGCTAAACACATCCATGATCTCCAAAATTTCTCCTGCCTCGTTTACTTTTTTTTCCCCTCTGCATCGAGAGGCATGTGGGATCTTAGTTCCCAGACTAGGATTGAATCCACACCTCTTGTAGTAGAAGCCTGGAGTCTTAACCACTGGGGCCACTAGGAAAATCCCCTGCCTTCTTTACTTATTATTGTTATTTGTTAAAAGGACACTTAACATAAGACCTGCACTCTTAGCAAGTTTTTACACATACAATACAGTATTGTTAATTGCAGGCACTAGGCTATGTATGTAGCTCTCTAGGACCTGTTCATTTTGTATAACTGAAACTTGGCAGCCTTTGACTAATACCTCCCAAATTCCCTCTTGCCCTATCCCCTGGCAACCACCATTCTATTCCCTACTTTCATGAGTTTGACTCTTCTATTATTTTTTTAAATTAAGCACAGTTGATTTAGGGTCTCCCAGGTGGCACTAGTGGTAAGGAACCAGCCTGCCAGTGCAGGAGACATAAGAGATGAGGGTTTGATCCCTGGGTTGGGAAGGTGCCCAGGAGGAGGGTATGGAACCCACTCCAGTGTTCTTACCTGGAGAATCCCATGGACAGAGGAGCCTGGAGGGCTACAGTCTGTAGAGTGGCAAAGAGTTGGACACAACTGAAGTGACTTAGCACACACACACACACACACACACGCGCACAGTTGATTTACAGTGTCGTGTTAGTTCCTGGTGTACAGCAAAGTGATTCATAAGGAGTAATAAAGAATAAACATATATATTCTTTTTCATATTGTTTTTCATGATTATTTATTACAAGCTATTGAATATAATTCCGTATCACATAGTAGGACCGTATTTTTTTCTGCTTTATATATATATAGTCTTTCTATCCGCTAGTCCCAAACTCCTAATTTATCCCTGCCTTATGCCTCTTTTCCCTTTGGTAACTACAAATTTGTTTTCTATGTCTGTGAGTCATTTCCTGTTTTGTAAATAAGTTTCTTTGTATTATATTTTGTTTATTTATTTAGTTGTAGCACGCAGTCTCTTAGTTGCGGCATGGGGGATCTAGTTCCCTGACCAGGGATGGAACCCAAGGCTTCTGCATCGGGAGCTCGGAGTCCTAGCCATTGGACCACCAGGGAAGTCCCAGAGGGCTACTTGTTATGTATCTATGGTGACTACAGAGCCTTGGGGATTCCAGGGACAGACAGTCTGAGATGAAAAAAGGAGAAGTGAAGAGCATGTGGGAAACGGCAGCAGCTGTGACTCTTGGGCTGCAAGCACCCAAAAGCTACTCTGGATTAAGAAAAAGAAAAAAGGGAAAAATACCAGGGGAGCTCCGAGGGTCACAGGAAGAGATGAGCCACCGGGACTCAGAAAGGACATGATTCAGGCAGGGCCACCCCAGGGCCCTCAAGGATCTTCTCTGGGAGGCAGACATCACAATAACTTATTCCCACATGCCGGAGGACCCTGTTCTACTCCACCCAGGCTGCCCTTCCTGATGAAGGGAGGCGGATTCTGGTTGGCTGGTCTGGTTGCCTGCCTGCCTGCCTGCCTGTTGGGGAAAAGGGAGGAGCCCAGTGACTCACAGCCCACCAGAACCCCAAGGAATGAGGGAGAGGAAGTCCCCCCACCCACCGGGTAGAAGAACAGGAAGCTGTGGCTGGCCTGGCCAAACCAAAAGGCATCTACTGGATTCGCTTGGAGAAGGTTCAGTGCCAATGACAGAGACCTCCAGTGACAATGGCTTAAATGAGATCAAAGTTGATTTCTCCTATGTGTCAAAACCCAGAGGCAAGTAGTTCAGGGCCCAGCTCCTTCCTTGGGTATCAATCTAGAGCTCTAGCCAGCACATCTAAGTTCTAAGGAGAGGATGAAGAAACAGAGCGGAGAGGGAGCAGAGTGTGTGCCCCACCCACCACCGGCTTCTGGGGAAACATCACACTTCTTACATTCCATTGGCCAGATTTTCATCACGTGACCACACCAAGCTGCAGTGCAGGCTGGGAAATGTCATCCCTGCTAAAAATTCTTTTGCCCCCAAGGAAGAAAAGCCTGGCTCCAGGATAATGCCCTGGTCCTGCCACATCCACCATGCACCATCTGGCTGCCCAGTACTCACATGCATATATCTTTTCATTTACATTTAATATTTTAAACTGTTCCCACCCATCACAACAGCGCCACCATCATGTGGCACCCAACACAGGAACATGCTCCTTGTTCTCAGGTCCAAGTGCTGCAAGAGCTCCAGATCCAGCACCTCTGGGGAGAGTCCTCTTCCTTCAGTCCCATCTCAGTGTTTTGTAACCTGTGGACCAAAGAGAAGTTTAACCGGCACCCAGTCACCTTATATATGTGTATGTTAGTGCAGTCGTGTCCGACTCTTTGTGACCCCATGGATTGTAGCTCTGTCCATGGGATTCTCCAGGAAAGAATACTGGAGTGGAATGCCATTCCCTTCTCCAGGGGATCTTCCAGACCCAGGGGTCGAACCCAGGTCGCCACCTGCACTGTAGGCAGATTCTTTACTGCCTGAGCCACTAATAATGCAGAAAAGGAAGAGGAAAGAGATGAAAGCATTCAAAAATAACACTGAAATGACACAGAATGCCAGGAGATGCAGGTGGCCACTGTCTACAGTCCCCATTCTACAGTCAGAAGCCTGGAGCTGACATTCATCACTTCCCTTTTTGCTGCCCTTGCTGAGATCCCCGTCTTTGGCCAGGATCAAAGTTAATTTGCTCAAAACTTCACTCCTAAGAGGTCTCAGTCTTTGATGATTCAGCTCACAAAGGAATTCTAGCATTTTGGGGGGAAACTTTTACATACTTCTCCCCACTTTTTTTGGCCACTTGGCATGCGGGATCTTAGTTTCCCAACCAGAGATCAAACCCATGCCCCTTGCACAGGAAGTATGGAGTCCTAATCACTGGGCTGCAAGGGACGTCCCTAAACCTTTATCCCTGATGTATCAGTCATCTATTGCTGGGTGATTAATAGCTCCTAAACTTAAAGGCTTCAAAGAGCAATAAAGAGCAGGCAGGGTTTTGTATGTTCAGAATGACTCCCATCAAAAAGTCTGCAAACAATAAATGCTGGAGAGGGTATAGGGAAAAGGGAACCCTCTTACACTGTTGGTGGGAATGCAAACTAGTACAGCCACTGTGGAGAACAGCATGGAGATTCCTTAAGAAACTGGAAATCCCTCTGCTGGGCAGACACACTGAGGAAACCAGAATTGAAAGATACACATGTACCCCAGTGTTCATGGCAGCAGTCTTTACAATAGCCAGGACACGGAAGCAACCTAGATGCCCACTGAATGGATGAGGAGGTTGTGGTATGTATACACAATGGAATATTACTCAGCTATAAAAAAGAACACATTTGAGTTGGTTCTAATGAGATGGATGAAACTGGAGCCTATTATACAGAGTGAAGTAAGTCAAAAAGAGAAACAGCAATACAGTATATTAACGACTATATATGGAATTTAGAAAGATGGTTCTTTGGAAGGAATGATGCTAAAGCTGAAACTCCAGTACTTTGGCCACCTCATGTGAAGAGTTGACTCATTGGAAAGGACTCTGATGCTGGGAGGGATGGGGGGCAGGAGGAGAAGGGGACGACAGAGGATGAGATGGCTGGATGGCATCACTGACTCGATGGACGTGCGTCTGAGTGAACTCCGGGAGTTGGTGATGGAAAGGGAGGCCTGGCGTGCTGTGATTCATGGGGTCACAAAGAACTGGACATGACTGAGCGACTGAACTGAATTGAACTGAAATGATGACCCTATATGCAAGACAGCAAGAGACACAGATATAAAGAACAAACTTTTGGACTCTGGGAGAAGCGGAGGAGATGTGTATAAGAGACAGNGGTGATGGAAAGGGAGGCCTGGCGTGCTGTGATTCATGGGGTCACAAAGAACTGGACATGACTGAGCGACTGAACTGAATTGAACTGAAATGATGACCCTATATGCAAGACAGCAAGAGACACAGATATAAAGAACAAACTTTTGGACTCTGGGAGAAGCGGAGGATGGGATGATTTGAGAGACTAGCATTGAAACAGGTATATTACCATATGTAAAATAGAGGACCAGTGCAAGTTTGATGTATGGAGCAGGACCCTCAAAGACGGGGCTCTGGACAACCCACAGGGATGGGGTGGGGAGGGAGGTGGGAGGGGGATTCAGGATGGGGGGACACATGTGTACCCGTGGCTGATTCACGTCGATGTGTGGCAAAAACTACCACAATATTGTAAAGTAATTAGCTTCCAATTTAAAAAAAAAAAAAGCAGGCAGGGATTTGCAGAATGACTGTGACCATTTCCACGTCACCCTGTGGGGTGGGGACGGCCCAGGAGCACACATTCACAGTACTAGACTGGGAGAGCGCTAAATGATCAGAGAGAACCAGTAATAGGCTATTGGGTCTTTTTTTTTTTTTTTTTTTGCCTTCAAGCAGTAGCCCTTTAAAAAAGCATCATAGGCAAACTATTATCTGTAGGATCCAGAAACAGCAAGGTCCTATGTATAGCACAGGGGACTACAGTCAATATCCTGTGATAAACCATATGGAAGAGAAATATAAAAAAAGAACGTATACATTATTTAACTGAATCACTTTGCTGTACAGAAGAAATGAGCACAACATTGTAAATCAACCATACTTCAATAAAGCAAATTTTTTAAAAAGGCATCACAGGGACGTGTTTTGGTCAAAAATTTTTTTTTGAAATGAGATTAGAGGATCATCATATCAATTCCTAAAAAATAATCTGTAATTTGCATTACGCTTCAATCACTGTGAATATGAGACCAGTCTTGTTTCTTCCATCTCCACACTGTCAACAGTGCAGATTCCCCTCATTTTATAATTTTGTTCATATTAATCTTTAAGATTAAAAGCTCAATAAAATAGCTTTAATTACATCAGCACACATAATAATAGTTCTTGAATTTCAGAAATACCTAATTCATGACCAATTTTCTCTAGCTCAAAGATAAGTCTAAAAATAATTTAAAAATTAAAAAAATTTTTTTTGTTTGGCCGGGCCTATGGCTTGTGAGATCTTAGTTCCCCAACCAGGGACTGAACCTGGGCCCTCAGCAGTTAAAGGACAGAGTCCTAACCACTGGACCACCAGGGAATTCCACCCCCTCACCCCGTTTTTCTTTTTTTAATTACAAAAATTTCAAATATATGCAAAAGCAGACAGAATAGTAGAGGGTATCTTCATACATACATCATCCAATTATAGAGTTATCAATTTATGGGTCAGTTTGGGTCACCTCTACCCACTGTCCTCCGTACTCATTCAGTTCAGTTCAGTTCAGTTCAGTCGCTCAGTCGTGTCCGACTCTTTGCAGTCCCATGAATTGCAGCACGCCAGGCCTCCCTGTCCATCACCAACTCCCAGAGTTCACTCAGATTCACGTCGAGTCAGTGATGCCATCCAGCCATCTCATCCTCTGTCATCCCCTTCTCCTCCTGCCCCCAATCCCTTCCAGCATCAGAATCCTTTCCAATGAGTCAACTCTTTGCATGAGGTGGCCAAAGTACTGGAGTTTCAGCTTTAGCATCATTCCTTCCAGAGAAATCCCAGGGCTGATCTCCTTCAGAATGGACTGGTTGGATCTCCTTGCAGTCCAAGGGACTCTCAAGAGTCTTCTCCAACACCACAGTTCAAAAGCATCAGTTCTTTGGTGCTCAGCTTTCTTCACAGTCC